>JAHHUK010000016.1:0-121006 GCA_018703695.1 Prunus fruticosa | reverse complement strand
ACAACAAATTTTGGCGCCGTTGCCCTGGGACGAACGAAAGTTCTTTCCTGGTTATGTGCCCATGGTTACCCTGTTCTTTTTAGTATTTCTAATTAATCTAATTTTCTGTTTCAGGTAGTTTATGTCTAAAAGGCCATTACTTGAACAAGTGAGGTCTTCGTTTCAACGTTCCAGATATTTGAACGAGGGACCATCGTTGCAACCCGGACGAGTGACCTCTGAAATTCAGAGTCGTCTAGAAAGAGAGTTGTCAACTGCAAAAGAGCAAGCTCTTGCTACATTTACAAGTATTGCTCTCCACACTGAACTTCCTGGTTCTTCACCTTCACATTCAGAAGCAAGTTCAGACCAAGAAGAAGAAGAGATGGCTGCCAATGAGTTCATGGGAGACCTTGATATCCCAACAATTCCAACATCTCCTTCAAGCATCTTGCTGCCCACTGTCGCTCGAAACTATGAGCTTAAATCTTCTCATCTTAATATGTTACCTTCGTTTTATGGTTTACCTAATGAAAATCCATTAACCCATATAAAGGATATTATTAATGTTGTTAGCTCTTTTCCCTTGACAAGAGTGACAGAAGATCAACTTCGAATGAGAGTGTTTCCATACACTTTGAAGGATAAGGCGAAATATTGGTTGAATTCTTTGAAGCCGGGATCACTCACTACATGGGCTGCCATTCAAAAGAAGTTCTTGGAGAAATACTTCTCCACGCAAAAGACTGACATGCTTAGGGATAAGATCTTGTTATTTGCACAGCAAGATGACGAGTCGTCTTGTGAAGCATGAGAGAGGTTCAATGGGCTGCTCAATCAATGTCCTCATCATGGGATTCCATTGAAGCTTCAAATGCCTATGTTTTATAAAGGTCTAACCCCTTCTAGTCATAATATTGTCACAAATTTTGCAGGTGGTTCTTATAAAACCAAAACTCCAGAAGAAACGTACGAACTCTTTGAGGAAATAGCAATGGAGACCCAACATACTGATACAAGAGGTAAGCGTGTTGTAAGTGGTTCTAATGATGCTTCTAGTGTGCAGATTTCAAAACTGGAACAAAAGCTAGATGCTCTTCTTGCATTGAACTCAAGAAACCCTCCTAAGGAAGTGTGCAACATTTGTGAAGCTCATGACCATTCTACCATAGCTTGTCCACTTGGGGCTGCATACCCAGAATTTGTGCAAGAGGAAGCTAAGGTGGTAAATTCCTACAACCAAGGTCCAAGAAATGATCCATACTCTCAAAGTTATAATCCAGGTTGGAGGAATCATCCAAATTTTTCATGGAGGAATACTCAGAATCAAGCCAATCCCCCTTCATTCCAAAGGCCACAACAAACATCGTCATTGGAGGATATAGTTAAGCAGATGGCAATCAACCAATCCAATTTCCAGCAAACTACACAAGCTGCCATCTCCAAATTGGAAGTTCAAATAGGCCAAATAGCTATTGAAATATCTCAAAGAGAGCCTGGGAAATGGCCAAGCCAAACTATGATCAATCCAAAGAACCCAGAAGCCAAGGCCATTCATGTGCTCAGATCAGGTAAGATCATTGATAATAAAGTTGATTCTAATCTTTCAAATGATGTTGTGATTGTAGAAGATGAAGAGGAAGAGACCATGGCTACGGAAGGAGAACAACCTGAAACTTCTCAATCTGCTCCTAAGGCCAAATCAGATTCTCAGAAATCCGATCAATTCCAATTGCATAAAAGGGATGACAAATTTGTGCCACCGCATCTTCAAGAAGATAGATACGTGCCACCCGCTCCATATGTTCCACAGATTCCATTTCTAGGCCGTCTTAAGAAAGCAAAGCAAGATAAGGCTTTTAAAGAGATTTATGATATTTTGAGTAAAGTTAATATCAATTTGCCTTTGCTTGATCTTATTGAACAGATTCCTGCATATGGAAAATTCATCAAGGACTTGAAAACTCACAAGCTCAATTTCGCTCCAAATGAAGGAGTAAAGCTCGACCAGAATGTAAGTGCTGTGTTGCAAAGGAAGCTTTCACCAAAACTAGATGATCCTGGCAGCTTTGACATTCCCATTAACATTGGAGGCAAGAAGATTGGAAGAGCCATGTTGGACTTGAGAGCAAGCATCACTCTAATGCCATATTCAGTATATCAAAAGCTTGGCTTAGAAGGGATGAAGAAGACTTCAATGCGACTTGAACTAGCTGATCATTCTATAAAATATCCAAAAGGTATTGTAGAAGATATTTTAGTTCAAGTTAATACACTAATTCTCCCTGCTGATTTTGTAGTGATGGACATGGAAGACAATCCAAATGGAGATCGTGTTGATCCCATTCTCCTAAGCAGGCCATTCATGGCCACTGCAGACACAATCATCAAAGTGAAAGATAGCACCCTTTCCATGACTGTTTTGGGTGAAACTTTCAATTTAAAATGCTTAATGCTCTATCTCAACCTTCTATCTCTCTTGATTCTTGCTTTTCAATTGATGTTGTGGATCATGAGGTTTCTTCCAAAATTTTGCAGAGAAAGTCTAATGATGCTCTAGAAGCTGTCTTAACACAAGAAGAGGAAGATCTTTGTGAACCGGAGTTCCAAGAAGTGGTGGCTGCCTTAGAAGTGTTTCCGCCATACCCCCCATCCTTTAGGCCACCAATCGAGCCTCTTGGACCATCATCCACGAAATTGGAGCCATCCATTGTCATCCCACCAAAGCTAGAACTTAAACCTCTTCCCAATCATCTTAAATATACATATTTGGGTGCTAATGAAACTCTCCCTGTTATAATTGCTGCAGGTCTCTCCGCACATGAAGAAGAGAGCTTAATTAAAGTTCTAAAAGAGCATAAAACAGCCATTGGGTGGACCATAGCAGACATCAAAGGAATTAGTCCAAGCATGTGCATGCTGTTGTGTAGATTCAGCTGCACCAAAATGGATTCAACTGCATCCTCAACTTGTGATACTCGCAAGTGCACGAGCCGTTCAGTAGTATAGCATATGTAAGTGCGAGGTCGATTCCACAGGGATTGGTGATTGAATGATCCAATTCAATTTTCCTACACAAAACAAAAATGAAAACAAAAGAAACAAAACAAGAAGAAAGAATGTACATTACAAGAAAAATAAATTACAACTAAGAAAACATTAAGGAAACTAAGAGAACTTTGAGGAAGAAAGGAAGTGTTTGAGAACTTTGAGGAGGGAGAAGAAAGTGTTTGAGAAGTGTTTGGGAGCTTTAGAAAAGGGAGAAGAAAGTATTTGAGAACTTGGAGAAGAGAAAGTTGTTTGGGAAGTGTTTGAGAACTTAGAGAATTTGGTGAAGGAATGAGAATTGTGTTTGAGAATTTTAGAGAAGGGAGAAGTGTTTGAGAGATTTGGAGACTTTTGGAAGAAAGGAAGTGTTTGAGAGCTTTGAGGATTTTGGAAGAGAAGAGACATGTGTTTGAGGAATTGGAGAATGTTTGGAAGAGAATGTGTTTAAGAAGTGTTTCAAGAACATGGAGACTTTTGAAGAGAATAGAGAAATGTTTGGAGAATTTAGAAGAAAGAAAATTTAGTAGAATGATCTTATTACAACAATTGAGAACTACAAAGGGAAACTAAGAGAATTTGAGGGAGAGAAGGGAAGGGAGCTCTAGAGAAGTGTTTGAGAGCTCCCCCCCTTGGGGGTGTTATTACAAGCTTAGAGAACTTCCCTATTTATAGGCCTAGGGGAAGTGAAAATCTGAATTATACAATTGAATTTTCTAAACACACTAACTTCACCTAACACACAACACTTAATTCACCAACTTAACCTAACACACAATTGCATTTGAAAACAATTCCTCTTGTCTTTAGGCAGAGTGTTGCATCATCCACTTCAACATCTTTCAATTCATTTGGTTGCTGCAAAATTTCACTCAATTATAGGAATTGAATATGCTTCACCAAACTTTCCCACAATCAACAACACTTCATCATGCATATGTCATGCATGACAATGCATTGCAGCCAGCTTGTGGACTCGTTTTGGGCTTGTGGCTCCATCCTGAAAAATCTGAAAAAATATGTATCTTGAAGCTCTTTGAATTAACTTTCCAAGCATATGCATCCCAACTCAAGGAAAAATCGGGAAGGCCTTCAAATGTGATTTTTGGCCCAGTAACGCAGATGCTGCCGAATTTGACCTTAAGTTGCCAAAACATGTATAACTTTCTCTAGAAGACTCGGAATCATGAACCGTAAAATTCTACAGAAAATAGACTTCCGTATCTTTCCAATGATGTATGGCTCATTATCTGGTTCTTCTTGAGCAAGTACAGTCCAATCCGTGAAGTTGACTGATCTGCAGACACCGTTTTGAGCTAACTTGTCTCCAAAATGCAATTAGTGAGTCTCAAGCTTATAACACTGAAACAAGCACAAAACTTATTAAAAGCACAAGTTTAACTCAAAAACATAACCAAATCATAAGTTAGAGGGATACAAAATGATATGTAATTATGCACCGATCACATGCATCGGATTTTAATGGAAGAAGACAGCAAACCATCCCGTGATGCCCAAAGGAGGCTAAATCCCAACATGAAAGAGGTGGTTAGAGCTGAAGTTTTAAAGCTACTTGATGTAGGAATCATCTATCCAATTTCAGATTCTAAGTGGGGTGAGCCCTGTGCAAGTTGTTCCAAAGAAGTCCGGAATCACCGTTGTGAAGAATGAGAAGAATGAGCTAGTTCCTACACGAACTGTCACTGGTTGGAGAGTTTGCATTGATTACAGGAAGTTGAACACATCGACTAGAAAAGATCATTTCCCCTTGCCTTTTATTGATCAAATTCTTGAACGTTTATCTGGCCATGCTTACTATTGTTTTCTTGATGGTTTTTCAAGTTATAATCAAATTCCCATTGCTCCGAAGACCAAGAGAAAACCACATTCACATGCCCATTTGGTACGTTTGCTTATAGAAGGATGCCATTTGGTTTGTGCAATGCCCCAGCAACTTTCCAAAGATGCATGATGTCAATCTTTTCAAATATGGTGGAACAATTCATTTAGGTATTTATGGATGATTTTTCAGTTTTTAGTTCCTCTTTTGATAATTGTCTTCACCACTTGTCTCTAGTGCTTAAAAGATGCCAAGAAACAAATCTGATTTTGAATTGGGAGAAGTGTCACTTCATGGTGAGACAAGGCATTGTGCTAGGCCATGTGATTTCAAGCAAGGGAATCGAAGTGGATAAAGCTAAGATCGATCTCATCTCAAATCTTCCACCCCCTACCTCTGTTAAAGGAGTTAGAAGCTTTCTGGGTCATGCTGGATTTTATAGAAGGTTCATCAAAATTTTCTCAAGCATTACACGGCCATTGTGTAATCTCCTTGCTAAGGATGCTGTTTTTGAGTTTAATGAAGCTTGCATGAAAGCTTTTACTACCTTGAAGAGGGAGCTAACTTCAGCCCCTATTATCATAGCTCCGGATTGGTCTTTACCATTTGAAATAATGTGTGATGCCTCTGACTTTGCTATTGGTGCAGTTTTAGGTCAAAAGAAGAACAAGCTGCCCCATGTGATTCATTATGCTAGCCGGACCTTAAATGATGCTCAAATCAAGTACTCCACAACAGAGAAGGAGTTGCTTGCTGTGATTTTTGCTTTAGAAAAATTTCGTTCTTACCTTGTTGGTTCTAAAGTAATTGTTTATTCTGACCATGCAGCTCTTAGATACTTGCTCACTAAGAAGGATGCCAAACCACGCTTGATTAGATGGATTCTCTTGCTGCAAGAATTCGATTTGGAGATTCGAGATAAGAAGGGATGTGAGAATGTGGTAGCTGATCATTTGAGCAGAATTGTAGTTGAAGAAAAAGGAGCAGCTGTGCTACCCTTGAATGAGACTTTCCCTGATGAACAACTATATGCTGCCCAAGTCAAAGAGCCATGGTATGCTGATTTTGTTAATTATCTTGCTTGTGGTGTCCTTAGAAATGATCTAACGTCTCAGGACAAGAAGAAGTTCTTTTCCATGGTGAAACATTATGTCTGGGACGAACCTCTCTTATTCAAGCATTGCCCGATCAACTCATCAGAAGATGTGTTACAGAAGAAGAGCAAGAAAGCATACTTAGGCATAGCCACGAATTGGCTTGTGGAGGTCACTTTGGAGCTAAGAAAACAGCACTTAAAATTCTGCAATCTGGTTTCTTTTGGCCCACTCTATTCGAAGATGCGTTTAATTTTTGTGTTAAGTGTGATAGGTGCCAAAGGATGGGGAACATAAGTCGCAGGAACGAAATGCCATTGAATAACGTACTTGTTGTGGAGCTCTTCGATGTGTGGGGTATTGATTTCATGGGACCATTCTCATCTTCCTTTGGTTATACTTACATACTTGTTGCTGTTGATTATGTGTCTAAATGGGTGGAAGCCATAGCCACCAAAACCAATGATCATAAGGTGGTGCTAAAGTTCTTGAAGGATAATATTTTCACAAGGTTTGATACTCCAAGGGCTGTCATTAGTGATGGAGGCAGCCACTTCTGTAACAAGCCATTTGAAGCACTCATGAAAAAGTACAACATCACCCATCGAGTCTCTACACCATATCATCCTCAAACTTCTGGTCAAGTGGAAATAAGCAATAGAGAAATTAAGCACATCCTGGAGAAGGTGGTGAACAATACAAGAAAAGATTGGGCTGCCAAGCTCAATGATGCATTATGGGCTTATAGGACTGCATATAAGACTCCCATCGGAATGAGCCCTTATCGTCTTGTGTTTGGGAAAGCATGCCACCTGCCAATGGAGCTTGAACACAATGCTTTTTGGGCCATCAAGAAGTTGAATTTTGATCTGGACAAGGCTGGCCATGTTAGAAAGTTTCAGCTCAATGAATTGGAAAAATTAGACATGAGTCTTATGAGAATGCAAAGCTTTACAAAGAACGAACCAAGTGTTACCATGACAGAAACATTCAACGGAAAGAGTTCTCCAAAGGTATGTCAGTTCTTTTGTTCAACTCACGTTTGCGTCTCTTTCCAGGAAAATTGAAGTCTAGGTGGCTTGGGCCATTCACCGTGGTCAATGTTTCTCCCTATGGAGCTCTGGAAATTCAAAACCCTAAAGATGGCTCAACTTTCAAAGTAAATGGACAACGTTTAAAGCCATTCTATGAGGGAATTTCAGCTAGTATTCAAGCAGGCCATGTGGTGGATCAACTTCCCTTTGTACCATCAACTTAGCTGATTACATAATGTCTTGCCAAGACATTAACTAAGGCGCTTCTTGGGAGGCAACCCATGTGTTCAAGAAGAGAGGTCACTACAAGAAAAATACCCTTCCTACGACGGCTAAAAAGTGTCACTAAAGCCATTAGTTGACGGCTCAAAAAGCGTCAGGAATGCCAGTGTCAGGAAAGGGGTACCCACATCCTTGACGCTTTTTAACCGTCAAGTAAAGGTTCTTTTGACGGCTTAAAAGCGTCATGTTTTTTGCAAAAACCGTCAACTTATGGTGAACCTTGACTCTTTTAAACTGTCAGCGTATCTTTTTGTTGACACTTATTAGCTCTTTTCTTGACGGATTTTAGCCGTCAAGAAACAGAAGGGCAATATTAAAATAAAAAAAATTAAAAAGAGGAAATTGTACCACTATAATATAATTAGATGGACTAATTTATTATACAGTAAACGTTAAATATTAAAAAGAGACGACATTGAAAACACATTAAAAATATTTCTTTGATACCATAATATAATATAGATTAAATAAAAAATTAAATTGCTTGTCCAATTAATATTATGATTGACAGGACCCGACCCAAATTCCACTTTGGAATCTAGGCCGAACCCTGTATGTACCCGACACCTGCGGGTGCCAACACAATTGACCTTATTGCCCTTCTAGTCAAAATTTCAACCATAACTGGGGTTTGACTTCTACCGAAAATTCGCAGAGTCTCCTTTGTAATTAGACCCATCCCAAGGCTACACCTGTCCACAAGCAACCAAAATACACACCAACTGCCAGCATGCAAAATATTTACATTCCAACAGTAAAACAAACATACTAGGGCAACATCAGAGCTCTATACAGAAGGTTACAAGAAGAAAATAATTAAACAAGACCCTACATCGTCAAGAGGTGTGGCGGAAGCTGGACTCGGCCCGGTGGTGGCGCACTGACACACAACTCCTGCCTGGGGGCGTAAAACATTGAAAAAGGTGAGTGGACCAAAAACAAAGCTTTAGAAAATAAACTACGAACATACTAACCCCTCTGTAAAAACAGTTATAAAACTAAAACATTTCTTTTATCTATATTCATACTGAAATCAATGCATTCATATTTATATCTATAGAATCATTCAAATACTTATCAAACATGAAATCTTAAAAGCATTGAAATCAACTATAATCTACCACCTAGGTGTACCCATTTAGAAATCCGTCAATTCCTTTATAATCCGTCAATTCCCTTCTTGTGCCACCAGAGTGACACATTCTCGCAGGTCTCGGTGACGCAAGGTCAACCCAAACCGCAATCTCGGAGGATTCAGGGGACACTAGGTCAACCTGATCCGCAATTCTCGCACCTCACGGTTCGGGCATCCCCGTAACTCATGGGTCAGTGTCAAGCATGCTGACCTAACCGAAGGCAACTGGATGTCCGTAGACATCGTTATAACCGAAGGCAACCACTTAAATCCGAAGGCAACATATTATCGAAGGCAACCTTTATTAATCTTGGGTACCTATGGTGGTTTCTAAGAAAATATGATTTTAGAAAAGCTAAAAATAAATAAAATGAATTCTTATTTATTTAAGAACTCTGCTGCCAATTAATCTATTATTTAATTAGATTTTCCCTTTTCCTATATCCCTTAAGGATATCCCACTCGGCAGCATATAAATTGACTTGCTTAAAAGCATATAATAATTAAAACATATAAAAGCGCTAAATCCAGCTATTAACACTCTGATCAATGAATAACTTATTCAAGATCAAATAATAAGAATAAATTGCATAAAATCATTTATAAAACAAAAAGTCCACTCAGGAATACTCTGAGCTAGCTGGACCCTTTTGAAGGTCCCTCTTGCGGGTCACCTGGTGCCCGGGTGCCTGAATAACCACCACAATTTTTATTAATAACTCTACTCAGGAAAAAAATATTAAATTAAAAACCCTGACCCCCGGCTCCTAAAAGTGCGAAAGTCATGTGATCTTCTTTTGGCTGCCAAAGTCAGATACAGCTAGGGTGAGGCACATGGCTTAAAGGAGGTGACAAGCTCATCAGCTGGCAGCCACAATCCTGAGCATGGTGCAACTTGATGGGACCACGGATTGGGCTTGGCTTCATCAATGGATACGTTTGAGCAGTCCATCTTGCAGTTCAAAATCTCCTCTTTCCATCCACATATTATTTGGGCCAGTACAAGTTGGGAGGAGGAAGTTAAGGCCGAAACAAATTGCTAACTCAGTCTGCTCGTTTGTGCACAATTGTGCAACTTTTCTTATCCAAAGCCACCATTGCTACCTAAGGCCCAATGAACTGAATGACAAACAGAAAAAGGGATTAAAAGCACAAGTTTAACTCAATAACATAACCAAATCATAAGCTAGAGAGGTACAAAATGATATACAATTATGAACTGATCAAATACCCCCAACCTAGATTTTGCTAGTCCTCGAGCAAAACAACACAAAACAAAGTTAAAAACAAAACAAGAAGTTAACTAAACCACTTCCGCAGGTAACTCGATTGCATTGAGCACATGCAACAAGCCTTTAAACCTCTAGGCATCCCTAGTACGAGGAGTTGTGTCACCTGAGGGTTTAACAGAAACGATACCCACAAACGCTTTACTAACTCTACAAAACAAAGTGATTAGTAAAACTTTGAAATCAACTAATGAGAATGAAAGAAAACTTTTGTCATACCTCCAATACCATAGAGTTGCCAAGATAGGTGATTAATCAGTGTGTAAAGTGGAAGCTATAGCTCAAAGGCACACGACTTCAAAGCAAGCACACTCAAACCTTGAATAGAGAACATGCTTCGACTCTAATTCTCACAGATAACACTCAATCACTCAGAACCTATGGTTTAATTCTCTCAAGAAAGCATAAGTGAGTGTAAGAAATAGAAGCACAAGTTTAGGTTAGATCTCATGAAAGGAATCAAATACTAAGAATAGAGATACACACATACTTACAGCAATCATGAATATATCCTTAAAGATCAGCTAGGTCTTTTACAAGGTTGTAATGAAAGGCTAAGGTTAGGGGAAATGGAAGAATTGGAAGGAAAAACAAGTAACTTAAGAACATACCAAGGTTGCATTCTTCTTTGATCTGCAAGGTATCATTGGTTTAATATGGCATGGCTGCAACTTCATAGTATCATCTGGCATAGACTTTATTTTTCACACTTAGATCAAATCGAAACACTTTCTCTTTATCTTTCTTATTTGCTGATCTGATCTGCTTCTTCTTTAACTTCATTGCACAGATGCATACCAATTTTTATTTAGGTACATGGCAGCAACTTCCTTGCCTCAAACGTGATCTTGGCACACCTTGGTATATTTCTAAGCTAGGGTATGGCTGCAATGGTTAAATATCTCAAATTGAGATACAAAGGTAGGGAAAATGATGAGGGTGAAAGAAGAAGAAGGCTTGAAGTGTTTGGCTGCAAGAGAGTTAATGGAACACACAAATGGGTAAAGTGAAAAAAAAGTACAAAGAATGGTTATGCACACATAGCCTAGAATCACTTCAATGAGTTCATTCATGAGTGAGAGGAAGCACATGATATCTGCAAAAGAGAGAAATCATCCTTAGTATTCAATCAAAATGGAAGAATGAGATCATTTAGAGTGAAATGAAGAAAATTAGTAGAGATGAGAAGTAGAAACACTTTAAACCCTCTCAAGAAAGCAATTAGGCTCGATATAGCTCACTAGGGTAGTCTCCACTATTCTCCTTCAAGAATTTGAGCATGGTACTTTAGCCACCAGAATTCTAAGAGCAAAAGCTTTGTGAAGTGCAAAATTCTGCTATGAAAACCTCAAATAGCAGCTCCATAGTATTGATTGTATGAAATTCTAAAAAATTAGTGACAAGAGAATGAAAATTGAAAACACAAATGGATGAGAAAATTGAGAATTGAAAACCTTCTGACTATGGCAGCCAAAAGAAGATCACATGGGTTGGCAGCCAAAAGAAGACCACATGGGTTGGCAGCCACAACTGATCAGCTTTGAACCCATGTGAAGAAAGCTTGAGGTGCAGCAGCAAATGATGAAAGATGGTGTGGGAGTTCATCATGATGTTCCTCCCTCTTAGCCCTATAAATAGAGAAGTCTTCAAGCTTCAAAGAAACACACATCCACCCCATACACTCTAGGTACACAGCGTGATACTCTAAACTGCCCCAAATCACCAAAACAGCTCCAGAAAACCTCCCGTCCATTTCCCTACGAATTTCCTCTTTCTCAGCCACCACCACTCACTCAAACTCATCCCAAGTCACCTCCATATCCTTCATACATCCTTCTAGACATGGAGAAGCTCTTGAAGAAGCATTCGACACCACAAGAACTTCAGAAAAGGGTTTCTTTTACTCTTATGGCTTTCATTATGTTTTCCCATTTCTGTTTTAGTTTCTTTTCCATTATGAGTAGCTAAATCCATAACTAGGGTTTCGATGTAACCTAACATGAATATTCTGGGTTTATAAGTTTGGAGTTTCAAGTTTGATTCATGATTCATGTTCTTATTCATTATGCTTATAAGTTAACATGCTTGTTTGAATGATTGATCACCATTATAACTTGTTTGTTAATTATCTTGGTTTGAATTAAGAGTAGACGTCATGCTTTAATTCAAATTGAACTATGAATAGGAAGAGTATGTATGGACATTCGACAATAGGGATTAGATACATGCTTGGTTGTTTAAATTGTTCTTCTATGCTTAATGGGTTCCTAATGCTTAATTTTAGGTTAGACAACAAATGATCAAATTAGGGAATTAGGAACACAAGATTAGGACCAAACACCATGGCCTAATCATACTTTAGCTAGAATCAATCTTTGAATCTGAATTAGACTTGTTACTTGACTCCTTATAACCCAGAGTTGAATTGTTGTGGTGATTCGAATGCCCTAGTCTCCAAATCCGTTTTCCAGTTCTTCAAAATCACTCTTTGTTACACTTGTTTATTTTCTTTCATTTGCAATTTCAGTTTGCTCACTTCCTTTCACAATCACAATCACTCTCACTTTAATTTCTGTTTTAGACTTAACTGCCTAACTTCTTGAATTCGGTAATCTACGTACATAACTAATTTGAACTTCTTAGTCTTCGTGGGTACGATCTCGTACTTGTCTTGCTATACTACTAGTTGCCCCATACAATTGCGAGTTAACATAATATTAACAACACACCAGAGCATGCTGATCCAAGGCCAAGAAGTTGACCTACGAAAATGAACAAAATCAGAATTTATAACCAATAATGCACTTTTAGCTCATTTTCATTATAACCAAGGTAAAATCTAAGAAAACACAAAAAGGAAGTAAAAAGCTATAAAATGTCAAGAACTAACTCAAAATAATAGGTGAATAACATGATAAATCATGTGTAAAAATGAACCGTACAACAACACCCAATGTGGCGCAGCTCGTAAGGTTAGGGTAGATGCGGAGGAGCAGGCAATTGGGGCTGCTAAGCAGATGGTGCCGGTTGAGTAGAATGAGGCTGTTGTCAGCGAAGTTGATCAGGAGGCACTGAGGATGTGATCGGCTAAGGGTCATCTGCCGAGGTCCCCTAGTAGATGTAGTTCATTTTTGCTATTTTTAAACTTTGTAACTTTTTTTTCAATAAGTGGTCTTTAGTCGACCACCTTATTTCTTGTTGAACTTGGCTGTTTGGCCGCTTTGCTATGAAATTTTCAATTGTCTTTCAAACTTCAATTTGCATAATATCTTGTGAGTGTATGTCTGGAGATATAGCGCTTGAAAGAGACTCTATTGAGTTTGTACTCGAGAAGTAGCTTGCCTACAATGAAGATAAGGCTTGTCGCATGCGGGCGTATGTCGGGGACATAGTGCTCGAAAAAGACTCCATGAAGTTTGTACTCGGGAAGTAGCTTGCCTTCAGTGGAGGTAAGGCTTGTGGCCTGCGGGCGTATATCGGGAAAATAGCGCTCGAAAAAGGCTCTATTGTGTTTGTACCCGAGAAGTAGCTTGCTTGCAATTGAGGTAAGGCTTCTGGCCTGCGGGCGTATGTCAGGGACATAGCACTCGAAAAAACTTCGTGAAGTTTCTACTCGGGAAGTAGCTTGCCTTCAATGGAGATAAGGCTGGTTGCCTGCATGTGTATGTTTGTGGGACATAATGCTCGAAAAAATACTTCCTTGAAAAGCTTCCTAAGGTTGACTTTCATTCTGCTTGGAGTTTGGTCAAGACTGCCCATCTCAATGCTCATTGAAGGGACTGTGATGTGTGGGGGGATGATTGCTTCTGTCCCATAAGCCAGAGAAAATGGTGTCTCGTCAGTTGACACTACTACAAAAAACGAAATAGACGACGGGAATCCACCGACGTTTCATCATGGTTTACAACCGACGAGAAATCGACCGCCATTTATTAACACATGAAATAATGACGGTAAATAACCGACGTGGTTAATATATTACACGTCATTAAAAAAACTAAAACCGACGTAGAATTCATAAATAAAAGCATAAAAAGAGACCTTTCGACTATAATAGACGACGATTTTAGTAAAACACAGACGTTTAAATAATGTTAAATGTCAAAAACAACTACAAAACCGACGTAAATATGTTTATCAACGTCTCTAAATCAAACAAACCCGACGTATAAAACATAGAAACCATCGTGGTTAATAAATGCTACGTTCACTAAATAAAAAAACTGACGTCTAAAACATATAACATGGCATATATTTACTTTCACTGACGTAAAAACAATAATAACCACGACCCTTTAGGTCACCACAGACGTTGAAAATTATTTTGACGGCTTGAACACCAAAAAAACGACGTAGTTAACATATTACACGTCATAAAGAAACTAAAACCAACGTCGATTTGATACATAAAAGCATAAAAAGAGAACTTTCGACTATAATAGACGACGGCTTTAGTAAAACACAGACGTTTAAATAATGTTAAATGTCAAAAACAACTACAAAACCGACGTAAATATTATTATCAACGTCTCTAAATCAAACAAAACCGACGTGTAAAACATAGAAACCGTCGTGGTTAATAAATACTATGTTCACTAAATAAAAAAACTGACGTCTAAAACATATAACATGGCATATATTTACTTTCACTGACGTAAAAACAATAATAACCACGACCCTTTAGGTCACCACAGACGTTGAAAATTATTTTGACGGCTTGAACACCAAAAAAACGACGTAGTTAACATATTACACGTCATAAAGAAACTAAAACCGACGTCGATTTGATACATAAAAGCATAAAAAGAGCACTTTCGACTGTAATAGACGACGGCTTTAGTCAAACACAGACGTTTAAATAATGTTAAATGTCAAAAACAACTACAAAACCGACGTAAATATTATTATCAACGTCTCTAAATCAAACGAAACCGACGTGTAAAACTTAGAAACCGTCGTGGTTAATAAATACTACGTTCACTAATAAAAAAAACTAACGTCTAAAACATATAACATGGCATATATTTACTTTAACTGACGTAAAAACAAAAATAACCACGACCCTTTATGTCACCACGGACGTTGAAAATTATTTTGACGGCTTTAACACAAAAAAAAAACGACGGGGATTTAACATTACACGTCGGTTATTTAAAATACCTGTCATGTTTAATCCATTTACTACGGCCTAGGAGTCACATTTTAGGACGTTGTTAGTGCTTTACAACGTCGGTGGTTGTAGACTTTGACGTGGTTGGCATTTTAAAAGTCTCTTTTGTGAGCCACTTAGACGTGTGTAACCTCTGAGACGTCATTATAAGTAACGAAACGCCTTGAGTTATGCATTTGACGTTGGTTATTATAAAATGTAGGTTGTGGTTATACTTTACTATGTCGCAAGAATATAATTATTTGACGTTGTTATTTCCTTACTACGTCAGTTATTTATTTATTCCATGACGTGGCTGGTCTTTGTTAAGTCTCTTTTATAACCTTTTTTGACGTGTGTATTCTCACTCCCAAACTCACCCACTAGGTTATCAAATGTGTCAACATTTGGTATCCCTCTGGAAAATGGCTCACACTCAATTCTAATATCACCTAGCACATCATCACCAATAACATCATTATATTCTGTATTAGGCATTGATAACACTACCGACCAACTACGATGCATTGGGTCGTCAACATAAAATACTTGTTTGACTTGAGAAGCCATAACAAATTAGTCATTCCTATGTCCAATTTTACTCAGATCTACAAGGGTAAATCCAAGTTCGTCGACTACAAGGCCCGAAGTGTTATCTATCCAATCACACCTCAAGACTGGGATTCTAAACTTTTGGTAGTCAAGATCCCAAATTTCTTGAATAACCCCATAAAACCCATATTTGAGACAATAGGGTTTTTATCCTTGGCACTAGCAACTTGCATAGTATGTGCAAGTAAATAAACTCCACTATTTTGGACAGTTCGCACATCATCTTGTGCCTTGTTGTTAAATTTGACACCATTAATAAGATAGCTCCTATATGATGGCACTGCCATGCTTGGACCAGCTGCTTAACCACCTCAAATTTTCTGATATGCCATTATAGTCTTCCCCATTAAATTCACTTTGAACCTGCAAATTAAACATATATCTTAATTCAATCTAACATATATATAGAAAGAAAGAAAAGTAAAATAAGTTCAATATGTCATTCAATAACATATATACCTTAAAGCGTAGCCATTGAATGAAAGTGCTATTGTGCTTATCTTGTAGCCACGTTGTTCTCTTTCTAAATTTCGGATAAGTGGTCTTGATGTGGATCATATGTTCCCTACAATTGAAACAAAAAAAACACGCATTACGGTCCCTTGTATATAAGATAAACATAAGGAGTAATAATATTTAAAATGGCTACATATGAAAAATTAAACTCATATGTACTCGATATAAGGTAGGACTTCCTCCGTATTCTCCAAGACACATAGATGTGCCTGGTTCAACAAGTCCATATCAACTAAGCTCACTGTGCAACCTGATAATGGCTTTGAAACTCCCATATTCTTGCTTGAAGGCACTCCAACTGTACTAACATTAGATAAATGCTCGGTACAAAAGTCTCCAGCTTCTTCAGCTATATACCGCTCAGCAATGCAACCTTCGGGACGAGTACGATTCTGAACATACCCCTTTAGCACTTTCATATATCTTTCAAACGGATACATCCATCTAAAATATACTAGCCCACATAGACGAACTTCTCTGACAAGATGTACTACTAGATGAACCATGATATCAAAGAATGAAGGGGGAAAGTACTTCTCAAGCAAACACAAAGTAACTACTACATCTTCTTCCAACTTATCTAGCTTGGAAACATCTACCGTCTTTGCACATATAGCATTGAAGAAGAAGCACAATCGAGTTATTGCATACCTTGCAGGCTTCTCCAAAACAGAACGAATTGCCACAGGGAGCAATTGTTGCATCAAGGTATGACAATCATGAGATTTAAGGCCAAGAAGTCTTGAATCTTTTAAAGATACAAGATTTTTTATATTTGAAGAATAACCTTCATGAACCTTCATACCATAAAAAGAATTGCAAACCGCTCTCTCTCTGCTCTTGACAAATTCCAAGGCCCTGGAGGCAAGCGAGTACGTCTTTCTCCATACTCGGGTTGCAAATCAATTTTTACCCCCATATGCAATAAGTCTAACCGAGTAGCAATCCCATCTTTATTTTTTCCAGGGATCTGTAGCAATGTACCAATGATACTATCGCAAACATTCTTCTCAATGTGCATAACATCTAAGGCATGCCTCACAGGGAGGTATTTCCAATACTCGAGATCAAAGAATTTTGATTTCTTCTTCCAACAAACTCTGTCACCATCATTCTCACCAACACTTCCCCCATTTTTTGAGCCCCATATGTAATTAATATCTTCAACCATATGCAGCACTTCTTCTCCTGTTAATGGCTCGGGAGGCATGCCATATTCAGGTTTCCCATTAAAAGCTGCACGTTGCCTCCTATATGGATGATTGATTGGTAACCACTTTCTATGCCCAATGTGTAGGAATTTCAAAATATTTTTCCAAAGTTCATTTGAATATTAAACATGCATTTAATCAAATTAATCGCAGCGGAAGTCTAAGGTGGTTGTTTAAATTCAAAAACAAAACTTTCTTCCAAGTATCTTAAGCCATGAACATTGATATGTTTTTCATA
Organism: Prunus fruticosa; assembly: GCA_018703695.1. NCBI lineage: Eukaryota > Viridiplantae > Streptophyta > Magnoliopsida > Rosales > Rosaceae > Prunus > Prunus fruticosa. The sequence continues at coordinate 103,582 of JAHHUK010000016.1, read as the reverse complement.
AATGAAAATTCAAGAGAAAGGATAAGATCTAATTACCCTTGAAGCAATTATATGAACCAATTTGTGTTTGGTCTTCTCTTGATGATTTCCTCTTTGTTGATCTCCTCTTTGATCTTTGATCTTTGCTCCTCCATGTGAGCCACAAAAGTATATGGCATCTAAGTCTCCACACCAATGGAACCTTGAGATGAGAAGAAGTATCTTGAGAATACTTGGATGCTAGTGCAAGATTCTCAAGATTGGTTTCAATCTAAACCACTTTGAAAAATGAAAGTATTTCACTCTTGAAAACTCTCCTTTTTCTCTCTTTTTATCTCCCAAACCTATTTGGTTGATGTTGGATTGTGTTTGTGTGTTAATGAGCTTATGGAAACAATTCCCATACATTCTTACTTAAGAATTTTCGGCCAAAACCCATTGGGCTTCCAAAATTGGGCCTTATGACACTTAAACCATAATATTTAGGTGTCTTAAGCCCTTGGGCTTGATACCCAACCATTTGGGCTTTCCGTTAACTATTACCGAGGCCCAAATACATTTTTACACGTAGTAAATCATCCACATCAAATCAATCAAATTGATTTCTTCATTCTCATTTGTATTACTCAAAGTTAACCATTTAAGGTGTGCGATCCATTAGGTTCTAATTAGCAAGGCAGTGGGAAAATATTAGAATTCTTTCTAACCAACTGGAATTAAAACCCCTTTTTAATTCTTCCTTTATTTGGATCGATCACAATCAATCCTAGGACTTCCAAAAGCCAAGAGTGACATCTAGCAATATATCAAGGCTACCCAAGCTAACCAGAATAGATAAAGAACCTATTCAGTTGGAATTGCAATGCAATACGGTCCTTCTCTTATACAATGTTTCAAATCATATTATTAGGGTACGGATTGATTATGTCAAACCCCTAATATGATTTACAACCTCATGTGATTCAAAAGAACATGATTAAGAACAACTTTCTCAATCAAGCTCAAAATACTTTGGCCAAAGATTTACTGAATCACATCTTGAAACATTCTCCTTCTTTATCGAAAGTAGAGATTCCTTATTGTACATTCACATGTCCCTATGATGAATTAAGAGATCCCAACAACACTTAAGACAAATCTTTTACGGTTTGCCTTTAAGAGCTATCAAAGATCAATAACGCATCACAGGACAACCATGATGCCTCAGGTCTAAGGACTAATTTGCATTATTGCAACTATGAGTTCTCATTTGACATGTAGATAAATACTCCATATGAGAACTACAGTTGATCGCGTTCAGTGTACTCATTCACTAATGAGCACCCACATACTTGTATTAGTGTCAACTACACAAATGGTTTGAGACTAACCATCCTCCCAATTGAGCATACATAATATGTGCTAATCTTGACGGTTTATCAATGCCCATTTGATAACCTATGATTAGGAACATTTTGGGATGCTACAGTTAGAGATTAAAGGTCTCCGAATCTAATCTTCTTTAGATCACTTTATCTCTTATTTAGCATACCTTGGACATTTGTTTCTTTACACGATGTAAAAGATAACAAATAGGTTTGCCCTTTATATATCATATATGAAATGTATTCTAAGGAGATTACATCAAATGTATTGGCTCTTAGGGCACATTTCTAACAATCTCCCACTTGCCCTAGAGCCATATAGCCATGTATCTCATACCCATTATCTCTGTATGTCTATCCAGTTGTGACTCTGTATGCTATACTACCGAACGGCTCGTGCACTTGCGAGTATCACAAGTTGAGGATGCAACTGAATCCATTTTGGTGCAGCTGTATCTACGCAACAAGTTTTGGCGCCGTTGCCGGGATCGGTAACATTGTTTGATTCTATTTGGTTTTCCTACTTTTTATTATTTTTATTTTTTTGTATATAACTAGACAGTTTCATGTTTTAAAGTTAATGATGTTAATTGACAAGTTGTGTTTGTAGTCCAACGGACAAGGACAATTGCCTGACAAGCAAGAGAACTGGGTTTGAGTCCCAGCTTACACAACACAAAAAAGAAAAAGGTTCAAGTAGCATGTCGATTATTTCTTGTTTATGGTTTCAGTCACTTGTTCTGAATTAAATATCTTGTTCAAGTTTACATAAACACCATATGACTCTTGGACTGATTAGTGAATGAATGGGTAGATATTGAAGACAAACACCATGTTTAAATTCTACTTGGTTCTTTATTGTTCTTCTTGTTCTTAATGGGTTCAGAATTTGTGTTTAGACTAAACACCATAGCTAAATGCTTTTTCCGAATACTTGATTAAAACCACACACCATATGGATAATCATATTTGAGAAAGAACGATCTCCATAAGCTAGTTTGATTTACTTTGTTGCTTGTTACTTTGAAACATGGAAGTGTTGATTTTTCCTTTTCCTTTTCTAGTTTTTTTAAATTTATTTCCTAATCCTTTTAATTCCTTTTCAAGTTTTTGCGTGTGCTTGTTTTAGCAATTTAAATAGCTCAATAAAAATGGAGAGAGATGACAACCTCAATCATAAGAATGGGAAGTGTGGAGCAGTGGGAGGAGTCGCGACCTCCAAGTGCATCCATGCTCGACCTAATCGCTTCAAGGGGGAGCATTTCAATCCTTTCTCTTTACTTGTTATTATTTTAAATTTCTGTTTCTTTTTTTATAAAAAATTTAAAAAAAAACTATAAAAAAAATTAAACATTAAAAAAGATTTTTTATATGAGCTGACTCGTGGTAACTCCAGTGAGCGTCTCCGTCAATACAGTGTCTAGGAGTTCTTTAGGCGACACCTTCGATGTCTAAGAAGTTTGGGTTTTAAGCGGGACCATTGTGACCCCTCCAACCTTCCCGGATCCCCTGGCTGTGTTTTCTGAGGCCCTTAACTGGTCATCCTTGAGTTACTTGTATATTTGTGTGTTTTAATAAATTAAAAAAAAAATATTCAATTTGCAATTTGAAACCTCTCGTTTTCTCTTTTCTGTTTTCTTTTCTTTGAGTCATTTTCAGTTTTCCTTCCCACACCAATGATAAATCTTGAGTCTAAGTTTTAATATGGCTCTTAGGAATTTGATAAGCATTGTGTTAGGTCTGAATCTTATTCTTTTGCTAGCTAAGTCTCACATAATTATTCTTGAGCTTTCTATGCACCTAAGCCATGACTATACACCTCTTGCATGTCTTACCCAATTGTATGCATTTTTGCTTGTGTGATTCACTGGAATGTTAAGTTATAACTAAGATATGATTTAGGCCATCTTTGTTAAGCCTCTTTCTTTTTCCTCCATCAACCTATACAATACATATTCCATTGTAAACCCATTTGTGCTCAAACACTTAGCCATTTCTTTCTATCACCTTATCATCCATTAAACATCCTACCATCTAGGGGACATGTAGAGTATGATTGTATTTCAGATTGTAATGTATTCAAGGCAATAAATGAGCTATTTAAAAAAATAAAAAAAAATAGAGAAAAGAAGTGTGGCCAATGTAGTCACGACCCTAGGGTGATATAAGGAGAAATCAAGGTGATCTAGGGTAAAGAGCCGCAAAATTGGGCCAAATATTATACAAAGTATGTAAATGTCAAAATCAAATTGTGAAGTGATTCAATTGCAAATCTGGTCTTGTGAGCTTTTCAATTTATATGCCTTACATGTCAAATGTCAATGATCTTGTTTATATGACATGCTCTACTTTGTTCCTTAGACTTTGTGTTTCAATATCCATTCATTTTCTAACCATTACATTACATCCATAAGTAAAGTCCTATTGATTTTGGTTTAGCTTGGCAAACTTGTGTTCATTCTTGCAGGAATTCATATCGTTGTTTGAGAAGCATGAGTTGTATCTTCATGGCTACTTCACACACACACCTTGAGCATGATTTTTGTGAGATTGTGGTAGCACTTGAAGAATGTTTAGAACTTCCTTAGTGCTTGTTTTGTTCCTTGTTGAGCCATGTCTATGAAGTTTAACATTTTTGTCTGGTTGGAAGGTTAATGTTTTTGTTTTTTGTTTTTTTTTGTTTTGTTTTGCTTAATGACTAACAAATCTATTAAGTTTTCTAACCTCTTTGTTTTGTAGAGTCAGTAAAACGTTTGTGGGTATCGTATTCTGTTAAACCCTCAGGAGACACAACTCCTCCTACTAGGGATGCCTAAAGGTTTAAAGGTTTGTTGCATACGCTAAATGCAATCGAGTTACCTACGAAAGTGGTCTAGTTAACTTTTTGTTTTATTTTTATCTTTGTTTTCCTTTTGTTTTGCTCGAGGACTAGCAGAATCTAGGTTTGGGGGTATTTGATCAGTACATATTTACATATCATTTTGTACCCTTCTAACTTATGATTTAGTTATGTTTTTGAGTTAAACTTATGCTTTTAATAAGTTTTGTGTTTGTTTCAGTGTAATAAGCTTGAGACTCACTAATTGCATTTGGGAGACAAATTAGCTCAAAACGGTGTCTGCAGATCAGTCAAATTCACGGATTGGACTGTACTTACTCAAGAAGAACCAGATAATGAGCTATACATCATTGGAAAGCTACGGAAGTCTATTTTCTGTAGAATTTGACGGTTCATGATTCCGAGTCTTCTAGAGAAAGTTATACATGTTTTGGCAACTTAAGGTCAAATTCGGCAGCATCTGCGTTACTGGGCCAACAATCACATTTGAAGGCCTTCCGGATTTTTCCTTGAGTTGGGCTGAATATGCTTGGAAAGATAAGACAAAGAGCTTCAAGATCCATATTTTTCCAGAATTTTATGGATGGAGAAATAAGCCCAAAACGAGCCCACAAGCTGGCTGCAATGCATTGTCATGCATGACATATGCATGATGAAGTGTTGTTGATTGTGTGAAAGTTTGGTGAAGCATATTCAATACCTATTTTTGAGTGGAATTTTTCAGCAACCAAATGAATTGAAAGATGTTGAAGTGGATGATGCAACACTAAGCCTAAAGACAAGAGGAATTGTTTTCAAATGCAATTGTGTGTTAGGTTAGGTTGATGAATTAAGTGTTGTGTGTTAGGTGAAGTTAGTGTGGTTAGTGAATGCAATTGTATATTCAGATTTTCATCTCCCCTAAGCCTATAAATAGGGAAGTTCTCTAAGCTTGTAATCACACCCCAAGGGGGGGAGCTCTCAAACACTTCTCTAGAGCTCCCTTCCCTTCTCTCCCTCAATTTCTCTTAGTTTCCCTTTGTAGTTCTCAATTGTTGTAATAAGATCATTCTACTAAATTTTCTTTATACTAAATCTCAAACACTTTTCCTTTCTCTTCTTCTAAATTCTTCAAACACTCTCTTCTCCAAACACTTCCCAAACACTTCTCCCATTTACTTCATCAAATTCTCTAAAGCTTTCAAACACATGTTCTTCCAAAATCCACAAAGTTCTCAAACACCACTTTCCTTTCTTCTCCAAAAGTCTCCATCTTCTCCAAATTTCCCAAACACTTCTCCCATTCCTTCATCAACTTCTCAAACACTTTCTGCTCTCTTCTCAAAGTCCTTAAACACATTTCCTCCTCTTCCAAAAATCCTCAAAGCTCTCAAACACATTTTCTTCCAAAAGTCTTCATGCTCTCAAAACACTTCACAAACACTTTCTCTCCCGTCCTTCATCAAATTCTCAATGTTCTCAAACACTTCTCCATTCTCTTTAACATTCTCCAAGTTCTCAACATCCTCCAAGTTCTCAAACACATCTCTCTTCTCTTTCAAACATCCTCAAAGCTTCCCAAACACCTTCTCTTCCAAATTCTCAAGTTCTCAAATGTGTACAAAACCTTTTTGCTTCTTTTGTTTTCATTTCTGTTTTGTGTAGGAAAATTGAATTGGATCATTCAATCACCAATCCCTGTGGAATCGACCTCGCACTTACATATGTTATACTACCGAACGGCTCGTGCACTTGCGAGTATCACAAGTTGAGGATGCAACTGAATCCATTTTGGTGCAGCTGTATCTACGCAACACCTAGGATCTGAGATATTTTGCTTCCACAACCTCCTAACCATTTCTGCTTCCTTCCATTGCCCACTTGCACAATACAAATTAGACAGCAACACATAGCTCGTCTCTTTATGTGGTTCTAATATCTTCAGACTTTCCCCCAAATCTCTTCCAACTCCTACGTCCCCTGTGCGAAACAAGCTCCAAACAGAGCTTCGCATGAGCTCATCTGAGCACTACCTACTCCTGAGTACTTATCAATCAACTCTTTCGCTTCTGCTAAGTAACCGCCTCTGCCAAGCATATCCACCATGCATGCCACATGATCCATTTCAGGAGAAATCCCATAAACTGACCCCATGGTTTCAATAACCACGTGACTTTCCTCTATAAGCCCATTATGGCTGCAAGTCATCAACAGACCAATGAAGGTCACACTATCTGGTTTTACTCCATTTTCTACCATCTCTTTAAAAACCTGTAGAGCTGGGGTGGCTTGCCCATGCAATCCAAATGCAAACAACATAGCATTCCAAGGTACCAGATCCTTCTGGAAAATATCACTGAACGCATGGACTGACCCTCGTAAATCCCCACATTTAGCATACGTGTTAACTAAGCTTTTCCCAATAAAGACATAAGCATGAAAGCCATAGTGAAGTATGCAACCATGAACCATTTAACCATGTCCAAGTACTGCCAAGCTTGAGCATGCATGAAGGACAGCTCCGAATGTGATAGCATCTAGTTGGACACCACTTCTCACCATATCCACAAAGAAGGTAGCAGCTTCTTCCCCAGGTCCATTTCCTGCATACCCTGAGATCATAGATGTCCGAGACGCTGCTTTTGGTCTGAGAGGGTCTTTGCAGGCGTGAATGAGGAGTTTGGTGGACGTTTAATTCGTTTCCTTTTTAAACTATCGAGAGTTGGTAGGCGCTTTTTTTTTTTTTTTGGGTAATTGGCTAACGACTTTGGTAGGAGAAAAACTTCCCTGGCACGTGCTAGGGTAAGCGATCCAGCTAAGTATTCCCAGCTAATGACCTTTTGACAGCTGTCATTCACTAAAACTTTTAAAAAAAACCTTGTGGCCTCTGTCTTTTCTGTGCTCCTCCATTCTCCTTGTACCTGCAACTCCACTTTAAAACTAAGCAAACAAAAAATCATCAGATCAGACCAACATCTCTTCCCAATAACTGCTCTCCGCCACATCCACCGGCGTCGCCGTTAAAGTCCACACCGCCATCCCCCATCGTTGTTGGCGTCGTCTCCCTCTTCTCATCGGCTCTCTCATTCTCTCCCTTCTCTTTCTCTCTCCAGGCCAACAACAGTGGAGGCCACGACCTTCCCAGCCTCCAAATTTTAGGTGACTGACATCAGATTTAGAGACCAATCTCTCCCTCTCTTTCTATCTTTTCGTGCCAAAGCTCTAATATAGCTGATGCAAATCGAGAGAAAGAGAGGTATGGCTGATGCAAATAGAGAGAAAGAGAGGGAGAGATGAGAAAGAAAAAGAGGGGCTTTGATTTCATTAAAAAAAAACAAAGAGGGGGTGGGGGTTTGAGTTGCAGGTACCGGAGGATGGAGGAGCACAGCGAAAATTCTAATATACATCAAATCATCGAGCGAGGCGAAGAAGCATATCGGTTTGAACGGGCACCCTCTCTTCAACCTTGGAGCATATCTTTGACTTCCCGGTCTTCTCTTAACCCTGATTCTGTTCAGGGAGATTCTTCTTTTACACGAAAATTCTAATATGCTCTGGTGTATCAATAGGTGGTTTGTGGTATTTGGTTTAGCTGATAAGTTGGTATGCACATGTAATTTGTACAGGAACTCGTTCATTTGGTAAACTGCTTCTACAATCATTTTGTTTTTGGAGTTATGAAAGAAACTGCAAGACGGTTTGAAATTAGATTGGATTGAATACTACAATTGATTGAAATGTGGTTTGGTTGATGGAATGATTGAAAAGTTTGTTAGAAATGTTATATCTATTTTCAAGGTCTCCCTTCAAACATGTCATTCGTACAAAAAATTGATTACTCATTTAACTTAACGATCCAAGCCCTGGATATAACATTGAGCAGGTATTTGAATGTGGTATATTTTGTTCCATTGAAACAGTAGAGGTTGAAATTGGGCTTCATGCTTTCTTTTCTTTTTTTTTTTTTTTTTTTTTTTGTTTTTTGTTTTTCCTGTGGAATCCTGTTAAGATGTTATCATAAAGATGCAACAATCTAAGCAAGAAGAGAGATTTAACATGCAAGGTCTGAAAAATGATAATTCTAATATCTGAACTTATATGATTCAGCATTTTCTTCTACTAGAGTTGTTCAGTCAAATCTTATTGAAGGTGAAATGACTTTCCTCTACCTTTTTGCCTAAGGTGAGTGCAGTTTTCCTGTTACCATTTTCCCTGTGCCCCATGTTTCTCTTCTTATATTTTTGACACGTGTTACATGACTTAACAAAAATTTAACACAGTTAACTTTATTGAAAAATACAAACTCCATTTCTTGCCTCATCTATTCAGCAAAAACCTTGCCTTTGTTTTTGCTGCTCCAGACCAAGTTCATCAGATCCGCCATGGGTTTGTTTATGGCTCCATGGGATGATGGGACTGCAAGTTATATATAATCTCCACCACCACACCCATTCATCAGACCCGCCATCTCACTATGTCCATTTGCTTCAAGAAACTCTTAAACCAATATAGATAAAGTGCTTCCATGAAAGATTTGTCCCAAGGAAACGTCAATCGAGCATTGCTCTGCTTTGAAAGAGAGGGAGATCGAGAGGGACGTAGAGAAATCAAGAGGGGGGGGGGGGAAGAGAGGGAGAGAAGGGGGGCAGAGGTAGAGAAAAGGAGGCTTTGCTGGCGGTGAGAAGGAGATGGGGTTGCTGCAATTGGTTTGGGATTGATGAGGATTGGGGGTGGTGGGGGGGCGTTCGCTCTTTGGGTCTTTTTTTTCCTTCAATTTTTAGTTTTCATTTTTTAATTTAATTAAACTTAACACTGTTAACTTAGAATTAAATGGAAGGACAGATGTCAAAAAGTTAGATGGGTGACAGGTGGGCACAGAAGAAATAGTAACAGGAAAACTGCACTCGCCTAACATGGCCTCTAGTTTTAGAAAAAGGGTTGAGTTGCCATATGTTCACATGAAGAAATCTTTGCCTACTGTTGCCTACTGTTGCCATATAGTCCTCTTCCTTGTTGCCTACTGTTGATAGAAATCTTTGCCTACTGTTGATAGATCTTATTAAAATTGAAGAAATCTGATTTGGAGTTTTCTTCCCGCTTGCATTGTCATACTTTTGGTCTATATGTGGTGAATTTGAATTGTATGATTTCTATATCTATTTTCCTTTTTGTCATCAGTTCATAATGGTTTAAATTCTTGCTTATTTTTCTTAAATTTTCTTAAATGTATGAGCACATTTCTGGCCGCCTTTACTCATAAACCAGGGTATTTACTCCATGAACGCAGAAGTGTCGTTTAAATGGTGAATTATGTGTTCATGTTGTAATTTTACTATTTTAACGCATATTTTACCTCACAAACACAACATTTGCGTTTGCGGAGTAAAATCTACGTTTAAATTGTAAAAGTGCATTTCAAGGTGCCTTTACTCATGAACGAGAATCTTTACTCCCTGAAAGCAGAAGTGTCGTTTAAATGGTAAATTATGCGTTCATGTTGTAATTTTACTATTTTAACGCATATTTTACCTTCCAAACGCAACATTTGCATTTGCAGAGTAAAATCTACGTTTAAATTGTTAAATTGCTTTTCAGGCAGCCTTTACTCATGGACGAGAGTCTTTACTCCATGAACGCAGAGGTGTTGTTTAAATGGTAAATTATGCGTTCATGCCATAATTTTACTATTTTAACGCATATTTTACCTCCCAAACACAACATTTGCGTTTGCGGAGTAAAATATGCGTTTAAATTGTAAAAGTACTTTTCAGGCCACCTTAACTCATGAACGAGGGTCTTTACTCCTTGAACGCAGAAGTGTCGTTTAAATAGTAAATTATGCGTTCACATTTGCGTTTCCTGAGAAAACGTACGTTTAAATTGTAAAAGCACATTTATGGCCGTCTTTACTCATAAACGATGGTATTTACTCCATGAACGTAGGAGTCTCGTTTACATGGTAAATTATGCGTTCAAGTTGTAATTTACTATTTTAACGCATATTTAACCTCCCAAACGCAACATTTGTGTTCGCAGAGTAAAATGTACATTTAAATTGTAAAAGCGCATTTCTGGCCGCCTTTACTCATAAACGAGGTTGTTTACTTCCTAAACGCAAGAGTCTCATTTAGATGGTAAATTCTGTGTTCAAGTTGTAATTTATCATTTTAACGCATATTTTACCTCCCAAACGCAACATTTGCATTCACAGAGTAAAATGTACGTTTAAATTGTAAAAGCGCATTTCTAGCCACTGTTGTGTTCCTTCCAAGTGCCAATATATGGTTAGTATAATGGTACAAGTAAGGGTGTCAAACCACAGGGACCGATTGGACCCCTATAAATTTCTAGTTTTGAAAGAACCCTAACTAAAGAATGAATGTGACAAATTGAAGTAGTTTTTGTGTTGTAAATGAAAAATAACTTAAAATACAAGAAGAATGTAGCAGTGAATGATATATTGATGTAGAAAGAATATGGATGAGACCAGGGATTTCGAATTCACCATTGCAAAACCAATTCCATGTTTATAAAGTTAAATCGTATTTAACTACCAACCTGTTTCTAGAGTTTGTTTTACCTATATATGATCAGGCATATGATGTGTGGTTTTGATCAAATTATGCTAATCTGCAACCTAATTGGGATGTTCAACTTTGGTTCCAAGTTAAGAGTTATTAGTATGCAAGAAAACGTTAAAGAACCAAAAAAAATATGCGGCAGGATGTTTGCATACCATTCTCTTCATTCATTCACATGTCTACCAAGATTAAGCATGATGTTTACTATAACCTTGTTCAGATAATCTGTAGGCAACCCTAATGGTGATCAAACATTAAAATTGACAAACAAATTTAACAATAGATTCAGTGAATGAAACAAGAAGCAGATTGTTGAACTGAATACTTTAACTTAGAAATATGGATCAATGTTGCAAGGCTACATCGAAATCCCTAGCTATGAATTTAGTTACACATCATGTTCACAGAGATTAAAATGAAAATAAACAACATGCGTGGAAATAAATTCAAGAGAGGAAACCCTTGAAGCAATTCTGATGTTGAACTTCTCCAAGAACAGCTTCCCTGCGATGAGTCTTGATGGTGGAAATATAGGGAACGGCTAGGGTTTGAGTGTGCATGAAAAGAGAGGCTCAATTCACCCCAAGGTTGTGAAATTTTTCCATAATAAATAGGGTTTGTCGAAGTGGCTAAAAGGCAAGTTTTTATGGGGTAAAAGAGGTTGCAAAACATTCCAAAGAGATCCTAACAAATTAGCCTTTATTTTGCACGTTTTTGCCTTATTTGGCACCTCCAAATCAGGCTAGAAATCCTCATTGCTTTCCCATTCTGCTCTTAGTCTTCAAACAAGCCAGATTCGCCTTGGATTCATTATTTGGACTTCAAAACAGGTCACGAAACTTGTTTCCACGTTTGAATAAGGGTCAGCTCCAAAAATGGCATGTTTTCACTTCCTTGGCCTTCAAATTGATCCTAAGGTAGATGCAACTGCATACTAACACAAAATAGGGTAAAACGCAACAAGTTTAACTCAAAAACATCACAAATAGACTAGAAATGGATGGTATAAATGTATAAATATATGAGTTATCAAATACCCCCAAACCTTGTTTTTTGCTAGTCCTCGAGCAAAACTAAAACTAAAACACACAAGACAGTAAAATCTAACTAGACCACTTTTGCTGGCTAAACGATTGCATTGAGCATGTACAACAAGCCTTTAAACCCCTATGTGTCCCTAGTAGGAGGAGTTGTGTCTCCTGAGGGTTTACAGTGATGACGCCCACAAACATCTACATACTTGCAAGCAAATTGGTTAAAGCATACTTATAGCAAACTAATAAGAACCAATGAAAGCTTAGTCATACTTTCGAACCATTCAAAGAATCATATCATATGTATAGTGTAAATAAAAATTACTCCATGTCCCATGACTTCAAAGACACCATACTCAAATGCCAAAGATAGAATTCGCCTCAACTCTAGTCCTCACAAATATCACTCAAATTTTCACTTAGATACTAAGGTGTGGTCTCTCCACAAACATATGTGAGTGATGTTATGTAACAGGGAATCAAAATCCTCACATATGAAATATGAAATAAAAGCACAATCTCTGGACAGATCTCATGAAAGGAATCAGACACTAAGAATATGGATAGCACACATACTTACCAGCACCCATGAATACATCCTCAAAGATCAGCTAGGTCTTTGACAAGGTTTGTAATGTAAGGCTTAGGTCAAGGGCTATGAAAGAAAGGATAGGAAAGACTAAAGCTTGGGGCATACCAAAGTGTCTTCCTTGTGAAAGTAGCAAGCTCTCCTCTGTGCGATAATGGAAGGATTTAGAAATTACATCCTCTTTGATTCTTTTTCTTTTCTTTTTCTTTTCAAAAACTTTGTTTCTCTTCTTTGTTTCTTTTTTTTTACAATTCCAGCACGCATACCTTGGTACACGCCACTTTCTTGATGTAGAGCTCGAATTATCTATATCTTCATCACTTTGGTATTCCCCAAACTATAGGGTATAGCTGTAATGGGCTAGATATCTCATATTGAGATAAAAGGATATGGGGCAAAAGAAAAAATGTGAGAAAAGAAAATGGCTAAAAGTGATTGGCTTCAAAACGGGGTAATGTGGCACACACATAAAGGTAAGAAATTAGGCCTTTTGGTGGTTAAGACATGCATAGCCTAATATCGTCTCAATGAGTTCATTCATGAGTGTTACCAAACACATGGTATCTGCAAAAGAGAACAATTCTTAGCGTTCAATCAAACGAAAATTATGAGATCATTTGAAGTGAAATTGAAGCAAAAAGATAGGAGCACAAACACTTTAAACCCTCTCAAAAAAGTAAATAGGCTCAAAATCACTCACTAGGGTAGTCTCCACTATTCTTCTTCCAGAATTTGAGCATGATACTTTAACCACCATGATTCCAAGAGTAACAACTTTGTAAATAATATATATATATATATATATATATATATGATACGAACTTTTTCATGATAACACAGTAGTCCTCATTGTAAACCATAGCCCTCATATACATTCACATTAGTAAGCAAAAGCAAACTTTAACCAGAACTAAAAACAAACGAAAATCCCACACCCCAAACCTAAACTAAGCATTGTCCTCGATGCTTAAAAAAATGAATGGAATGGATGCAATGCAAAATGGCAGAGTGTGCATGGAAGGAAATAAAAAAACACACAAATAAAAGGAAAGAACACAAACCCAGCTAGGTTGCCTCCTAGAAAGCGCTTTATTTAATGTCCAGGAAAGACCTGGTAGTGTGTCTAAGCTGTCATAAACTCGAGAGAATCCATAACTACATAAACCTTCCTCCTGTAAAACATTCTCCAAATAAGGCTTCAAATGTTGTCCATTGACCTTAAAACGGGTGCCATTCTTGATGTTTTCTATCTCCATAGCTCCATGGAGAAATACTTGAAGCACTTTGAAAGGTCCAACCCATCTAGACTTCAATTTACCTGGAAAAAGTCGCAAACGTGAGTCATACAAAAGTACTTTCATACCTGGTTGAAACTCCTTCCTAAGAATTGCTTTGTCATGGTAGAGCTTGGTTCGTTCTTTGTAGATCCTAGCATTCTCATATGATCCATGCTTTCCCTTCGTGAAAATAACTAAGATGAAAGGCTTTTTTAAAAACCATAAAGTGAAATTGTTTTTTTTTTTGTTGGACCATAAAGTGAAATCTTATGCATATTGTATTAGCTTGACAAAAATATATTCTTTAATAGACTAAGAAATATTAAAAAGAATAAAAGAATCCTTATAAAAAAATAATTAAAGAATAGAACAAGATAAAGCATGGAATAAATAAAAAAAATAAAAAAAGCCTGCAACTCTCCCTCCCCATCCTCCTTCGCCTTTCCCTACTAAAACACGGTATTGTTGATGCTTATTGTTTATACCCAAAATGAACAAGCAAGAAGGACATGACACGTGGATGAAATCGAGGCTGGTCAACGTAGCCGTCGGCACCCTACCTACTAATCGCTCAATTAGGGCAACGCCCTCTCTTTGGACACGTGGCACGCTCACAATCGACGTCCACAGTCCCATATCGAAATTATCAACAAAGTGCACACCTCCCACGGCCTATAAAGGAGGCTAACAACCCCAAATAGAGGTAACTAGAACGAACGACATACAAGCTTATTGATCTTCAGCGATTAATTAACTAAATCCGAACTTACTCAAGTATCGGAGAGCCTTCAGCCGGTACCACACCGGTGCCCTAGGTCTTACCGAGCGTTTTCTCATATTGCAGATCACACTCCCTACCGAGGTATAAAGATACCGAAGGCCCGAAATCACTAAGTAGACCTTGAAGGGACTGAGTCACTTTTTCGCGTCAACACTTATGAATATCTTCCACCACCTTAAGTAGTTGAAAATGATCCTTTTCATATTTTCCACTGCCACCGGATTTGAAAGCCTTATCATTTGTGATGGCTTCTCCTCTAGTATAAGACAATGTCATGTTTTAGTAGTCATGTCGCAGCCCAAGAGTTTGGTCACATATTGACAATCAGAAAGGCTTTTTAGTGTGGCAACTTCCCACAAAAAGTTTCTTGTGGTCTTCTTGTCCCTTTTCTTCTCAAGTTGATGTGGTCCACTCAAATCGGTAGTGGTGGATTTTGCAATCACATAACTTGAAATTCGTCCAGTTCTCTGAAACTCTGCGTTTAAAGCTTGCTGGGTATTGATCGAAGAGAGGGTTTTGAGCATTTCCTTCATATTTGATTGGAATTCTTCTTGGCCAGACAAAATCGTCGAGATTGCAATCTGCCCTCCGGAAATTGAGAATCCCATAGGTCTTGTTGAGTGTCCAACTCTGCTTCGGCCATGGCGGCAACCTCTATTAAAACGATCACCTGAGCATTCTTCCCAATGGTAATGAAACATGGCTTTGATACTAATTGGTAGGTACCAAAACACAAGAAAAGGAAATAAAGCTGGAATAAATAAACTAGAATATGTGATTCATCATTCATGCCTTTCTCTCATACACATAGAATGTTATATAAAGGCTCGAACAAGTGCTAGATGGCATCAGGCTAGCTAGATGACTAACTAATTCCCTACAAACAAGAAAAAATAGCTAGTCGTTATACTTATGGAGATAGATTGGTGACAAACTAGTGATTAGACCAAATGGGTATTAGGGTCCTAACTGTACCTTAGTCATGGTGACTATAGTTGGTATTTCACTATTTTTGTCCCAAATTTCGTTGAAATCCTCCTCCTCTAGGTGGGTGGTGTTTGGCTTATCCCTATGCCTTGAATCAGCAAAAACACCATGTATTGAAATACATGGGTGGGAAGGAGCACCATCATTGTCCACATTGGCAATTGATGGGTCATTTCCTTCAAATCTTCCTTCTAATGAAAGCACAAGAAATTTCATATCTGCTAGCCCTCCTTCCTTGGGTGAGTCATGTGTTGTTTGCTTGGGTAAGTTCAACATGGACCCAATCATTGATTGTATAGTAGTAGAAAGCTGGGAGTGACGTTGATCTGCTAGCCCATTTCGTTACATTGTTGTTTGCTTGGGTAAGTTCAACATAGACCCAATCTGCTAGCCTCTTTCTTTACATTGTCAGTTTCGACTCCACCTATGGAGTTTCTGCCTTGGATTGAATTTCAACGTCCTTTGCGAAGAAGTGGTGTGCTCACCATGTGTGGTGCAAACGGGTGTGCCAATGATAAGCGATGGAACCGAGTACAGATGATGGCCCCCACCGCTGTGAAATGGGTAGTGAGCTTGGGAAGAATTCACAAGCCAGAACGAGTGCTAGGAAGGGATGTCAGTGTAAATGATAGATTGGGAAGGTTCTTTATATGTGTAAGTGCCTTGTGGGTATTGAGGAGAAATTGTTGTGGTTTGCTATGTTTATGGCCACTGGCGAATCCATGAATTATTCAGGGAAGGGGTAGTATTTAAAAGGCTAAAAGCTCAAGAATTTTTTTTTTTTGACAACCAAATACCTTAGAATTTAAACAATATTAATGTCATTCACAATTCATGAAAAGAAAAAAAGAAAAACATTACAATTGTTGTCAACAAGGTTTCATATCATGAAAAAAATAACATTACAATCAACCTACAATTAATCTAACAAAAATCAACAAAAATTAATATAATCAAAATGCATATCAAATTACCAACTGAAAAAGCAAATTATAATTGATCATACCTCAAGTCATTCGCCACATAGCCTCTTCCACCTCAAATTTGCTACCAATTATACGAATACATAGAGCCAAAGTAGAAAAAAAAAACAGAAGAAAAAAAAAAAAAAGAAGAAAAAACCCCGAATCTTACAAAGGATTGGGTATGTCTACTGCATTTCAATTAAACTTGGAGTGGACTTCAACTTGGACTCTGCTCTTGGAGTATGATCGAATAAAGTGAACAGTTAGTGGGCACCCTCCAACTTGGAGTAGAGGTGCAAAGTCTGTTGATGCTCAAAATGGTTCGGTCAAGATTGAGTCCAACTTAGTGATGAGGTGTGATGGATGATGGGTGAAGGTGAGGACCTTCAGCATGTGTGTGAAGATTTGGGCAAACAATAAATATACAGAAACGAGATATACGTGGTTCACCCAAATGATGGGCTACGTCCACAGAGAAGATGTTCTCATTATGATAATGTTTGTTTACATTTGTACAAGGGGATTAGACCCAAAGATAAATGGAAGAAGGCCTAGGGCCTAAGGTACAAAGCTAGGTGTTGAAGCCCATGGTCAAGTCCCAGGGTCCAAGACCTGAAGACCAGACCAGCAGGAGAGTCCTGAAGAGAGAGCCCCCTTTTAAGGGGAGAGTAGTCTTCTTTTATAGGCGAGGGGGAGTCTCCATCTCTTGTAGTTTTCCGATGTGGGACTCCTTGTTGCTCGGTTAGTCAGAGGATCAACAGTAGTCCCCCAAGTTCGCGAGTAAGAAGGTACTTCTTTCTTGGGGATTTGTAATTTTTAAGTGCACTGACCGAGCAACACCATAGTTCATCTTCCAAGTTCTATAGTGCACTACCCACAGTCCCCCAAGTCCCCTGGTAAGAAGGACATTGGAGGGAGAGAAGTTGCAACAAAAACCCAAGTGGTTTGCAAGTCCCCAGTTTTTATGCAAGGGTGCTGAAGGACATCATAGTACGTCGAAGGGCGGGGGTGCTAAAAGTACAAGACTTGCAGGTCGTACAGATACGAGGGTGCTTAGGCACGGGGGTGTTGAAGACAAAGGGGTTGCTAAAGGCACAAGGGTGCCGAGGGTAGAGGGGTTTGCAAAATGCACAAGCTTGCATGTCGAGGGCAATGTGCCTAGGCACGAGGGTGCAGAAGGTGTAAAGCTTGCATGTTGCAAGGCGATGTGCTTAGGCACGAGGGTGCCGAAGGTGTAAAGCTTGCGTGTTGCAAGGCGATGTGGCTAGGCACTATGGTGCCGAAGGCAACACAAAGCTTGTATGTCGCAAAGCGATGTGGCTAGGCACGAGGGTGCTGAAGGCATAGGACTTGCATATCGCAATCTAAAATGTTAAAGGGCATATGGTGCTAAAGGTGACAAGCTTGCATGTCACAAGAGGAAGTGGCTAGGCACAAGGGTACCGAAGGCATAAGACTTGCATGTCGCAATCTAAAATGTCAAAGGGCATGGGGTGCCAAATGTGCCTAGCTTGCATGTTGCAAGAGGAAGTGGCTAGGCACGAGGGTGCAGAAGGCATAAGACTTGCATGTCGTAATCTAAAATGCCAAATCGCACGGGGTGTCGAGGTGCCAAGCTTGCATGTCGCAAGAGGAAGTGGCTAGACATGAGGGTGATGAAGGCATAAGACTTGCATGTCACAATCTAAAATTCCAAAGGGCACGGGGTGCCGAAGGTGCCAAGCTTGCATGTCGCAAGGGGAAGTGGCTAGGCACGAGGGTGCCGAAGGCATAAGACTTGCATGTCGCAATCTAAAATGCCAAAGGGCACGGGCTATCCAAGATGCCAAGCTTGCATGTCGCAAGAGGAAGTGGCTAGGCACGAGGGTGCCAAAGGCATAAGGCGTTGCCAAAGGCACAAGGGTGCTAAAGGGAAGAATGCAAGTGTGCATTTGTTATTATTATTTAGGAAAGAATAATAATACTTTTTTTTTTTGGTTGCGCCTTGGTCCTCTGGGAGCTTCAGCTCGACGCTTGTCGTTCGGCCAGCATGCCAAGTTGTGCTTCATAAGGGCTTTAGGAGTTGGGTAGCTGGGCTTCGCAAGGGGCCGGACTGGGCCATGTGGAGCTAGGCTTGGTTTTAGCCTTAGGTGGTTCGGCAAAACCAAAAGCTGGGGAGAGATTGGGCTTCGGCAAAGGCTTGAGTCTTCGGCTAGGGCTTGGGTGGGCCTTGGGCTGCGCAGCAACCCGTGTAATCTTCTTCGTGAGTCTTCACAGACTTCGGCAAGGAGATTTGTGAGTCAAATTTTCGTGACCCTTTATTTCTTTTGCACAGCCTGGGTGAATATTAAACTTTTGGGGGGGCTGCCTGGAAGGGAGGGTGCGTGCTTCTCGCATCGTTCCAACTTCTACACGTTGTGATAGGAGGAGTGGCTCGTGCTCACGCCGCCCAACTTCTGGACGACTTGCCGTTCTGCAGGTGGCTTGGGAAAAGATTTTTACGATTGCTATTTCGTTCTTGGCTGGAGGGGTAGTCCCCCTGACTTTTGTACGATACTTGCCTTTCGGCAAGCTTCCGTGCTGGCAAAAATTTGGTCGTCCAAATTGGGTTGAAGGTTCGGTACAGGCAACACGGTGAGTCTACGAGGGTGTTGGTCGTGACCTGAGGCTGCAAATCATATCTGGACGTTCGGTGAGGATCCGGAAGGGGAAGGAGTTGCGACAGAGAGATTTCTTTGTGTTGCCGTTCGGGAAGGAGGCTAGAGCCGGCTGAAGCACATAGTCGGCTTCGGTGAGGTACCCACGGCGTGGGCAAAGCAATTCGTATCTAGTTTCATGGGGTCACGGCTTCGGCAGCATAGGCCAAGTCCCACGGTGGTCCTAGGTTCTTGTTGCGTAGATTCAGCTGCACCAAAATGGATTCAGCTGCATCCTCAACTTGTGATACTCGCAAGTGCACGAGCCGTTGGTAGTTTAGCATATGTAAGTGCGAGGTCGATTCCACAGGGATTGGTGATTGAATGATCCAACTCAGTTTTCCTACACAAAACAAAAATGAAAACAAAAGAAACAAAACAAGAAGAAAGAATGTACATTACAAGAAAAATAAATTACAACTTAGAGAACATTAAAGAGAGCATTTGAGGAAGGAAGGAAAGTGTTTGAGAGATTTTGAGACTTTTGGAAGAAAGGAAGTGGTGTTTGGGAACTTTGTGAATTTGGAAGAGAGCGGTTGAGAACTTGGAGGATGTTTGTGAACTTTGAGAATTTTGGAAGAACATGTGTTTGAAAGCTTTAGAGAATTTGATGAAGGAAATGGGAGAAGTGTTTGGGAAGTGTTTGGAGAAGAGAGTGTTTGAAGAATTTAGAAAAAGAGAAAGGAAAAGTGTTTGAGATTTAGTACAAAGAAAATTTAGTAGAATGATCTTATTACAACAATTGAGAACTACAAAGGGAAACTAAGAGAATTTGAGGGAGAGAAGGGAAGGGAGTTCTAGAGAAGTGTTTGAGAGCTCCCCCCCTTGGGGTGTGTTTACAAGCTTAGAGAACTTCCCTATTTATAGGCCTAGGGGAAGTGAAAATCTGAATTATACAATAGGTTTACCTACCACACTCACTTCACCAACTTACAACACTTAATTCACCTAACACACTATTGCATTTGAAAACAATTCCTCTTGTCTTTAGGCTTAGTGTTGCAACTCCCACTTCATCATCTTTTGGCTCATTGGGCTGCTGCAAAATTCCACTCAAATATAGGTATTGAATATGCCTCACCAAACTTTCCCACAATCAACAATACTTCATCATGCATATGTCATGCATGACAATGCATTGCAGCTAGCTTGTGGGCTCGTTTTGGGCTTGTGGCTTCAATCTGAAAAATCTGGAAAAATATGGATCTTGCAGCTCTTTGTCTTATCTTTCCAAGCATATGCAGCCCAACTCAAGGAAAAATCGGAAAGGCCTTCAAATGTGATTTTTGGCCCAGTAACGCAGATGCTGCCGAATTTGACCTTAAGTTGCCAAAACATGTATAACTTTCTCTAGAAGACTCGGAATCATGAACCGTAAAATTCTACAGAAACTAGACTTCCGTAGCTTTCCAATGATGTATGGCTCATTATCTGGTTCTTCTTGAGCAAGTACAGTCCAATCCGTGAAGTTGACTGATCTGCAGACACCGTTTTGAGCTAACTTGTCTCCAAAATGCAATTAGTGAGTCCTTAAGCTTATTACACTAAAACAAACACAAAACTTATTAAAAGCACAAGTTTAACTCAAAAACATAACCAAATCATAAATTAGAAGGGTACAAAATGATATGTAAATATGCACCGATGAAATACCCCTAAACCTAGATTTTGCTAGTCCTCGAGCAAAACAAAAAGAAAACAAAGATAAAAAAACAAATAAGAAGTTAATTAGACCACTTTCGTAGGTAACTCGATTGCATTGAGCGTATGCAACAAGCCTTTAAATCTCTAGGCATCCCTAGTAGGAGGAGTTGTGTCTCCTGAGGGTTTAACAGATTACGATACCCACAAACGTTTTACCTGACTCTGTAAAACAAAGTAATTAGAAAACTTAAAAGATTTTTAGTTCTTAAGCAAAACCAAAAACAAAAACAAACATAAATACATTACTTAACAAAAACAAAAATAAAAATAAAAACAATAACAAAAATAAAAAGAACTCAAAATAATCTTTCCGAACATTTCTAAAGAGAAATGACTCATGCACATTACTCAAAAGTATTAACAATAAAAGCTCAATTTAGACATTATTTACAAGGCGGCAAAGTTCAAAATATAACATGCTCAAAGTGTGGTAGTGTGATAGCCAAATGCAATAAATTTCTCAATCTTAGTTTTCACACAATTTCAAAAATCATACAAAGCACAAGTTCAACTTCAAATCTCACCAAAGTTGTCCTCTCACAAATGAATCACTCGGAAGAGGGCTATAATGCAACACTCAGTTATAAACATGAGATTAGAGTTAAACCATAAAGACTTAACTCGAAATAGAAAGATGAAGAACTTGCATTAATATGATCTCAAGAAGGATGCCAAACACTTAAAAGTAGAAAAATGTATGCAATTCAACCACATGACATTTAAGATCAATTTAGGTCTTTAACATAGGTTGTAATGGGGCCAAGGGTGTAAGGTGAGTAAGAAATGAAAGGTATGGATAATACAAAGTCCAAGGAACTCAAAAATGTAAGAGCATAAAATAATTATTTACAAGACTTGGAATCACCACGATTAGATATTTTCTTTTACATAATCAAAACTCCTTATACCTTCATTTACAATGATTTAAACTCCTTTCCAAACACCAATTTATTTTGAAGGCCCAAAAATGAAATTTCATTCAACTACCATTTAATCACAACTTTTCTCTTTTCTTTCACCAATTGTGTGAAGTTCTATAATTTTTTTTTTCTTTATGTAATATCCCTTCCCAAACTTAGTATGAAAAATACATCCGAATTAGAGCTCAAGAGTTCCTTAGAAAGGTAAATATTTGTTTTTCAGGCTAAGGCGAGGAAATATAATTGGTAAATGAAAGAAAAGGTTTACATGTAGGCTCAAAATGGTTAACAATGGAAAATCATGCTTAAGCATGCATAAGGTTAGCTTGAAAGGCACAAACGATCCAAAGAGGGCCTTAATATCATTTCTTAAATGTCATGGAATCAAATTGCATAAAAATGAATGACTTTTAAGTGTTCAACCAAATCAATGAATAATGAGATCAAACAACAACTTAGATGACAAGAATTTAAGAGTATGTATATAACACTCATGAAATGAAGCACAAGGCTCAAAAGCTCACTTTATATGGTTGGTTATATAAGTCTAATTTATGCTTCATACAATTCTTTATATCATGCAAATCCTTTAATTGGAAAATTATGAAACAAATGGCAAGTGCAAAGAAGGTTTCGAACATATCATGCTAGAACAATGCCAAATTTATTTATTTATTTATTTATTTTCAATTTAAATTTTTACTCTTTTTTTTTATATAATTTTTTTTTAATAAAATAAAATGAAATCCAATTTTCATTTAAGTCATGCAACATTTATCACAATCTCATCATATGTGTTCGGAAAGTGACTCAAAAACAAAACAAAACAAAACTCAAAATAAAAGAAAAACAAGCAATAAATTTTTTTAATTTTTTTTTATACATAATTTTTTTAAAATTTTTTTTTGGAAAAACCAAATTTATTTGCTAAACTTCAATACCCCCAAACCTAGAAATGAACATTGTCCTCAATATTTAAAAATTAGCCACAAGCAATGTCATAATAACAAATGAAGGTATTAAAGCAAATAAAAAAATAAAAAAATACTAAAATAAAATTAAAAAAAAATTAATTACAAAAATAAAAATTACAAAACAAACAATCAAATAAAAAATAAAATAAAATAAAAAATAAAACGAAACAGTAAGTCCTAAACAGACAGTCTTACGCAAACTAAAACCCAATTTTATTTTTTTGAAGCCCAAAGCCCACAATTTCGAAACACAAACCACGGTTAATTTAACCCACTTTGAAACCCAAACAACAGTGAAAACCCGAAGCCCACAATGAAGTCCGAAGTCCACATGTTCAATTGATTTTTATTATTCTTATTATTATTATTTTAAAAGAACATGGGGCATGATGTCTCGGTTCAGTGTAAGGGACCAACTGAGGGGCGAGACACGTGTTCGACGCATAGAGGCGCCACAGACTCCACAAGCACAAATTACGGGCTCATGGAAAGGCGCAAAGACTTTACCTGAACGCGTCCGTTAAGAAAAAGACACGTCGTGATAAATGAGTTGGGTATGGTTAGAAAGTGAGAAGGTTGTGGGACTCAAGGACTGCTGGAGATTCAGAAAATGCTCAGACACTGCAATGACTAGGGTTTGTCAAAGACTATGTCTATAAGAAGGAAAGAGAAGGGAAAACACACAAACTCAAAAACACAAAAGAGAAAAGAAGCAAGAAAAAGAAAAAAGTGAGAAATCAAATGGCCTCTTCCTACCCATTTTCGTTGGATCTCAACCTAGCTCCACCGACTCAGACATGGGGCCAAGCAGCGGCACCAGGATGGGTACCCTACTTTGCCTCCGCAAGGGGGCCTGTGACTGTCAATGACTCAATACTCCTGGACAACGATGTTGCCATTGGAGTTGGCAGAAATTTAGTAACTCCTAAAGATATACGTGTGTTCGGGACAAGGGATGACAACCGGGTCACGAGTGATGCCCTGGCACTGAGCGTGCAGAGTACAGCATGTGTTGCAAGTTTGGGTCATCGCCTACTTGCGAAGTCCCATGAAGTAGAGATTTTGAAAGGTCAGTTGGCGGCGGAGCGAAGTATGGTTGAAGAGTGTCAGACTACTATAAAAAGCTTGAAAAGGGAGAGGGCAAGGATAGTGGAGGTGAATCGACACCAGCTAGAAGTATTGCGGGAAGAGAATAAAAGCCTATCAAAGATGGTAGAGTTGTATTCTCGCGACATGCGAAAGCAGCTGGAGGACCTAGACCGACCGGGTAAATGCAAGCAAGCAGATCGCGAGAGTAGTTACGCTCAAGCTAAGATTGCGATCTTTGGGAGCTCAAGTGGTGAGCCCCAAGAGGCTGTGCGTGAAGCCCCGGAAGAGGATAGCCAGAGGGCCAAACTCAAAGCTCCTATGGTCGAGACACCTAGCGCTGAAGAAATGATTTCTACTGTTTTTTTTTGTTGTTGGTTTTTTTTTGTTATTTTTGTTTCAGAAAAATAAAAGAGTAAAGTTGCAGAATGAAAATGAAAGAGACAAAGAAAGCACACTTCCCAAACTTAAATAAAACAAAGATGATAGCCGAAAGGGAAAGGCAAAAACACAAAGCTCTAGAAAATGAAAGTAACGGGTAAAAACATAAAACACCAGAAAACACGGAAGTAAAAAGAAAAGTAAAGTGAAAGTAAAGGTGCTCCCCCTTGAAGCGATTAGGTCGAGCATGCCCGGGAAATCCGAAATGGTGTTGGCTCTCTCTCATCAGCATATTTCTATTTAAACCACATCTCTACAAGCGGATGATACCCAGCATTTCTTCCTGCAAACTCAAGGAAAAACATCAAAAAATTCAGAAGCAAAACAAATGGCATCCTAATGCACTCACCTTGATGATCTCAACCTTGAGCTCTCACTTGCACCACCGAATGCCCAGATAAGGGCTCGTCCAAACCCTGTGTTCCCAAACTCTACATATCATCACGGTACGGCCTCAAAATTTGCTGAGGTAATACCGAACTTTTCTGAGGCAGTGCCGAAACAGAGCAGTGCTGCTGGGCAACATGATTGGCAGGAAACTCACATCGGCAGATCATCCTGTATGTGGCACAGAGGTCCGACAAGGCTGCAGTGGAGGAGTCCCACAATTTAACGGTGCTCCATGCGGTCTCGGCTACCAATTTGGGCATGCGATTCCTGGCGAGGACACGGGAGTGTGCCGCACTGAGCGAGGAAGTAGCTTCCTTGAAGGCTATGGTGGCGGACCTCCAGAAGCGGCTCTCCTTGCCAATCAACACGTGGAAGCACTGCAAAGAAAAAATGAGGACCATGTGGAGCTGCTGCAGATTCTGCAAGTGCGAGACAATAGAGGCATGCCATGAAGATGAAGATGATGAAGAAGATGAAAATGAAGAAGAAGTTGTTATTATTGTTTTGTTTTTTTTATGTTTTTGTTTTTGTTTTTGTTTTTGTTTTTGTTTTTGTTTTTTTTGTTTTGTTTTTGTTTGTAATGTAGAGTTTGAAGTGAAATAAAAATGTGTTTTAACACTTAGAAACTAACTAACCATATCACGTAAATAAATACATAGACTAACTTAACAAAACAAAAACAAAAGACTCAACAGAAAAGAAAACAAAGAAAATTAAAAAAAACTTAATTTAAAAACACACGAATATACAAGCAACTCACGGATGACCAGTTAAGGGCCTCAGAAAACACAGCCAGGGGATCCGGGAAGGTTGGAGGGGTCACAATGGTCCCGCTTAAAACCCAAAATCCTTAGACACCGAAGGTGTCGCCTAAAGAACTCCTAGACACTGTATTGACGGAAGTGCTTACCTGGAGTTACCGTAAGTCAGCTCATATGAAAAATCTTTTTGAATTTTTGAATTTTGAATTTTTAGTTTTTAAGATAAGAAAAAAAATTAAGATAAAATGAGACAACAAACCATAAATGAAAATGAACTAAGTACTCTAAACAAACTCAAACAAATGACATAAATTGTTGTACTAAAAGAAACAAACCAAGAAATAAACAGAATTTAAAGAAGAGAAAGGATTGAAATGCTCCCCCTTGAAGCGATTAGGTCGAGCATGGATGCACTTGGAGGTCGCGACTTCTCCCACTGCTCCACACTTCCCATTCTTATGATTGAGGTTGCCATCTCTCTCCATTTTTATTGAGCTATTTAAATTGCTAGAACAAACACACAAACTTGAAATGGAATTAAAAGGGTTAGGAAATAAAAGGAAAATCAACACACATCCAATTTCTTGCTTCAAAGCAACAAGCAACAAAGTAAATTAAACTAGTTTATGAAGTTCGTTCTTTCTCAAATATGATTATCCATATGGTGTGTGGTTTTAATCATGTATTCAGAAAAAGCATTTAGCTATGGTGTTTAGTCTAAACACAAATTCCGAACCCATTAAGAACAAGAAGAACAATAAAGAACCAAGTAGAATTTAAACATGGTGTTTGTCTTCAATATCTACCCATTCATTCACTAATCAGTCCAAGAGTCATATGGTGTTTAGGTAAACTTGAACAAGATATTTAATTAAGAGCAAGTGAATGAAACCATAAACTAGAAATAATCGACATGCTACTTGAACCTTTTTCTTTTTTTGTGTTGTGTAAGCTGGGACTCAAACCCAGTTCTCTTGCTTGTCAGGCAATTGTCCTTGTCCGTTGGACTACAAACACAACTTGTCAATTAACGTCATTAACTTTAAAACATGAAACTGTCTAGTTATATACAAAAAATAGAAATAATAAAAAGTAGGAAAACCAAATAGAATCAAACAATGTTACCGATCCCCGGCAACGGCGCCAAAAACTTGTTGCGTAGATTCAGCTGCACCAAAATGGGTTCAACTGCATCCTCAACTTGTGATACTCGCAAGTGCACGAGCCGTTCGGTAGTATAGCATATGTAAGTGCGAGGTCGATTCCACAGGGATTGGTGATTGAATGATCCAATTCAATTTTCCTACACAAAATACAAATGAAAACAAAAGAAACAAAACAAGAAGAAAGAATGTACATTACAAGAAAAATAAATTACAACTAAGAAAACATTAAGGAAACTAAGAGAACTTTGAGGAAGAAAAGAAGTGTTTGAGAACTTTGAGGAGGGAGAAGAAAGTGTTTGAGAAGTGTTTGGGAGCTTTAGAGAAGGGAGAAGTGTTTGAGAGATTTTGAGACTTTTGGAAGAAAGGAAGTGGTGTTTGGGAACTTTGTGAATTTGGAAGAGAGCGGTTGAGAACTTGGAGGATGTTTGTGAACTTTGAGAATTTTGGAAGAACATGTGTTTGAAAGCTTTAGAGAATTTGATGAAGGAAATGGGAGAAGTGTTTGGGAAGTGTTTGGAGAAGAGAGTGTTTGAAGAATTTAGAAGAAGAGAAAGGAAAAGTGTTTGAGATTTAGTACAAAGAAAATTTAGTAGAATGATCTTATTACAACAATTGAGAACTACAAAGGGAAACTAAGAGAATTTGAGGGAGAGAAGGGAAGGGAGTTCTAGAGAAGTGTTTGAGAGCTCCTCCCCTTGGGGTGTGTTTACAAGCTTAGAGAACTTCCCTATTTATAGGCCTAGGGGAAGTGAAAATCTGAATTATACAATAGGTTTACCTACCACACTCACTTCACCAACTTACAACACTTAATTCACCTAACACACTATTGCATTTGAAAACAATTCCTCTTGTCTTTAGGCTTAGTGTTGCAACTCCCACTTCATCATCTTTTGGCTCATTGGGCTGCTGCAAAATTCCACTCAAATATAGGTATTGAATATGCCTCACCAAACTTTCCCACAATCAACAATACTTCATCATGCATATGTCATGCATGACAATGCATTGCAGCTAGCTTGTGGGCTCGTTTTGGGCTTGTGGCTTCAATCTGAAAAATCTGGAAAAATATGGATCTTGAAGCTCTTTGTCTTATCTTTCCAAGCATATGCAGCCCAACTCAAGGAAAAATCGGAAAGGCCTTCAAATGTGATTTTTGGCCCAGTAACGCAGATGCTGCCGAATTTGACCTTAAGTTGCCAAAACATGTATAACTTTCTCTAGAAGACTCGGAATCATGAACCGTAAAATTCTACAGAAACTAGACTTCCGTAGCTTTCCAATGATGTATGGCTCATTATCTGGTTCTTCTTGAGCAAGTACAGTCCAATCCGTGAAGTTGACTGATCTGCAGACACCGTTTTGAGCTAACTTGTCTCCAAAATGCAATTAGTGAGTCCTTAAGCTTATTACACTGAAACAAACACAAAACTTATTAAAAGCACAAGTTTAACTCAAAAACATAACCAAATCATAAATTAGAAGGGTACAAAATGATATGTAAATATGCACCGATCAGTTCTTTAAATTGTGGGCAACGAGTTGAGCGCAGCCCTTGCCGAACGGCAAGGGTGGTTTAGGAGCTTTTTGGATGCCTTTGTAGCTTCTGTCGGCAAAGGTGATTTTGGATGGAGGTTGCGTGCATCTCCGATTTCAGCAAGGTTTGGTTTCGAAGGTGATTTTGAGCCAGCTGGGTCTCTCGAAGGTTTTGCAGGAAGCTCCAGTCGCAGAAACCTATTCGGCAAGGTTTTATATTTTTGAATCGTTGGGGATTTCTTTGGAGTGGGCTGTATAGCCAACCAAGACTCTGCATGACCTCGTTTCAGCTAGGCCCCTGCTGGTTTTGCGAGCTCGTCGGTTGGGCAGCACAGCGCCAATTCATCGGCAGCATGAGGGTGAGGTGAGGTGAGGCAGAGGTGCTGGCTTGGCGACTGTGAAGGCATGCACGAGGGTGAGGTGAAGCTTGTGGCCTTTTTACATGACCTTTGCCATTCGGCAAAGAGGTCGGACTGTTTTGGACTTTCGTGAGCCCATGATGCCTTTAAGCTTCTGCAAGTAGTGATTTATGGGGCCGGGCCCTTGTGTTTTGTTATGAGTCTTTTGCTAGTGCTTGGCTTGGAGTGCGTATGAAGCTTTCAGCACGCTGTGTTGCACCGTTGCCATTACCTTCTTCCACATTGTTGCATAGATTCAGCTACACCAAAATGGATTCACTGCATCCTCAACTTGTGATACTCGCAAGTGCACGAGCCGTTGGTAGTTTAGCGTATGTAAGTGCGAGGTCGATTCCACAGGGATTAGTGATTGAATGATCCAACTCAGTTTTCCTACACAAAACAGAAATGGAAACAAGAGAAACAAAACAAGAAGAAAGAAAAGAACTAAGACAAGATGGTGAGGTTTTAGAATCCACCCTAATTGTTCTAATCATGTTATGGCAGCAAGTAAACAAATTGATTCACTCATGAAGATGCTCACAAATAAGTCCATGGTGTTTGGATCAAATTGCATTGAACATCACAAGGACCCCAAGCATGGTGTTTACATTAGGAGACCTAGAAACCAAATCACATGAGTTGCTAATGGATGGAATGAAGATGATCCCCAAACCTTCCCAACAAGAGCAAAATGCATAAAACCTCAGGTGATCAATCAAAGGATGCAAAAACAGCTCCATTAAATTAGTGAAGAAGAATTCATGAATGAAATCAAACTTTATAAACTCAAACCATGATACAAGACTAGCAAGATGTTTATTAAAACTAATAACAGAAAAACAAAGTAAAACAAATGAAATACAAGAAGAAAATAAAAGACAAAGGGAGGAGAAGAAGATAAGGACAGCATGCTAGAGATGGAAAAGATTCATCTCCATGGCTGCCAGGAGGCCAAAGCCTCCCAGCTGCTGCCTTCTCCCTTCTCTCCCTTTGTGACTCTCAACTTTCCCTCTCTTTGTGTACAATGGAAGTGTAAATGATGGAATGAAATTCTGGCTCTCTAAGCTCTCTAGAGACTCCCTATTTATAGGCACAAGGGTTAGGTGAATCAGATTATACAATTAAATTCACCAACTACCCAAATTTCACCTAACACACTTGCATTAGATAATCAGAAATGGTTGTTGCACTTCACCAACAAATCCAACCAGCAGCCATAGCTCATCAATATGTCAGCATGACCAAGCATCCATCCAGAAACCAATACCTCATGCCTAGCTCACCATGACCAAGCATCCATCAGCTCATCCTTATGTTAGCATGATGTGTATCTTCAAGGGCTTACGAATTGGGCTTGGCTGAATCAAATGACAACTTTAAGATGTCCATTGTGAAGTTCAGAATGTCTCTGATCCAACCACACAAGTATTGGCCCAATCCAAGCTCGGATGAAGAAGATAACGCTGAAATGAACGTCTACCTCAGTCTCCAGCTCTTACCACACAAGTATTGGCCCAATCCAAGCTCCTGGATGAAGAAGATAACGCTGAAATGAACGTCTACCTCAGTCTCCAGCTCTTGCACGTTTTTGCACCATATTGCTTCATTGGCCTTAACATGCTTTAATTGCATGAATTATGCTCTCTTGCTCTATTGGCCTACAAAACACACAAAGAGAGGCAAATAACTCAAAATTCTAAGAAACTAAGCAAAAGAAGTAAGTAAATAGGGTACGTATATGTATGAAATTATGAGCTTAACACACATCGCAAGGTTTGTGCGTGGTCAAGCCTTGCGCTCTTCTCCGCTTCGGTAAGTTAGAAGGGAGCTGGGCTGCGTGGCATTGAGGAGCTGGGCTAGGAATCAAGAGCTTCCGTTCGAAAGGAGGTTACGGCCGGCTGACAGCACACCCTCGACTTCGGTGAGGTAACAATGGCGTGGGCAGTGATTCAGATCTGGTTTCGTGTTGTCACGGCTTCGTGAGGCTCCTTAGGTTGATATATGCATGACGTCGGGTCGTGAGGTAGTGCTACTCCTTCAGCACAGAGATTGCCGTTCGCAGGAGTAATCTGAAAGAGAAGGGTAGCAAAGCACCATAAACTTTCAGCATCCTTGCCAATCGGTAGGAATCATGGAGAAGAGGAGAGGTGTTCTTTCCACGAGCTTCCATCGCCTGGGCTCTCCTGAAAGGAGCTAGGCTTTGGCGTGCTGCCTACTCTTTTTGGTTGCCTTGATAAATTTGGGGGCTCGTGTAGATTGAAGGAAGACAAGGCAGCAGTAAGAATATCTACCGAATGGGAGCCATGCTGTATTGCCTTTGTCCTCCCTTTTTTTTTTTCGACTTGGGTGCGTTCGGCGATTTTCAGTTTGGTTCGAGCTATGGAGGTCGACAAAAGGTAGTTGCTGATCGGTGGTTTGTCAAGTTTGTTTTGAGAAACTTGGTGAAAATCCAAAATGTGTGAAATTTTTGGAATGTAGTTTTGCTTAAGCTCATATGCTGGCCCAAGTGAAAGAGAAGTCTGCATGCTTCTGCCGTTCAGAATTTTGAAATTTTAGGATTTGCCTTCTGGCAATTGGATTCAGACTTGAGTCTTTGGGTGTCTTGATGGTTAAAAGCACAAGTCTATTAACCATCGGTAATAGAACATTGGCATAATACGCAAGCTTTATACATTCGGCAGAAATGATGCCTTCGGCACCCTGTCATCATTCGGCAGAAGCGATGCCTTCGGCACCCCGTCATCATTTTGATACGAGCGATGCCTTCGGCACTCTGTCATCATTCGGTAGGAGCAATGCCTTCGGCACCCCGTCATCATTTTGACACGAGCAATGCCTTCGGTATCCTGTCATCATTCGGCAGAAGCGATGCCTTCGGCACCCTGCCATCATTAGGCGCGAGCGATGCCTTCGGCACCTTATCATCATTCGGCAGAAGCGATTCCTTCGGCACCCTGTCATCATTAGGCAGAAGCGATGCCTTTGGCGCCTTGTTGTCATTCGGCGCGAGCGATGCCTTCGGCACCCCGTCATCATTTTGACACGGGCGATGCCTTCGGCACCCTGCCATCATTCGGCAGAACCGATGCCTTCGGCACCCTGTCATCATTCGGCTTCGAGCGATGCCTTCGGCACCCCGTCATCATTTTGACATGGGCGATGCCTTCGGTACCCTGCCATCATTCGGCAGAAGTGATGCCTTCGGCACCCTGTCATCATTTGGTAGAAGTGATGCCTTCGGCACCCTGTCATCATTAGGCAGAAGCGATGCCGTCGGCACCCAGTCATCATTCGGCAGAAGCGAAGCCTTCAGCACCCTGTCATCATTAGGCGCGAGCGATGCTTTCGGCACCCCGTCATCATTTTGACACGAGCGATGCCTTTGGCACCCTGTCCTCATTCGGCAGAAGGGATGCCTTCGGTACTCTGCGTCATTAGGCAGAAGCGATGCCTTTGGTACCCTGTCATCATTGGGCAGAAGTGAAGCCTTTGGCACGCTATCATCATTAGGCTCAAGCGATGCATTCAACACCATCCACACCACACTATACGGCTTGGAAGAAGACTAAGGTGTTGCTCGGTCAATGCACTAAAAATTACAAGTCTCAACCAAGAAGTACCTCCTTACTCGAGAACTTGGGGGGCTTCTGTTTATACCATATTTGACCAAGCAACTAGAAGCAACTCTAAGCAAGGCAAAGAGTTCCACATTGGAATATTACAAGATGTATAGACTCACTCTCACCTATAAAAGGAGACCACTCCCCACTTAGGAAGGGATCCCCTATGCTGGGCTTTATATTCAGTCATGGGCTTCTCCCTTTCTCTCTTTATATTTGGGCTCTGCCCCATGTACAAATGTAAATACACATTGCTATAATAATGAGAATATACTTCTCCGTGGACGTAGCCCATTCATTAAAGGTGAACCACGTATATCTTGTCTTCTGTATATTTATCGCTTGCCCAAATCTTCACACACTTGCTGAAGGTCCTCACCCACTTGCTGAAGGTCCTCACCTTCACCCATCATCCATCATATCACTAAGTTGGGCTCAAAAGTGTCTGAACCACTTTTTTGCATCAACAGGTTCGAGCTATGGAGGTCGACAGAAGGTAGTTGCTGATCGGTGGTTTGTCAAGTTTGTTTTGAGAAACTTGGTGAAAATCCAAAATGTGTGAAATTTTTGGAATGTAGTTTTGCTGAAGCTCATATGCTGGCCCAAGTGAAAGAGAAGTCTGCATGCTTCTGCCGTTCAGAATTTTGAAATTTTAGGATTTGCCTTGTGGCAAGTGGCTTCAGACTTGAGTCTTTGGGTGTCTTGAGGGAATTACAGACATGGGTGCCGTTTGGTTTGGATGGATGTGTCGTTAGAAGGCCACACCTGTCGAGGAACTTGGTCAGCCCTTGAGTGCCGTTGAATTTGAAGCTGCTGAAGCTTTTTTTTTTTGTAGCTGAGGTGCTGTTCCTTTGTTTGAGCATGGATTTTGACAGTCAAGTTTATAACTGTGTGAAGTAGTTGACACAATGACACTTGCCTTCCCATTGGGTGTCTTGATAAGTTTAGTGGCTGAGTGCTGTTTGGTTTGGATGGATGTGTCGTGCGGCAGGAATCTCTTAGCTTTTAATGTAGTTGCATGGCTGGGTGCCTTTTGGTCGTGCATGTAAAAACCCTCCACGGCTGGGCAATGTTGTCCAACGTCATCTACCACACATGGGTTTTACTTTATTCAATACTAATATTTTAATGAAACTTGACATGCAACTTTCCAAATGAAATATATTTAAAAGAGATGTGGTATGGTTCACTTATCTCTTGGAAGGCTTCCCTTGGATTGAAATATTAGCTTGCCTCCTTGTACATGCAAGCCATGCATTTGGAATATGTGGCATGCGTCCTTCAGCAAGTCTTCTAAACAAAAAGGGTGGCAAGTGTCACGGATCGCACTTGAGCGTGTGCTATCGTGACTCCATTGGGACATCTATGTGCTTACGAGACAGTCTAAGTGTGGAAGGGCGAGAGCTTAAGAGCTAGAATGGTTTGTGTTGGCCGGGTTGCATGGTTGAAGGGTATTTTCGAAGGTTACGGGAGGAATCTGAGGAAGCTAAAAATACTGAGACATTCGTGATGTCAAGATACACGCAACGCAACTGACGGTTCGCCATTCAGAGTTCGTATGAATTAGTTATGCTCAATTATGACTCCTCGAGCATAGGTGATGTTCCCTCCTGGTAGAAGGCTAAATGCATAAAATGCTATATAGGGGTGACATGGTGTCATGCTCTTCACCACCCTTGGTGCTTACACCCTTGTGGCACTAAGCGAGCATCTTTATGACATTGGAGGTAGTCATAAGGGCGGGCATACGATTATTGAAGGATGATCTATGTCTCCGAGGGAAAGGAATTCCCAATGACAGTACGAACACGCGGGGCCGTTCGCATTGCACATCGTTGTAAAGAGTGAGGTCAACGTATGACTTTGGCTATGCCATCGGCTAGCGAGGCATTTGGCAAGACTCGATGGACTTGGCTTGGGTTCTGCCTTGTCCTAGATGGAAGGAAGATATTCGGAAGTCGGTACGCATGGGTTGCGACCCCATGCAATGCATAGATGAATATGTGGGACATTCGGAATACATGTCGCCAAGGCTTGGGAGACTTGCGAGTGTGACAACTTGCATGTATAGCTTGAGGATATGGGCTATGAAGGTTGCTAATGGAATGACCGACAGAAGTGTGGGTAAACCGATGGTGTGTTGGATCGCTATGTCTAGACTTGGACATGAGCGGGCCACGAGTTTGGCATGCGACGTGGTCGATGCAGTTGACGTGTCTTATGCAACGCTTGATGTATGGGCGTCGAGGGTTCGTTGCCGGATGCGGGGTGATTGTGTTGTCACAAGGAAGTGTGACTCGTTGTCTAGCTATGGGGCTTGGTGCCTATGGGAGACGACACATGATAGTGAACCTCTCGCGGAGTTGTGAGAGTCATGAATATCATGAAGTGGGGAGAAGGCTGATTGGGATTCGAAGGGATCCTAGGCCGCACGGGTGTGTTTGAGAGAGCGAAATTTGTGTTTTGCTTCCGCCGCGCCACATCGCACGCTCATCCCGTGACACAAGGCAGGCTAGCATACCTTCGGTACGGTGGCCTTGTGTTTGAAGGTTTTGCCATTCTGTGGTTTTTCCGTGTCGGACCCAAGGGGGGAGGAGATTTTATGAGGACTTAGCCACTTTCTGCGAAGCTGCTGATCGGCAACGATCGCGAAAATCCCTAGTGTCCCTTGGTGGGCTTTCGAAACCTCCTTGGTCTGCGGTAGCTCAATCCTTACTGTTCGGCAAGGCACATCTGGGACAGATTTTTTTCTTCGGAAATCCAAGGTATTCGACAAAGGAGCTAGAGCTAAGCCTTCGGCAAAAGGTGCGGAATTGGAGCTGGTCCTGTTTCGGTAGGCAAGTTTTTCGTGAGTCCCCAAATTTCAGCACTATGATGTCATGAGCGTGTGAGATTTTTCAAGAGCTCCCAATTGTTTCTGCTCAGCCCCCTGCCGTTTGGCAAGGGTGGGTTTTTTTTGTGAGGGAGGTCTTTCAAAGCTTCGACATGGGTGGGTTTTTGGAGCTGGGATTTTTTGAAGGTTGAGCACTTGGATTGCACTGGTTTGGTGACACAACTACAGAAACTTTGGGCCTGGTCTTTGGCAAGGCTGATTGGAGGTCTTTTGTCGTGAGCTCCACTTTGTGGTGGGTGTCCCTTTTCAAGTTCAGCCGGATCCTGCCGTTCGACAGGATTAATTGGATAGTTCCGTGCCCACGGTGTCGTCAAAGGGGTGTGTTGAGTAATTTATTGGCATGGGTGCCGAACGGTAGCTGGTTGAATGGCATTTAGATGGTGGTCTCTCAAGGCAGAGATACCTTCTGTTTCATATTTGCCAAATGGCCTGAAGCAATGTTTTATTGCCACCCCACTTCAAGTGCATGTGCCTTTCTGGAGCCACGTTCGGAAGCTGGTCAAATGGCCTAGAGATGGTGATCTTTCAAGGCTCTTGGGTGCCTTGAGCAATTTCCTGGATTGGTGAACCGTTTGGTGGTTTGGACAAAGACCAACCATGAGTCAGAAGACTTGGGAGCTTTTGGAGCTGCTCCTAGAATTGTTGATCTGAAGCTTCCAAAAAAAAGACAAATTATGGTTGGGACATTGCTTGGCTCCTGATACATCAGGAGCCTTTCCTCCTCCACATACCATGTGGTCACTTTACAAAAAGACACCTGTTTGTTTGTTTTGTTTTTGTATTTTTTTGCTTTTTGTTTCTTTCAACTCTCTAACCTATGGCTGGTTTTAGCTTAACTCAAGCCTCCTCAATAGCAAACTCCAACTACTTTAAACTCCCAGATCCTTGCTTATAATAAACTTATGTTGATAAATAAATTAAGGTATTAAATTTGTTATATAATTTTCTCTTCTTCTTGCAAGCTATCTGGTTTTCATATTTTTTTGCTAAAGTAAATTGGTTGTATAGGTTGCATCCAAGCTGTTCCAAGAAAAAAAAAATTAAAATAAAAAGCTTTTCATTAAACCATTTCGTTGTCACCCATTAAGCAACAATAGCACATATACAACTTTTATCCTTCAAGTCAATGATGTTGCACAATCAAAAAACAAAATGTGCAATCCCTATTAACCCATGTGCTGCACAAAATGTACAAGTATGATATCCTTTGATATGTTGCACAACCCAACAAAAAACTTGTGCAATTTTCATCTGTTAAATATTTCATAGCTGCACTACCCAAAAAATATCCAGCAAAAAGATCTTGCTCAACTTCCCAATTCTTGGTCTTGTGAAAAAGCATCAATATGTACTTGCTCCTACAAAGTATCCAAGCTTCAAGTTAATAAGGTAAATTTAGCAAAGAAATAGTAACATCATGAATATACCTACATGAAGTAGTTGGGTGAAAGAAATTTTGTCTTGCCAACTTGTCATCATATTAGAGCTTTCCACTATTGAGAATGGCATGTAGGTTCCATTTTCCATACAAGGTTCCTATTAGAGGCATAAGGAAAAATAGAAGTTTAAATCAATTATTTATATGCAAACCGAAACTGATAAGGTAATTTCCTTGAAGAGGAAATGCATGAACCTCATGTCCAACAATCTGTTGCACTTGTGAACCTCCACTTGCGAAATCAATTTCCTACAAACAGGTTTTTGACCAAAAAACAAAAAACAAAAAATTTCATAAGTGGTGTATAAAGTACTATGCACTTAGTACATTCACAATGTTAGTATGTATGGAGTTACTTGCATTGTCATTTGTCGTCTTGCAGAAGCTTTTGTTAATGTTTTCTGTCTTTTTTCGTTCAAGGGGGTCCTTCAATCGATTGCGTGGGCGTCCAACTGTAGCCTTTCTTTTAACTCCAATTACAATTGGTGTAGCAGAATTAGTTTGCTCAACGACTCTCTCAACATGTCGATTTCCACAAAAAAGATTTGTCTTTATTTCCTCTAAACCTTGGAGCATCTCAATGGAGCATTGATCAACATATTCTGTTAATTTCTCATGCTCTGCTGCAAAGGATGCAATCTCATGAAAATTCCGACACAAATGGTTGTAACGCTTTCCCATAGACTCTTTGGGGTTGTCATGAATCCCAAATCCATTATAACTAGTGATACTCTTAGCCTTTGCATCTCTCCTCCACTGATTCAATATGTATTGGGATGGAATCCTTTTCACATTTTTCTTATCAAGCACTTTCATTGCATGAGCACATAAAATCCCAACAAATGTGAACTTCAGGCAACTACAATTGACTTTTTCTGTTGAAGCTTCAAACTTAACCAAGTGCTCTTGAGATTTACCTATATAAGACACTTTATACTCAGTTGTCATCTCAGATTTACCAACTTTATATATGTTATAATCAAGAATTCTCTTATACTCTTCTTGAAAGAGTTTAAATACCTCCGGAGTATAAACCTCAACTCCGTGCCCGCAACATCTTTACACTTAGTAATAGTAGAGGTGTTGTTTGCAGCATCTTGAAATCAGCAACTAGTTCTTCATATCTACGGTCTACCAAAACCCTCTCATAATGTTCAAAAAATCGCAAAAGATTATGCTTTGGCTTCAAATATTTTTTTAAGACATTGTTCATACATTCACTACGCTGTGTGCTTTTCATATCAGCTGTGAAAGTACTTCTGCCATACACAAGGGCCCATTTTTTCCCGCAATTCAAATATTTCTTTCAACCACTTGTTCCCCTTGAGGCTATACTTGTCCAGCATATGATTCCATGCTAATAACCACTCATTTACATCCTCATGATCATATACACATGTGCTAAAATCATGAGCAAATTCTTTTGATCCATGAAAAACATGACTTAAATTTTTGGCAGCATTCTAATAAATATGCCAAACACAAAGTCGGTGAGAAGTTTCAGGAAATACCTCTAAAATTGCACTAGCCATTACAACAAATTGATCTGTTAGAATCGTCTTTGGTTGCTTTTTAGACATCGCTGAAAGGAAAGTCTCAAATAACCACTTAAAAGATTTTGCAGTTTCATCGTACAACAAAGCTGCACCAAAAACAATTGTTTGCTTATGATGGTTAACCCCAACAAATGGTGCAAATGGTCGAAGAGGCAATAGTCACTTATAGAATGTGAATCAGCCCAAAATATATTTGTGATCATATCATCCTCATCAAGCTGCATTGCATAAAAAAAAAAAAAGATGAATCATCCAACTGAACTTTTTGAAAATATTGCAATATAGCACCTGCATCTCCCTTTTCCATATTTGTCTTTCTCTTTTTATGTATGTAACTTCGGTAATCTTTATCCAAAAATCCAAGATTCTCTCGTCCCCCAACTTCTCTACTCATTAGTTCCATAGTGGCTTTAATAGGTATTCCTGATTTTTCAGCATCATCAGCATGTGCTTTTTGAGCCTTAGACATACATCTATTAATCCTAAGCATATGCTTCATTGGTGTTCTAATCAAAGCATGATTATGGGTTCCTTTAAACAATGTAACCTTAAAACTCCCATTTTTTTGAAGTAAGCAAGTCTTATGTGCTTCAAAACCCACCCTTGAAATTGGTTGAGAATAAGATACTTTTTCATGCCGTTTGTCATATCTTCGATGACCTTCTTTTGAACAACAATAAGTTACCCGTGTCACAATACCCAATTTGTTTTTCCTCCAATGTTGTTTTCTCACACTAAAACCTCTTTCACCACCATACTGTACATAAAACTTATATGCACTCTCATGAGAACTAAACTCTCTACTAAGCAAATCATCCTCAATTTTCTCTTGATTATTCTTATTCAATTCATCCAGATCATTAGTAGGTGAAAAAAGAGTAAATGGATCAGATTTGTCCTCACCTTGCAAATCAATGTTGACATCACTGGATAACATATTGCTTAGTCTTGGAAACTCTTGAATCTCCATCCACCTACAATATTGCCACTACCAATTAGAACCACTGGATCATATTTAGAAGTTAAAATCATTTAAGAAAATAGAAACCACAAAAACAAAACAAAAAAAAGATCACAACTTGATTTAGAAATTTCTTCAAACAGGTCGGCTACAACTTATAACCATTTATTTCACCCAAATTAAAAGCTTGGTTAGCTTACAAGGAGAAAAGAGAAGATTATATTACAAATCAAGTAGATGTTTTTATATATTTATCAACATAAGTTCATTACAAGTATACTACTTTGATAAACCATATAAACATAAGAAACCCACTCATCGGAAGTGGTCAAGAAAAACAACCCCCAAATATGAAGAATCTGCCATGTATAGGAATTATGAAAACTAAAATTCCAAAATTAAGAAAGGGAAACAACGTTTTTGTACTAACCATCCCAGAAGAATTAATCAAACAGTGAGAGAAGTTCGCCTGAAATTTATGTTGTCGATGATAGGAGATTTACGTGGTCGATGGTTTGTGGTTTACGTCGCTGGAGCTCTCTTTGAGAGAAGAGTGTGACCTGAGTTAAAAGGGCTTGGGTTAGAAGAGTCGGAAAGAGTTGGAAAAAAAAAAAAACAGGTTTCTTTTTGTAAAGAGGCCACATCGCATGTGGAAGAGGAAAGGCTCCTGATGTATCAGGAGCCAAGCAATGTCCTTATGGTTGTTGGTTATCAACAACATTATCCCTCAAATAATAATAAAGAATAAGCAAATAGTCATGTTGGTAGCCAATGATGAAATAAAGTCCCCTGGTATAAAATAGTGGCTTCCTCTTTTAGCCATGCAAGGTAGGGTGCCGAAGGCGTTGTTCACGTCGGAGAGGCCGGGTGTCGAAAGCATAGCACGTGCCGAGTAATGCTGAGGTGTCGAACGTATCGCTCACACGGCATAACGACGAGGTGCCGAATGGTAATAACATTGTATTGAATTTGCTAAAGGATGCAATGCCAAAGGGTGCTGAATGACACTTTATTTTATGACGGTGGGGTGATGTTCAACACTTGCAATTGGCTCTTTGAGGTGAACCACGTGGACTTCCATTTGTATTGAAATATTGGCTTGCTCTCTGGGCCATGCAAACCATGTAAAGTAATATCCTTGGTTGGCATCTTCCCAATTGAAATTCTTCAAGGTGACCCAACGGTAGGTTGCTTTTGCAAATATGTCTTCGGTATGTTGGTGCCTTCAAACCCCAAGGTGTCTTCGGCACAAATGGTGCTAAACGTTAAGCTAAAATATGATGATGGAAAGGGTGCCGAAGGGCACTAAAGGAAGGGAAGAACGACAGAAACTTCTTGTGTCGATTCCCACGGCGGCGCCAAACTGTTGATGCTCAAAACGGTTCAGCCAAGATTGAGTCCAACTTAGTGATGAGGTGTGATGGATGATGGGTGAAGGTGAGGACCTTCAGCATGTGTGTGAAGATTTGGGCAAACGATAAATATACAGAAACGAGATATACGTGGTTCACTCGAATGATGAGCTACGTCCAC
Organism: Prunus fruticosa; assembly: GCA_018703695.1. Taxonomy (NCBI): domain Eukaryota; kingdom Viridiplantae; phylum Streptophyta; class Magnoliopsida; order Rosales; family Rosaceae; genus Prunus; species Prunus fruticosa. Next base: position 63,152 of record JAHHUK010000016.1, on the reverse strand, counting down.
GGAGAAGATGTTCTCATTATGATAATGTTTGTTTACATTTGTACAAGGGGATTAGACCCAGAGATAAATGGAGAAGGCCTAGGGCCTAAGGTACAAAGCTAGGTGTTGAAGCCCAGGGTCAAGTCCCAGGGTCCAAGACCTGAAGACCAGACCGCAGGAGAGTCCTGAAGAGAGAGCCCCCTTTTAAGGGGAGAGTAGTCTTCTTTTACAGGGTAAGGGGGAGTCTCCATCTCTTGTAGTTTTCCGATGTGGGACTCCTTGTTACTTGGTTAGTCACGGTATCAACAAAGTCTACCACCTCCAAAGCCTTTTTTGCGACGGGAGGTGCAGCTGCACTCGTCTAGATTCGTAGCAGATTTTGGGGGTTCATTGATGCCTAATGCAATTTGGGTCCTATTCCCCCAAAAATGGAAAACTAAGGTGCAGCGTGGCTCATATGTGGTAGTTATGTCCCCCCAGGCGACCCAGAGACATTATCAGGCTTTGCCTGTGATGAAGAACTCGATGCACTTGAATCGGCAATGGTGGATTTTGTGATCACATAACTCGAAATTCCTCCAGGATCCAGTTATTCTGAAACTCAATGTTTTGAGCTTGCTGGGTATTGATCGAAGAGAGGGTTTTGAGCATCTCCTTCGTATTTTCTTGAAATTCTTCTTGGCGAGACAAAATCATTGAGACTGCAATTTGCACCTCCTGAAATGGAGAATCCCAAACGTCTAGGTAAGTGTCCAACTCAGCTTTGGCCGTGGTGACGACCTTTACCTGAAGTGATTGCCTGACCTCTATTGATGGAGTTTACCATCTAGGGCACTTGCTATCGTTTGGAAGGGGTGCGAACCAGCATCCCACAACCACTCTCACAAGTTTACAGTCTAGAATTATTGCTACAAGATTCAAAGTATTTCATGGTATCAGAGGACCACTCCTTTGACTTACCTGACCCCACACCTCCAGAGATCCAAGAGGTGTTCAATCAATTCATAGAATTGTTCCTTGAACACACAGGGTTACCACCGAAGAGAACCACAGATCACGAGATCCCCTTATTGCCTAGAACATGATCTATCTCTATGAGGCCTTATAAATCGAGAAATAGCGTTGAATGCCACTGCAATCCAAATTTTATCTGCAAATACCATCTTTACTCACACATTTTGCAAATATAACCTATAAATACATACTTATTGCCCACTTATTGGCCATATAACACTTTTGGTCAGTTTTTTTTTCTCTCTCAGCTCTCACTCACTCACTCTCTCTCTCTCTCTCTGCACAGCTCTCTGCCTCTCGCACAACTCTTCCTCTCCTAGCGCTCTCTGTCGGTCACTCCACGAAATCCATTTCATCCTCTCATCTCTCTGTTCTAATTGCGAAACCCCCCCTTGACCCCATCTTCTAGGTATGTCTTCTGAATTGCCTAAGGTCGAGCTGCTTGCAACCTTGAAGCTCAACTCCATCGCCGACCTCCAATAGGTAGTCTTGATGATTATTTTCTTAATCTCTGTGGGTTTCTGTGAAATTGGTTTTATTTTGATTGCTTTGGGTTATGGGTTTTGAATCTTCATGTTCATCCATCTTGTTGGCACTAAAACTGAACAGATAGAGATGAGTGCAACTTACAAGTAATAGGGACGATCTAGAGATCGATTTTGTGCTTGACACAGATTCTTCACGTCCTGAGATGCTGATCCTGAATCAAGGAGACTTGAGGCTCGTGAGGTCTATGGAACCGGTGTGGAAGTAGCCTAAGACCCTCTGATGCTGAAGTAAGGTTTCGTTCTAAGAGCATCTACCGTTGACAATGTATTTAGCATAAAAGTCAAGCTGAAAAGTCTTACCCCTTGTGTTGTAGTAAATGGGCTTATTTATAGAGGGCATTTGGTATGCTCTTAGTACTTAATTTCGATGTGGGACTCGTGGGAAGGTCCTACGAGGTTGACACGAGTCCTTGGATATTTAGGGCAGGGCCTTTGAGATTTGTTCAGGAGAATCGGCATTCCATGCCGATTGTAGGCATCACACGATGATCGGTAGCCGATGTCGAATGCTTTCTCATCAAGGCGGTTGGGAGCGCTTGCCATTTCACGTGTCCGTATGAGTGTAGGGTCAGATACGGTACAAACAATAGTCCCCCAAGTTTCCGATTGAGAAAAGACTTCTTGGTTGGGGACTTGAGCGTGTCTTCGGCATTCTGACCTTACGCGATGGTTTTTGTTCCTGCCTTCGTGGATAGCCAATGGTGGTCATGTAGTCCCCCAAGTCCCCGAGCGAGGGGGAGCTTGGAAAAGAGACGGTAGGAGACGCCAATCTGCCCCGAGAGGCGAGCGCAGATTTGGCCATTTGAACGTCTTGTCGTTCGGCATGGGGGGTGAGTGAAAACTCATTGATGTGTAGCTGCCGTTTGGCACGAGAGGTGAGTGGAAATTCTTCGATGTGCGGCTGCCGTTCGGCACGAGAGGTGAGTGAAAACTCATCGATGTGCGCCTTCTGTTCGGCACGAAAGGTGAGTGAAAACTCATCGATGTGCGCTTGATGTTCGCCAGTGGAGTCACGCTCGAAAAAGGGGCTGAGTTGCAATGCCTAGAGGCTGAATCGTTTCGAGTGATGAGGGTTGGATTCCCTGTGCATGCGTGCCACGTGTCGGCATGGCTGCGAAAGGTCGCGTCGCTTCCTATCCCGATGCAAGGTTCGTCCTATAAATGTAAGTAGGGGACGATAGTTGGAATACTTGGAAGTTTTTGAGAGCAATCAGAGCTTGTGAGAGGTGATTTCTGGCACTGTGCGAAGGCGTTATAGGCGATTTTCGGCGAAGGATTCGTGGCAGATGTGATTTCCGGCAACTAACTACCACCATGAAAACAAGGTATGTTGCTGTGTTTTCTTTGATGAGGAATCGAAAGGTGATTTTGTTGCATGAACATGTATTAATGTAGATGATCATGAACGTTTAGGGTTTAGGATGAGTGTTTGATTCTAGCATGCCCTTCATTTGTGTTTGTAGGTGTCAAATATTGAATCCGAGAGTAGGCGTAGTCCGAGGGCCTATGAGGACGAATCGTCCTCGGGAAGCTCCACCGAGGAGAGTGAAAGTGCCGATGCTGGGAGCTCTTCGAGTGTTGAGATACTGGAAGAGGCGGAGGTGCGCACCGAGACTGGTGGTTCTTCTCGTAGATTGCCTCAAAGTGATGAGCCCTCGACATTAGGTCGTGGAGCCGAGGGAGGCGATGTGCCGATTATTGTGCCAGGAGAGGCGGAGGTGCGTCCTGAGGCTGGTGGCACTTCTCATAGATTGCCTCAAGGTGATGAGCCCTTGACATCAGGTCGTGGAGTCGAGGGAGGTGATGTGTTGATTGCTGAGCCAGGATAGGGGGTCCTGAGCATTGTCAAGGGCAGGCAACGAGTGCCGATTGCCAAGCCAAAGAGCCAGTTTTCGAGTAGACCATCTAGAGCCGAATGTGCTTACCGTGGGTGAGCTAGCCAAGATTCTGCGATGTACAACATACCAGACTCTGTGGTGATGCGGATTCTGGCGCCGTTGGAGTCTTTGAGCAATCCAAAGAATGAGGTTTGCTTTTTTTACCGATGTCTTCAAGCACGGGCTTCGGCTGCCATTGAGGCATTCGGTGCAGAAGGTCCTGGCGCAGACTGGATATGCGCCGGGGGGCAATATAATCTGAACTTTTGGATTACATTGCTCGGGACAATCGCTTTTTGGTATAGCTGATGAGAGAGAGCCAAGCTATGAGCAATTCGCCCATCTGTCAGGATGACAAGGGCGAAGAGTGCTGATCAAGGGGGGTGGGTTCAGTCCAACTGCCCTTTTCGGAGGGGGCAGCGTGGGCACTTCGTCGTTGAGGTGCTGAGCACCCAAAAGACTTAGCGCAAGCATTGGGTGCTTGTGTCCCGTGCTTGGGAATCGGCACCAGGAGTTATAGTTGAGAGGCATATTCCTAGAACCTTTCAAACAGTTGGTAGGTTAAAGGCTGTCGTTCGATGTTTTTTTTTGTTTTTGTTTTTGTTGGATATTTTCAGTGTCGCTGAAATGGCTGACTTGCCGAGGAGTGAGGTGGAAGAAATTGAGCGAGTCTAGAAAAAGATTGCTGAAGAAGATCGGTTTTTTAAAACTTTGTTGGGTTTTCAGAATCTGGACAAGGCAGGCTTGATCTGTGAGGCCGAGACGACCGAAGAGAGAAAGAAGAAGAGGAAGAAGAGGAGAGAAAGAAGAAGAGGAAGAAGAGGAGAGAAAGGCCTATGAACGAAGCAACGAGGAGGCTGGAGGAAGGCCTATGAACGAAGCAACGAGGAGGCGGCTGGAGACTCGAGTGCTGAAGCAGAAGAAGAAGAAGGGGAATCTTCGCGGACGAAGACGAAGACTCCCTATTTAACTGAGTGGGCGTCGGGGGATGAGGTGACCGTAGCTGACCGCCGTAGGGAGAAGTGGGTAGCGGAGGCCGAAGTTGTTCGAGAGGTCCACCTGCAGGTGACAAGGAAGAGGTTGATCGAGGGTGCCCTTGATGTGACGCGTTGCCCAAGAAACCGAGGGGGCCGGCCACTTTGATCACTGGCGATGAGGAAGGGCCGAATGCCGAGCTAGTTAACATCGCCTTCCACGGAAGGTCGTGCCGTTCGTGAACTCTATGATCGACAGGGAGCAGATGGAGCTCACGGAGCTGGACCAGTTGGGGATGAAGACGGTGCGTGATCAGGCCGGTCAAGCTTTCTGGCTTCAAGCTGCGGTAAGTGTTGTAGTTTTTTTGCGCCAAGTGTTTGTGGGTTCAGCAGGTACTAAACTTTCGTTGTTTTTCAGGCTGATATGGAGATGTGGCTCTTGGTGAAGAGAGCCATAAATAATGCCGAACGGTATCTCAGAGGAAGTTCGAAGAGAGTCGAGCAAAAATTGCCGAAGCGGGTAAGCTTATCCAGGAGGCTGATCGGCGTGCGGAGGAAAATGCGGCGAAGGTCGCCGAACTCTCTTCGAAGCTTGCGGCGGCCGAATTGGAGGTGGTGGAGGCCCAGGAAGCTAAGGCGGCGATAGAGGTGGCAATGGATGTGGCCGAGCAGTCCCATGCCAGAGCGGTGGAGGAGGCCAAGGCGAAAGCTGTGGCTGACTCCTGAAGCACAGAGGAGTTCACGCTGCTGGTGGACAAGGAAGTTGATCGGTTCATAATTGTATATTATTTCTTACCCTTCTAGCTTATGATTTGGTTATGTTTTTAAGTTAAACTTGTGCTTTTAATCCTTTTTGTGTTTATCTTTCAGTTAATTGAGATTTAAGTAACAATGATGGCTTTGGAGAACATAATTCATGCAATTCAAGCATGTTAAGGCCTAATTTGGATGAATGGATGAAGAGCTTAAAGACAAACTCATTTTGGCTACAGCCCCCTGCCAGTCCAGTTTCGTAGGTCATATTGCAAGCTTTGTTTCAACAACCTACATAGCTCGAATGAGGCCACATTCTTCATGAAAGTTGTTCCAATGGGTGTGTACTATAACATATCCAAAATTCATCCCCATTGGATAAATCTGGCGTCCGTTACCTAGCAAACACAGAACCATGCTCAGGATGGATCTTATCAGCGCGGAAAATGAGTTAGCAATTTGTTTTGGCCTTAACTTCCTCCTCCGACCTTGGATTGGCCCAAATGATATATGGCTGGAAAGAAGACATTCTGAACTTCAAATTGGAGTGCTTAAAGTCTTAATTTGCTTAAGGGAAGCCCAAGTTGTAAGCCCTTGAAGTTGCTGGTCATGCTGACCTCAGCATGTGCTGGTTGGATGCTTGGTCATGGTGAGCTAGGCATGAGCTATCATTTCTGGTTGGAAGCTTGGTCATGCTGACATGAGGATGAGCTAGGGCTGCTAGTGGGATTTAGTGGAGTAGCCATTCAAGATTTTCTAATACAAGTGCATCATCCAATTCATATTTTCTAATTCAAGTGCATCAACCATTTCAGATTTTATAATTCAAGTGTTGTATGCATTAGTCTTTTTGAATTCAGATTTTCACTTCCCCTAGGCCTATAAATAGGGAGGTTCTCTAAGCTTGTAAACACACCCCAAGGGGGGGAGCTCTCAAACACTTCTCTAGAGCTCCCTTCCCTTCTCTCCCTCAAATTCTCTTAGTTTCCCTTTGTAGTTTCTCAATTGTTGTAATAAGATCCTTCTACTAAATTTTCTTTTTATTAAATCTCCAAACACTTCTCTATTCTCTTTTAAAGTTCTCCATGCTCTAAAACATTTCCCAAATACAATTCCCACTCTCTTCCAAGATTCTCAAAGTTCCCAAACACTTCTCCCATTCCTTCATCAAATTCTCAAACACTTTCCAAACACTTTCTTCTCCCTTCTCAAAGCTCTCAAACACATGCTCTTCCAAAATCCACAAAGTTCTCAAACACCACTTTCCTTTCTTCTCCAAAAGTTTCCATATTCTCAAACACTTTTCCCAAACACTTCCTTTCTTCCTCAAAGTTCTTCTAGTTCACTTAATGTTTTCTTAGTTGTAATTTATTTTTCTTGTAATGTACATTCTTTCTTCTTGTTTTGTTTCTTTTGTTTTCATTTTTGTTTTGTGTAGGAAAATTGAATTGGATCATTCAATCACCAATCCCTGTGGAATCGACCTCGCACTTACATATGCTATACTACCAACGGTTCGTGCACTTGCGAGTATCACAAGTTGAGGATGCAGTTGAACCCATTTTGGTGCAGCTGAATCTACGCAACAAGTTTTTGGCGCCGTTGCCGGGATCGGTAACATTGTTTGATTCTATTTGGTTTTCCTACTTTTTATTTATTTTTATCTTTTTCATAACTGCACAGTTTCATGTTTTAAAGTTAATGGCGTTAATTGACAAGTTGTGTTTGTAGTCCAACTGACAAGGACAATTGCCTGACAAGCAAGAGAACTGGGTTTGAGTCCCAGCTTACACAACACCCAAAAACAAAAAGGTTCAAGTAGCATGTTGATTATTTCTAGTTTATGGTTTCATTCACTTGCTCTTAATTAAATATCTTGTTCAAGTTTACATAAACACCATATGACTCTTGGACTGATTAGTGAATGAATGGGTAGATATTGAAGACAAACACCATGTTTAAATTCTACTTGGTTCTCTATTGTTCTTCTTGTTCTTAATGGGTTCGGAATTTGTGTTTAGACTAAACACCATAGCTAAATGCTTTTTCTGAATACTTGATTAAAACCACACACCATATGGATAATCATATTTGAGAAAGAACGAACTTCATACGCTAATTTGATTACTTTGTTGCTTGTTACTTTGAAGCATGGAATTGGACGTGTGTTGATTTTTCTTTTCATTTTAGTTTTTATTTCCCAATCCTTTAATTCTGTTTCAAGTTTTCTGTGTTTGTTTTAGCAAGTAATGCCAGCTTAATAAAAATGGAGAGAGATGGTAACCTCAATCATAAGAATGGGGAGTGTGGAGTAGTGGGAGAAGTCGCGACCTCCAAATGCATCACGCTCGACCTAATCGCTTCAAGGGGGAGTATTCCAATCCTTTCTCTTTAGTTGTTTTGTTATTATTTCAGTAATTTTAAATTTCTATTTCTTTTATTAAAAAAAAATTAAAAAGATTTTTTATATGAGCTGACTCGTGGTAACTCCTGTGAGCGTCTCCGTCAATACAGTGTCTAGGAGTTCTATAGGCGACACCTTCGGTGTCTAAGAAGTTTGGTTTTTAAGCGGGACCATTGTGACCCCTCCAACCTTCCCGGATCCCCTGGCTGTATTTTCTGAGGCCCTTAACTGGTCATCCATGAGTTGCTTGTATATTTTTTTTTTTTACTAAAAAAAAAAAATTAAAAAATTAATAATTTTAAAAAAAAATTGAAATTTGAGTTTTTATTTATTTTTCCTTGTAACTTGCAATTTGGAACTTCTTTTTTTTTCCTTTGTGTGGTCAGTTAGTTGTAAATAAATTTAAAATTTAAAAAAAAAATCAATTTGGAACTTCTTTGTTTTCTTTTTTTGTTTTGTTAAGTTAGTTTATGTATTTATTTACGTGGTGTGGTTAGTTAGTTTATTTCTGAGTGTTAAAAACACATTTTTATTTCATTCAAACACTGCATTAAAAAAAAACAAAAACAAAAAAACATTCAAGTAAAATTAAAAAAAAAAAAAAAACAACAACAACAACAACTTCTTCTTCTTCTTCTTCATTTTCATCTTCATCTTCATGGCATGCCTCTGTTATCTCTTAACTTGCAGAATCTGCAGCAGCTCCACATGGTCCTCATTTTTCTCTCTCAGTGCTTCCACGTGCTGATTAGCACAGGAAAGCCGCTTCTGGAGTCCGCCACCATAGCCTTCAAGGAAGCTATTTCGTCGCTCATCGCGGCACACTCCCGTGTCCTCGCCAGGAATCGTATGCCCAAATTGGTAGCCGAGACCGCGTGGAGCACCGTTAAATTGTGGGACTCCTCCACTGCTGCCTTGTCAGACCTCTTTGCCACATGCAGATGATCCGTCGATGTGAGCCTGCTGCTAATCATGCCTCCCAGGAGCAGCACTGCTCTCCGTTCGGCACCGCCTCAAAAAGTTCGGTATTACCTCAGCAAAGTTTGAGGCCGTACCGTGATGATAGGTGGAGTTTGGGAAGACATGGTTTTGAGGAGCCCTTATCTGCGCATTCGGTGGCGCTAGGGACAACTCAAGGTTTAGATCATCAAGGTGAGTGCATGAGGATGCCATTGTTTTGTTTTTGGATTTTTTGATGTTTTTCTCTAATTTTCAGGAAGAAATGAGGGTGCTCTTCTACTTCACCAAAACGAGTTTAAATAGACTTATACAAACGAGGGAGCCGAAAGCACTTCGGATCTCGAGGGTGCTATCCTGTGCTCCTTTCTCTTGGATCCCTTTATTTCTGCCGCAAATTGCGAGCGCGTTTTTTAAAAAAGGGAGCATGTCTACACTTTCACTTACTTTTGCCTCCCTGTTTTTTCTGATGTTTGTGTTTTTGCTTTGTTAGTTGTTATTTTATTTTATTTTGTTTCTTTCAGTTGTTTTCTTCTTGTTTGTCAGGTTTCTCAAGAATTTAATTTGAAGAAAAGACAAAATTAAAAATGCGTCTTGGACACCTGGTGCAAGAATCTCATCTCTTCTTTTAAATTCTTGTTTGAATTCCGTGTTTATTTCAGTTTTTGTTAATTTTTTTTATTTATTTATTTTTGTAGTATAATTTAAAACTCATAGGATATTCTTTGAAGGAGCTAAACTTTTGGTAACTCCAGTGAGCAACCGCAGTCTATAGTGTCTAGGAGTTCTTTAAGGCGACACCTTCGGTGTCTAAGAAGTTAGGGTTTTAAGCGGGACCATTGTGACCCCTCCAACCTTCCCGGATCCCCTGGCTGTGTTTTCTGAGGCCCTTAACTGGTCATCCTTAAGTTTTTCTCTTAAAACAAAAAGCAGTTACTTGTGTGTTTACTTAACTAAAAATAAAAATGCATGTTTGAGTTTTCATGTTTTTGTTTGATCGTCGTTCTTTAAATTTAGGACCATTCGTGTCTTTGAGATAACATAACTTTTTATTTCCCAATTTAAAAAAAAACATACACTTTAAAATTAAATAAATAAAAGCTGAAATCATTTCTTCTTGGCGCTCGGTGTCTCGACCATAGGAGCTTTGAGTTTGGCCCTCTGGCTGTCCTCTTCCGGGGCTTCACGCACAGCCTCTTGGGGCTCATCACTTGAGCTCCCAAAGATCGCAATCTTAGCTTTAGTATAACTTTTCTCGCGATCTGGTTTCTTGCGTTTACCCGGTCGGTCTAGGTCCTCCAGCTGTTTTCGCATGTCGCGAGAGTACAACTCTACAATCTTTGTTAGGTTTTTATTCTCGTCCCGCAACACTTCTAGCTGTGTCGATTCACCTCCACTATCCTTGACCGCTCCCTTTTCAAGCTTTTTATAGCACTTTGACACTCTTCAACCATACTGTGCTCCGCCGCTAACTGACCTTTCAGCACCTCTACCTCATGGGACTTCGCAGTAGGCGATGAACCAAACTTGCGACACATGCTGTACTCTGCATGCTCAGTGCCAGGGCATCACTCATGACCCGATTGTCATCCCTTGTCCCGAACACACGTATATCTTTAGGAGTCACCAAATTTCTGCCAACTCCAATGGCAACATCGTTGTCCAGGAGTATTGAGTCATTGACAGGTCACAGGCCCCCGTGCGGTGGCAAAGTAGGGCATCCATACTGGTGCTACCTGCTTGGCCTCGTGTTTGAGTCGGTGGAGCTAGGTTGAGATCTAACGAAAAGGGGTAGGAAGAAGCCATAGATTTCTCACTTTTTTTTTCGTGTTCTTGCTTGTTTTCTCTTTTGTGTGTTTCTGAGCTTGTGTTTTTTGTTTTTTCCCCCTCCTTTTTCCTTCTTATAGACATAGTCTTTCACAAAACCCTAGCCAGTGCTGCGTGAGCATTTTCTGAATCTCCAGCGTTCCTCGAGTCCCACAACCATCTCACTTTCCAACCGTTTCCAACTTATTTGTCACGACTTGCTTTGTTTGAACGGACGCGTTTAGGAAAGTCGTCGCGCCTTTCCATGGCCCCGTAATTTCTGCTTGTGGAGTCTGCGGCGCTTCTATGCGTCGACACGTGTCTCGCCCCTGTCTGTTGGTCCTTTACACTGAACCGAGACATCATGACCCATGTTTTAAAAAATAATCCCGCTCTTTGTGTTTCTAATCACGGTTCGATAGTTTTTTTTTACAAAACTAAAATAAATAATAAAAAAAATAAAAGCCGGAAATGAAAACAAATTGTGGGTCGGGTTTCACTTTAGTTTGGGTTTCTAAGTGGGTCAAATTCACCGTGGTTTGTGTTTTGAAATTGTGGGCTTTGGGCTTCAAAATTTTATTGTTTGGGTTTCAGTTTGTGTAAGACTATCTGTTAGGGCTTACTGTTTTGAGTGTTTTACTGTTTCGTTTTTTTTATATATTTTATATTTTATATTTGTTTGATTGTTTTGTAATTTTTATTTTGTAATTATTTTATTTTATTTTTGTATGTTTTGTGATTTTTATTTGCTTTAATACCTTTCATTTGTTGTTATGACATTGTTTGTGGCTAATTTTTAAACATTGAGGACAATGTTCATTTCTAGGTTTGGGGGTATTGGAGTTTAGCATGTATTAATTTTTTTTTTTCTTAATTAAAAAAAAAAAAAATTGCTTGTTTTTCTTCTATTTCAGTTTTGTTTTTGTTTTGAGTCACTTTCCGAACACTTATGATGAGATAATGATAAATCTTTGCATGACTTAAATAAAAATTGGATTTCATTTTATTTTAGTGTTTTTTTATTTATTAAAAAAAATAAAAAAAATTGGCATTGTTCTATCATGATATGTTTGAAACCTTTGCACTTGCCATTTGTTTCATAATTTTCCAATTAAAGGATTTGCATAATCTAAAGAATTGTATGAAGCATAAATTAGACTTATATAACCAACCATATAAAGTGAGCTTTTGAGCCTTGTACTTCAATTCATGAGTGTTACATGTACTCTTATTTTCTTGTCATCAAAGTTGTTGTTTGATCTCATTATTCATTGATTTGGTTGAACACTTAAAAGTCATTCATTCTTGTGCAATTTGATTTCATGACATTTAAAGAAATGATATTAAGGCCTTCTTTGGATCGTTTGTGCCTTTCAAGCTAACCTTATGCATGCTTAAGCATGATTTTCCATTGTTAACCATTTTGAGCCTACATGTAAACCTTTTCTTTCATTTAACCAATTTTATTTCCTCGCCTTAGCCTGAAAAACAAATATTTACCTTTCTAAGGAACTCATGAGCTTTAATTGGGATGTGTTTTTCATACTAAGTTTGGGAATGGGTGTTACATTTCGAAGAAAAAGAGAAAAAAAAACACACAATTGGTGAAAGAAAAGAGAAAAGTGGTGGTTGAATGAAATTTCATTTTTGGGCCTTCAAAATAAATTGGTGTTTGTTCAATTAAAGGAAAAGAGTGTGAATCATTGTAAATGAAGGTATAAGGAGTTTTGATCATGTAAAAGAAAAAAATCTAATCGTGATGATTCGAAGTCTTGTAAACAATTGTTTTATGCTCTTACATTGCGAGTTCCTTGGACTTTGTATTATCCATACCTTTCATTTCTTACTCACCTTACACCCTTGGCCCCATTACAACCTATGTTAAAGACCTAAATTGATCTTAAATGTCATGTGGTTGAATTGCATCCATTTCTTACTTTTAAGTGTTTGGCATCCTTCTTGAGATCATATTAATGCAAAGTTCTTCATCTTTCTATTTCGAGTTAAGTCCTTATGGTTTAACTCTATTCTCATGTTTATAACTGAGTGATGTATTATAGCCCTCTTCTGAGTGATTCATTTGTGAGAGGACAACTTTGGTGAGATTTGAAGTTGAACTTGTGCTTTGTATGATTTTCGAAATTGTGTGAAAACTAAGATTGGGAAATTTGTTGCATTTGGCTTTCACACTACTACACTTTGAGCATATTGTGTTTAGAATTTTGCCGCTTTGTTAATAATGTCTAAAAATTGAGTTTTTATTGTTAAAACGTTTAAGTCATGTGCATGAGTCATTTCTCTTCAGAAAATGTTCGGAAAGATTGTTTTGAGTTCGTTTTATTTTTGTAGTTTTTTTTTTATTTTTTGTTTTTGTTTTTGTTAATGTATTTATGTTTGTTTTTTGTTTTGGTTTTGCTTAAAGACTAACAATCTTTTAAGTTTTCTAACCATTTTGTTTTGTAGAGTTAGAAAAACGTTTGTGGGTATTTGATTTGTTAAACCCTCAGGAGACACAACTCCTCCTACTAGGGATGCCTAGAGGTTTAAAGGCTTGTTGCATATGCTAAATGCAATCGAGTTACCTACGAAAGTGGTTTAGTTAACTTCTAGTTTTGTTTTTAACTTTGTTTTGTGTTGTTTTGCTCGAGGACTAGCAAAATCTAGGTTTGGGGGTATTTGATCGGTTCATAATTGTATATTATTTCTTACCCTTCTAGCTTATGATTTGGTTATGTTTTTAAGTTAAACTTGTGCTTTTAATCCTTTTTGTGTTTATCTTTCAGTTAATTGAGATTTAAGTAACAATGATGGCTTTGGAGAACATAATTCATGCAATTCAAGCATGTTAAGGCCTAATTTGGATGAATGGATGAAGAGCTTAAAGACAAACTCATTTTGGCTACAGCCCCCTGCCAGTCCAGTTTCGTAGGTCATATTGCAAGCTTTGTTTCAACAACCTACATAGCTCGAATGAGGCCACATTCTTCATGAAAGTTGTTCCAATGGGTGTGTACTATAACATATCCAAAATTCATCCCCATTGGATAAATCTGGCATCCGTTACCTAGCAAACACAGAACCATGCTCAGGATGGATCTTATCAGCGCGGAAAATGAGTTAGCAATTTGTTTTGGCCTTAACTTCCTCCTCCGACCTTGGATTGGCCCAAATGATATATGGCTGGAAAGAAGACATTCTGAACTTCAAATTGGAGTGCTTAAAGTCTTAATTTGCTTAAGGGAAGCCCAAGTTGTAAGCCCTTGAAGTTGCTGGTCATGCTGACCTCAGCATGTGCTGGTTGGATGCTTGGTCATGGTGAGCTAGGCATGAGCTATCATTTCTGGTTGGAAGCTTGGTCATGCTGACATGAGGATGAGCTAGGGCTGCTAGTGGGATTTAGTGGAGTAGCCATTCAAGATTTTCTAATACAAGTGCATCATCCAATTCATATTTTCTAATTCAAGTGCATCAACCATTTCAGATTTTATAATTCAAGTGTTGTATGCATTAGTCTTTTTGAATTCAGATTTTCACTTCCCCTAGGCCTATAAATAGGGAGGTTCTCTAAGCTTGTAAACACACCCCAAGGGGGGAGCTCTCAAACACTTCTCTAGAGCTCCCTTCCCTTCTCTCCCTCAAATTCTCTTAGTTTCCCTTTGTAGTTTCTCAATTGTTGTAATAAGATCCTTCTACTAAATTTTCTTTTTATTAAATCTCCAAACACTTCTCTATTCTCTTTTAAAGTTCTCCATGCTCTAAAACATTTCCCAAATACAATTCCCACTCTCTTCCAAGATTCTCAAAGTTCCCAAACACTTCTCCCATTCCTTCATCAAATTCTCAAACACTTTCCAAACACTTTCTTCTCCCTTCTCAAAGCTCTCAAACACATGCTCTTCCAAAATCCACAAAGTTCTCAAACACCACTTTCCTTTCTTCTCCAAAAGTTTCCATATTCTCAAACACTTTTCCCAAACACTTCCTTTCTTCCTCAAAGTTCTTCTAGTTCACTTAATGTTTTCTTAGTTGTAATTTATTTTTCTTGTAATGTACATTCTTTCTTCTTGTTTTGTTTCTTTTGTTTTCATTTTTGTTTTGTGTAGGAAAATTGAATTGGATCATTCAATCACCAATCCCTGTGGAATCGACCTCGCACTTACATATGCTATACTACCAACGGTTCGTGCACTTGCGAGTATCACAAGTTGAGGATGCAGTTGAACCCATTTTGGTGCAGCTCGAATCTACGCAACAGAAGTCATGGAAAAATGTGACGACCTTGTCTACCGTTTCAAGCATATAACACCAACAAGAAGCTGAACCTGAACTTCCTCCGGGATCCACCTCCGTTGCCTGAGGGTGTCACCGAGGAGATGGTGGAGGCGTATAAGGGACAAGATGCCGACGCTGAGTCCGCCGATGATACCAACTCTAGTAGTGGGGAGGAAGAGGGACATCCTGGACCGACTTCGGCCAGTGTTCCTGATGCCGCTACCCCAGCTGGTGCCGAGCCCGCGAGTAATGATGCCGGTACCGTGGCAACTGATGCCGATCCTCATGTTGCTTAGCTAAGACATACAACCCTTTTGTGGCCTTTATTGAAGTTTATTTTGATTCGATATCTGTTGGAGTTTCATATTCTAAGACAAGTATGCATGCCGTAGGTAATATGTGATAGGTACTGTACTCCCGCCGTTACGGCATTACTGAATGTGTAGAATAGGAAAAATGAACATCAATGCCGAAAGTATTTTTATAACGAAAGCAATCGTGGTGGTTTTACATAGTTTGTTGGCCGTAGGTTTAGTCACTCGTAATAATACTTCAAGTGTTTTATGTTCCAAGGGTGACCGAGGGTTTGTCCATCCTTAGGGTTCTTCGTGGCTATAGAAACTTTGGCAGGACCCAGTCCCGACTTTGAACGATCAGCGTTTGACGCGCGAATTGTAATACCGTGAGGTCCGCTATTTGTATGCGGTATTCCGAAGCTGAGCTTGTGATCGGTTTTCCTCGATGAGATCAAGGTTCAGAGTAAGTAGCTTCTCCTTTTGCTCCGGCGTATAGGATGTCGTTCGCCATGTGGTTGCGTTGATTTCCAGGGGGACAATGGCTTCGGTACCAAAAGCGAGGGAAAATGGTGGTTCGCGAGTTTTACCTTCGTAGGAAGTGTTGATGGCCCATAATGCCTCTAGGAGCAGATCGGGTCACGCGCCTTTAGCTGCTCTGAGCTTCTTTTTTAGCGTCTTCTTTATGATCTTGTTGATGGCTTCTACCTGGCCGTTTGATGTTGAATCGGCGGTATAGGTGCCGGAATTGGGAGGAGTCGAATTGTTTACCGTTGTCGGTGATGATTGCCACACAAAACACTCTACCTTGGCTGCGGTGATGGTTGCCAATGCTTCGGCTTCGGTCAACTTCGTAAAGTAGTCAACGGCGACGATGGCGAATTTGAGCTGTCCCTTACCTTCCAGCATCGGGCCGATGAGATCCAAACCCCATTGAGCAAAGGGCCACGGGCTGACAATTGGAGTGAGTGGTTCGGCATGAAGTTTTGGAACGGAGCCAAAACGCTAGCAGTGGTCACACTTTTGGACGAGCTTAATGGCATCCGTATGGAGAGTTGGCCAATAATACCCCTGCCGAATGGTCTTGAAGGCCAAGGACCAGGAGCCAAAATGGTCCCCGCATGCCCCCTTGTGAATCTCTCGTAAGACGTAGTCACCTTGTTGTGGGGTCATGCATCGAAGCAACGGTAAGGAATGACCACGTCGATAGAGGATCTGATTCAAAAGGAGGTATCGTGCCGATCGGTGGCGGAGAGTTTTGGCATCGGCCTTGTCACTTGGTAACGTGCCATTAGCGAGGTATGCGTGGATTGGATCCATCCAACTTGGATTCTACCGAACGATTTGTACCTCATCTTCAATGGGGCTTCGCCGAGCAAGGATTTCGATCGGCACGTGGCGACCTACTTGTTCGTTAATTGCCGATGCAAGGCGTGACAGGGCATCGTCGTGGCTGTTCTCGGATCTAGGGATCTACCTGAACTTGATACGCGCTAAAGTGGTGGAGCAATCGGCGGGCGTGTGTCAAGTAGGCAGCCATCGAAGTGTCCTTAGCTTCAAATTCGGTAAGCACTTGATTAACGACAAGTTGAGAGTCGCTGCAGATCTCAAGTTGTTTGGCTCCCATATCTTTGGCAAGCCGAAGTTCTACCAAGAGGGCTTCGTACTCGGCTTCGTTGTTGGAAGCCTAAAATTGGAAACGGATGGCATATTCGATTGCCGTTTGGTCAGGGGCTTTTAGTACTAAGCCGGCCCAGCTGCCCTCTGGTTGGACGAACTGTCCACATAGAGAGTCTAGAGGGGAATTGCTGGGTTAAATATTCCTTCGGTTGGGGCTGCCAAAGCTGGTTCGGAAGCAAGGTCGTTCGGATCTGCTTCTTGTGATGTAGTCGTCATTTTTGGAGATGAAATCGGCTATGGCTTGCCCCTTCTTAGCAGGCCGAGAGTGGTAGTGGATGCCAAATTCGCTGAGCTCGATGGCCCATTTCACTAGCCTACCTGACATCTCCGGCCTCTCAGTATTTGGCGTAGAGGTTGATTGGTGAGAACAGCAACGATGTGAGCCTGGAAGTAGGGCCGAAGCTTACGTGCTGAGAGGACGAGAGCGTAGGAGAGTTTTTCCAGTTGGGGGTACCGAATCTCGGCATCTTGCAGGGCGTGGCTGGTATAGAAGATGGGGAGTTCTATGCCGTTCGACTTGCAGATGAGTACGGAACTGAGCATTGTTGCAGAAACTGAGAGATAGAGGATAAGTTGTTCTCCTGGAAGAGGTTTAGATAGCAAGGGTGCTCTGCTCATGTAGGCTTTAAGGTCTAGGAAAACTCGATCGCATTCGCAGTCCAGACAATTTGCCGTTTGCTTCCTTTGAGGGCTTTAAAGAACAGGGCACACAGATCGGTAGCTTTTGATATGAATCGGGCCACAACGGCGACACACCCGGTGAGACTTTGGATGTCTTTCTGTGTCCTCGGTATCTGCATGTCAAGTAATGCCTTGATTTTTTCAGGGTTGGCCTCAATGCCTCGCTGACTAATCATGAAGCTAAGAAATTTGCCAGAGGAGACGCCGAAGGCGTATTTGTTAGGGTTGAGGCACATGTTATATTTCTTCAAGACGCCGAACCTAAGAGACAGGTTATGGAGATGGCAATCAGCCGTTTTGCTTTTCACGAGCATGTCATCCACATAAACTTCCATTGAAGTGCCAATGAGTTCGGAAAAAATTTTGTTCACCAATCGCTGGTATGTCGCGCCGGCGTTCTTTAAGCCGAACGACATGACATTGTAGCAATAGAGTCCCTTGTAGGTGATGAATGCCGTATGTTTGCGATCGGCAGGGCTCATGAATAACTGGTTCTAGGCCGAGTAGGCATCCATAAAGCTGAGAAGTTCTTGGCCTGCCTGTTGCGTAGATTCAGCTGCACCAAAATGGGTTCAATTGCATCCTCAACTTGTGATACTCGCAAGTGCACGAACCGTTGGTAGTTTAGCGTATGTAAGTGCGAGGTCGATTCCACACGGATTGGTGATTGAATGATCCAACTTAATTTTCCTACAAAACATAAATGAAAACAAAAGAAACAAAACAAGAAGAAAGAATGTACATTACAAGAAAAATAAATTGCAACTATGAAAACATTAAGGAAACTAAGAGAACTTTGAGGAAGAAAGGAAGTGTTTGGGAAGCTTGAGGATTTTGTGAACTTGGAGAATTTGAGAAGAGTAAGGAAAGTGGTGTTTGGGAACTTTGTGGATTTTGGAAGAGAAAGTGTTTAGGAACTTTGAGAATTTGGAAGAGAGTGGTTGAGAAGTGTTTGGGAAATGTTTTAGAGCATGGAGAACTTTGAAAGAGAATAGAGAAGTGTTTGGAGAATTTATAGAAGAAGAGAAAGGAAAAATGCTTGAGATTTATAGTACTAGAATCTTGTTACAACAATTGAGAACTACAAAGGGAAACTAAGAGAGAATTTGAAGGAGAGAAGGGAAGGGAGCTCTAGAGAAGTGCTTGAGAGCTCCCCCCCTTGGGGTGTGATTACAAGCTTAGAGAACTTCCCTATTTATAGGCCTAGGGGAAGTGAAAATCTGAATTATACAATAGGTTTACCTACCACACTCACTTCACCAACTTACAACACTTAATTCACCTAACACACTATTACATTTGAAAACAATTCCTCTTGTCTTTAGGCTTAGTGTTGCAACTCCCACTTCATCATCTTTTGGCTCATTTGGCTGCTGCAAAATTCCACTCAAATATATGTATTGAATATGCTTCACCAAACTTTCCCACAATCAACAACACTTCATCATGCATATGTCATGCATGACAATGCATTGCAGCCAGCTTGTGGGCTCGTTTTGGGCTTGTTCATCGATTCTGAAAAATCTGCAAAAATATGGATCTTCAAGATATGTGTCTTATCTTTCCAAGCACATGCGCCCAGCTCAAGGAAAAATCGGAAAGGCCTTCAAATGTGATTTTTGGCCCAGTAACGCAGATGCTGCCGAATTTGACCTTAAGTTGCCAAAACATGTATAACTTTCTCTAGAAGACTCGGAATCACGAACCGTAAAATTCTACAGAAACTAGACTTCTGTAGATTTCCAGTGATGTATGGCTCATTATCTGGTTCTTCTTGAGCAAGTACAGTCCAATCCGTGAAGTTGACTGATCTGCAGACACCGTTTTGAGCTAACTTGTCTCCAAATTGCAATTAGTGAGTCTCAAGCTTATAACACTGAAACATACACAAAAGAAGTTAAAAGCACAAGTTTAACTCAAAAACATAACCAAATCATAAGTTAAAAGGGTACAAATTGATATGTAATTATGCACCGATCAAATACCCCCAAACCTAGATTTTGTTAGTCCTCGAGCAAAACAAATGGAAAACAAAGAGAAAAACAAAACAAGAAGTTAACTAGACCACTTTCGCAGGTAATTCGATTGCATTTAGCGTATGCAACAAGCCTTTAAACCTCTAGGTATCCCTAGTAGGAGGAGTTGTGTCTCCTGAGGGTTTAACAGATTACGGTACCCACAAACGTTTTACCTGACTCTGTAAAACAAAGTAATTAGAAAACTTAAAAGATTGTTAGTCCTCAAGCAAAACTAAAAACAAAAACAAACATAAATACATTAACAAAAACAAAACAAAAAACAAAAAACAATTACAAAAATAAAAAGAACTCAAAACAATCTTTCCGAAGATTTTCTAAAGAGAAATGACTCATGCACACGACTTAAACGTTTTAACAATGAAAGCTCAGTTTTAGACATTATTTACAAGGTGGCAAAGTTCAAAACATAATATGCTCAAAGTGTAGTAGTGTGATTGCCAAATGCAACAAATTCCCCAATCTTAGTTTTCACACAATTTCAAAAATCATACAAAGCACAAGTTCAACTTCAAATCTCACCAAAGTTGTCCTCTCACAAATGAATCACTCGGAAGAGGGTTACAATGAAACACTCAGTTATAAACATGAGATTAGAGTTAAACCATAAAGACTTAACTCGAAATAGAAAGATGAAGAACTTGCATTAATATGATCTCAAGAAGGATGCCAAACACTTAAAAGTAGAAAAATGAATGCAATTCAACCACATGACATTTAAGATCAATTTAGGTCTTTAACATAGGTTGTAATGGGGCCAAGGGTGTAAGGTGAGTAAGAAATGAAAGGTATGGATAATACAAAGTCCAAGGAACTCGCAATGTAAGAGCATAAAACAATTGTTTACAAGACTTCGAATCATCACGAACAGATTTTTTTTTTTTTTACATGATCAAAACTCCTTATACCTTCATTTACATTGATTCATACTCCTCTCCTTCAATTGAACAAACACCAATTTATTTTGAAGGCCCAAAAATGAATTTTCAATCAACCACCACTTTTCTCTTTTCTTTCACCAATTGTGTGAAAAAAAATTTTCTCTTTTTTTTCCGAAATGTAACACCTCTTCCCAAACTTAGCATGAAAAACACATCACAATTAAAGCTCATGAGTTCCTTAGAAAGGTAAATATTTGTTTTTCGGGCTAAGGCGAGGAAATAAAATTGGTAAATGAAAGAAAAGGGTTACATGTAGGCTCAAAATGGTTAACAATGGAAAATCATGCTTAAGCATGCATAAGGTTAGCTTGAAAGGCACAAACGATCCAAAGAAGGCCTTAATATCATTTCTTTAAATGTCATGAAGTCAAATTGCACAAGAATGAATGACTTTTAAGTGTTCAACCAAATCAATGAATAATGAGATCAAACAACAACTTTGATGACAAGAAAATAAGAGTACATGTATAACACTCATGAATTGAAGTACAAGGCTCAAAAGCTCACTTTATATGGTTGGTTATATAAGTCTAATTTATGCTTCATACAATTCTTTAGATCATGCAAATCCTTTAATTGGAAAATTATGAAACAAATGGCAAGTGTAAAGAAGGTTTCAAGAATATCATGATAGAATAATGCCAATTTTTATTTATTTATTTATTTAATTTTTTTTTTAAATTAAAATAAAATGAAATCCAATTTTTATTTAAGTCATGCAAACATTTATCATAATCTCATCAAATGTGTTCGGAAATTGACTCAAAAACAAAACAAGACTCAAATAGAAGAAAAACAAGAAATTTTTATTTTTATTTTTAATTAAGAAAAAAATAATACATGCTAAACTCCAATACCCCCAAACCTAGAAATGAACATTGTCCTCAATGTTTAAAAATTAGCCACAAACAATGTCATAACAACAAATGAAAGGTATTAAAGCAAATAAAAATTACAAAACACACAAAAATAAAATAAAATAATTACAAAATAAAAATTACAACACAAAACAAAAAAAAAAGAAACAGTAAACCCTAATCACACAATTCTGAAACCCAAAAACATTTTTGAAGCCCAAAGCCCACAATGAAATTAACCCAACAACGGTAAAACCCGACCCAACATGAAATGTGAAGCCCGCACGTTTAAATTTAATTTTTTCTTAAAAAGATAAAACGTGAATTATGAGCGCAAAGCGGGATTTCTAAAAAGAGGGAATGTGGTCCCTGATGTCGTCTCATGGATAGTCACGGGCAGAAGCAGGAGCCGCGTGTCGACGCATAGAGGCGCCGCAGACTCCACAAGCAGAAATTACGGGGCCATGGAAAGGCGCGATGACTTTGCTGACGTTTAAAGCAAGTCGTGACAAATGAGTTGGAAACGGTTGGAAAGTGAGATGGTTGTGGGACTCGAGGAACTCTGGGGATTCAAAAATGCTTATTTTTCTTGGCTAGGGTTTTGTGAAAGACTATATCTATAAGAAAGAAAAAAGAAGGGGAAAAACACACAAAAGAGAAAACAAGCAAGAAAAAGAAAAAGAAAAGTGAGAAATCAAATGGCTTCTTCCTACCCCTTTTCGTTGGATCTCAACCTAGCTCCACCGACTCAAACACGAGGCCAAGCAGGAGCACCAGGATGGATGCCCTACTTTGCCTCCGCACGGGTCCAGTGACTGTCAATGACTCAATACTCCTGGACAACGATGTTGCCATTGGAGTTGGCAGAAATTTGGTGACTCCTAAAGATATACGTGTGTTCGGGACAAGGGATGACAACCGGGTCATGAGTGATGCCCTAGCACTGAGCATGCAGAGTACAGCATGTGTCGCAAGTTTGGTTCATCGCCTACTTGCGAAGTCCCATGAGGTAGAGGTGCTGAAAGGTCAGTTAGCGGCGGAGCACAGGATGGTTGAAGAGTGTCAGAGTGCTATAAAAAGCTTGAAAAGGGAGAGGGCCAGGATAGTGGAGGTGAATCGACACCAGCTAGACGTATTGCGGGACGAGAATAAAAACCTATCAAAGATGGTAGAGTTGTACTCTCGCGACATGCGGAAACAGCTGGAGGACCTAGACCGACCGGGTAAACGCAAGAAACCAGATCGCGAGAAAAGTTATACTGAAGCTAAGATTGCGATCTTTGGGAGCTCAAGTGATGAGCCCCAAGAGGCTGTACGTGAAGCCCCGGAAGAGGATAGCCAGAGGGCCAAACTAAAAGCTCCTATGGTCGAGACACCGAGCGCCAAGAAGAAATGATTTCAGCTTTTATTTATTTTTTTAATTTTAAAAATGTATGTGCGTTTTTTTTTTAATTGGGAAATAAAAACGTTATGTTATCTCAAAGACACGAATAACCCTAAATTTAAAGAACGACGATCAAACAAAAACATGAAAACCCAAACATACATTTTTATTTTTAATTAAGTAAACACACAAGTAACTGCTTTTTCTTTTAAGAGAAAAACTTAAGGATGACCAGTTAAGGGCCTCAGAAAACACAGCCAGGGGATCCGGGAAGGTTGGAGGGGTCACAATGGTCCCTCTTAAAACCCAAACTTCTTAGACACCGAAGGTGCCGCCTAAAGAACTCCTAGACACTGGATAGACTGCGGTTGCTCACTGGAGTTACCAAAAGTTTAGCTCATTCAAAGAATATCCTATGAGTTTTAAATTATACTAACTAATTAAATAAAAACAAAATAAAAAAACTGAAATAAAAACACAATTCAAACAAGAATTTAAAAGAAGAGATGGGATTCTTGCACCAGGTGTCCAAGACGCATCTTTAATTTTATCTCTTCTTCCAACCAAATTCTTAAGAAACCTGTCAAACAAAAAAAAACAAGTTAATTTTAAATTAAAAAGAAAAACAATGAATAAAGAAAAATAAAATAAAATAAAAAGAAAAAGGAAAACACACTTCCCCAAACTTAAATCAAACAAAGACGACAAACGGAAAAGAAAGCACAGTTCCCTAACTAAAATAAACTAAAGATGATAGCCGAAAGGGAAAAGCAAAAACACAAAGCTCTAGAAAATGAAAGTAACGGGCAAAAATATTAAACACCAGAAAACACGGAGAAAATAAAAAAAAGAAAAGTAAAGTAAAGGTGCTCCCCCTTGAAGCAATTAGGTTCAGCATGCTCCGGGAAATCCGAAATGTTGTTGGCACCCTCATCAGCATATGTCTATTTAAACCACACCTCTTCAAGCGGATGATACCCAGCATTTCTTCCTGCAAACTCAAAGAAAAACATCAAAAAATTCAGAAACAAAACAATGGCATCCTCATGTGCTCACCTTGATGATCTCAACCTTGAATTGACCCTTGCGCCACCGAATGCGCAGATAAGGGCTCCTACAAACCATGTCTTCCCAAACTCCACATATCATCATGGTACGGCCTCAAACTTTGCTGAAGCAATACCGAACTTTTCTGAGGCGGTGTCGAACGAGAGCAGTGCTGCTAGGAGGCATGGTTGGCAGCAGCTCACACTGACGGATCATCTGCATGTGGCGCAGAGGTCTGACAAGGCAGCGGTGGAGGAGTCCAACAATTTAACTGTGCTCCACGCGGTCTCGGCTACCAACTTGGGCATGCGATTATTGGCGAGGACACGGGAGTGTGCCGCGCTGAGCGAGGAAGTAGCTTCCCTGAAAGCTATGTTGGCGGACTTGGAGAAGCGGCTCTCCTGTGCCAATCAGCACGTGGAAGCACTGGAGAGAAAGAATGAGGACCATGTGGAGCTGCTGGAGATTCTGCAAGTAAGAGAGAATAGAGGCATGCCATGAAGATGAAGATGAAGATGATGAAGATGTTGTTTTTATTTTTAATTTATTTGAATGTTTTTTTTGTTTTTTAACTTTTTAACTTTTTTTCTTTGTTTGCAGTGTTTGAATGAAATAAAAATGTATTTTTAACACTCAAAAATAAACTAACTAACCACACCACGTAAATAAATACATAAACTAACTTAACAAAAAAAAAAATAAATAAAGAAGTTCCAAATTGATTTTTTTTTTAATTTATTATAATTTATTATTATTTACAAATAACTGACCACACAAAGAAAAAAAACAAAGAAGTTCCAAATTTCAATTTACAAGGAAAATAAATAAAAACTCAAATTCCAAAAAAAAAAAAATTTAAATTTTTTTTAATTTTTTAATTTTTTGTTTTTAAAATTTTTGTTTTTTTAAAACACACAAATATACAAGCAACTCATGGATGACCAGTTAAGGGCCTTAGAAAACACAGCCAGGGGATCCGGGAAGGTTGGAGGGGTCACAAAGGTCCCACTTAAAACCCAAACTTCTTAGACACCGAAGGTGTCGCCTGAAGAACTCCTAGACACTGGATTGACGGAGACGCTCACCTGGAGTTACCACGAGTCAGCTCATATAAAAAATCTTTTTATTTTTTTTTAAATAAAAGAAATAGAAAATTAAAATTACTGAAATAATAACAAAAAAACTAAAGAGAAAGGATTGGAATACTCCCCCTTGAAGCGATTAGGTCGAGCGTGATGCATTTGGAGGTCGCGACTTCTCCCACTACTCCACACTCCCCATTCTTATGATTGAGGTTGCCATCTCTCTCCATTTTTATTAAGCTGACATTACTTGCTAAAACAAACACATAAAACTTGAAACAGAATTAAAGGATTAGGAAATAAAAACTAAAATGGAAAGGAAAATCAACACACGTCCAGTTTCATGCTTCAAAGTAATAAGCATCAAAGTAAATCAAACTAGCTTATGAAGTTCGTTCTTTCTCAAATATGATTATCCATATGGTGTGTGGTTTTAATCAAGTATTCAGAAAAAGCATTTAGCTATGGTGTTTAGTCTAAACACAAATTCCGAACCCATTAAGAACAAGAAGAACAATAGAGAACCAAGTAGAATTTAAACATGGTGTTTGTCTTCAATATCTACCCATTCATTCACTAATCAGTCCAAGAGTCATATGGTGTTTATGTAAACTTGAACAAGATATGTAATTAAGAGCAAGTGAATGAAACCATAAACTAGAAATAATCAACAAGCTACTTGAACCTTTTTGTTTTTGTGTGTTGTGTAAGCTGGGACTCAAACCCAGTTCTCTTGCTTGTCAGGCAATTGTCCTTGTCCGTTGGACTACAAACACAACTTGTCAATTAACCTCATTAACTTTAAAACATGAAACTGTCCAGTTATACAAAAGATAAAAATAAATAAAAAGTAGAAAAACCAAATAGAATCAAACAATGTTACCGATCCCGGCAACGGCGCCAAAAACTTGTTGCGTAGATTCAGCTGCACCAAAATGGGTTCAACTGCATCCTCAACTTGTGATACTCGCAAGTGCACGAACCGTTGATAGTTTAGCGTATGTAAGTGCGAGGTCGATTCCACACGGATTGGTGATTGAATGATCCAACTTAATTTTCCTACAAAACATAAATGAAAACAAAAGAAACAAAACAAGAAGAAAGAATGTACATTACAAGAAAAATAAATTGCAACTATGAAAACATTAAGGAAACTAAGAGAACTTTGAGGAAGAAAGGAAGTGTTTGGGAAGCTTGAGGATTTTGTGAACTTGGAGAATTTGAGAAGAGTAAGGAAAGTGGTGTTTGGGAACTTTGTGGATTTTGGAAGAGAAAGTGTTTAGGAACTTTGAGAATTTGGAAGAGAGTGGTTGAGAAGTGTTTGGGAAATGTTTTAGAGCATGGAGAACTTTGAAAGAGAATAGAGAAGTGTTTGGAGAATTTATAGAAGAAGAGAAAGGAAAAATGCTTGAGATTTATAGTACTAGAATCTTGTTACAACAATTGAGAACTACAAAGGGAAACTAAGAGAGAATTTGAAGGAGAGAAGGGAAGGGAGCTCTAGAGAAGTGCTTGAGAGCTCCCCCCCTGGGGTGTGATTACAAGCTTAGAGAACTTCCCTATTTATAGGCCTAGGGGAAGTGAAAATCTGAATTATACAATAGGTTTACCTACCACACTCACTTCACCAACTTACAACACTTAATTCACCTAACACACTATTACATTTGAAAACAATTCCTCTTGTCTTTAGGCTTAGTGTTGCAACTCCCACTTCATCATCTTTTGGCTCATTTGGCTGCTGCAAAATTCCACTCAAATATATGTATTGAATATGCTTCACCAAACTTTCCCACAATCAACAACACTTCATCATGCATATGTCATGCATGACAATGCATTGCAGCCAGCTTGTGGGCTCGTTTTGGGCTTGTTCATCGATTCTGAAAAATCTGCAAAAATATGGATCTTCAAGATATGTGTCTTATCTTTCCAAGCACATGCAGCCCAGCTCAAGGAAAAATCGGAAAGGCCTTCAAATGTGATTTTTGGCCCAGTAACGCAGATGCTGCCGAATTTGACCTTAAGTTGCCAAAACATGTATAACTTTCTCTAGAAGACTCGGAATCACGAACCGTAAAATTCTACAGAAACTAGACTTCTGTAGATTTCCAGTGATGTATGGCTCATTATCTGGTTCTTCTTGAGCAAGTACAGTCCAATCCGTGAAGTTGACTGATCTGCAGACACCGTTTTGAGCTAACTTGTCTCCAAATTGCAATTAGTGAGTCTCAAGCTTATAACACTGAAACATACACAAAAGAAGTTAAAAGCACAAGTTTAACTCAAAAACATAACCAAATCATAAGTTAAAAGGGTACAAATTGATATGTAATTATGCACCGATCACCTGCCGTGGCGTTTACCAGCTGATCAATCCTTGGCAAAGGGAAACTGTCTTTTGGGCAAGCCTTGTTTAAATCGGTATAATCCTGACACATTCTTCAGGCGCCGTTCGATTTCTTTACCAAGACCGAATTTGCCAACCAAATCGGGTAGGTTACTTCCTTAATGAAATCGATTGTCCGTAGTTTATCCACTTCGAGCCTCATTGCTTCGTACCGTTCGGTATCGTAGGCTCACAGTTTCTGTTGGATGGGCTTGAAGGTGGGACAGATGCTGAGTTTGTGACTGATGACATTAGGGGTGATGCCAAGCATGTCATTATAGGACCAGGCGAAGACTTCTGTATTGGCGCGCAAAAAAGCAATGAACTCGTCTCGTAGTGCTGAACTTAAGACTGTACCGATTCGAACCTGTCGGTCCGGGCTGTGTTTCGGAGAGGGTTACCAATTCCAACTCTTCCATAGGCTGCGCTCTCCTGGGGTGACGGCCTCGTCCCTGGGATCATCTGGTTTGTCCTTTCCCCTGTCGTTCGCTGACAGTCATTCTGGTGGAAACCGAGTATGCTTTGCGAAGCGTCGCTCTTGCCGATTCCTTTGTTGACGAAACGTAACATGTCCGTGCACTCACTCATCCCCTCGCACTTGGCCGAAGCCAGCGTGTGTGGGGAACTTGAGGAGGAGCATGTACGGTGACAACATGGCCTTTATTTTGGTGAGCGCTGTCCTCCTCCGATGATGGCATTGTATGTCGTTGGACAATCAACTACCAGGAAGTGAGTGTAGATAACCGTTCTTCTGGGGATAGTGCCGATGGCGAACGGGAGCTGGACACTGCCAATTGGTTCAACCACGTAGCCCAAGAAGCTCAAGAGGGGGGTGATATCCTTGTTTAGGTGCTGAGGGTCTATGCCGAGGGCATTGAAAGCGTCAGGAAACAGGACGTTGACGAACTGCCGGTGTCTATAAGGATTCGGCCCACATCGAAGTCGGAATATCGGTTCGTATGATCATAGGATCGGAGTGGGGGAAGATGACGCCCCTTTCTTCCTCTTCAGAAAAGGTGATAGGTTCCCAACTGATTCGCCGGATCTTGTCGTTGCGTCCTCTTGCTATGCCTAGGACCTGGGGATGCCGAACGGCACGAACGTAGTTTTTTACGGAGCGGTTGCTGGTGTCGGCTATGGGCGCCCCCATTGATCATGTTAATCTGCCGATTTGATGGTTGGTCCGATGCTGATTTTGTGCTCAGGTCCTGGTCTAGTTTTCCTTCGCTAATGAGGCATTCGATGATTTTACGGAGCGCGATGCACGATTTCGTATCGTGGACGTTGTATTGGTGGTATCGGCAGAAGACGCCAGTGTCCTTCTCGTTCTGCCTGAGGGAGCTTGCGGTTGTTCGGCTTTGGAATCATATGATTTTCTGTCATGAGGACGTGCTCGTAGGTGGTGTTGAGCAGAGTGAAGGTTTCTTCTGGCAGGTTCTTTTTTAGATCTCCGAAGCTGCTTCGCTTGCCGGATTCTTTGCCTAGTTTATTATTGTCTTGCCGATCTTGGAAGTTGTCATTTCGCTTGTTTAAGCTTCGTAAGGAGCGGAAGAGGGGGTGCTGTTCGGTAGGGGGCCTAATTTGTCGTTCGATTCGCTGGGAATTGGTCGTAGGTTTGCGTCGGAGGCCGATCGACGGGTGTCGTCTTGGTTGGTAGTGCAGAAGCTGAACCTTTGGAGTTGAAGTGTTCGGCTTTCAAAGTGTTCGGCTTTGGCATGGATAGCTGCCCGTTTCATCAGTTTGGCATAAGTGGTCCAGTTTAGCGAAATTGAGATGACCGAAGGCCACTTTTGAAAGCGCCGAAAGCCGCCCTATCATCGGTCTCAGGACACCGAGAATATTCATGGCTGAACCTAGCCGCATACTCCCTCAGGGGCTCATCGTCTTTTTGTCTGACGGTATAGAGGTCGTCGGCAAAATACAGGCGATCAGCTGAATCATAAAATGGTTGAGGAAGGTTTGTTTCAACTGATCAAAAGAGTCAACCGTACCTCGCTCCAATCGGTAGAACCAATTCAGAGCGGCTTCAGCCATGGTGGAGGGGAACAGCAAGCATTGGCCTTCGTCAGTGAGCCCCTTACAACCCAAAGCCGATTGAAAGGTATGAATGTGAGTTACAGGATCTTCCACCCCTGTGTAGAACGATATTCTGAGTGCCTGGACCTCTTTTTCGTGTCTATACGTTCGGATGCAATGTTGTACCTTTCCCCATGTTGGTGTCCGAGCCTGTTTTCCTCTTCCTCGATCCGGTTCATCTTTTGGAGGAGAAGGAGGGAGGTCGTTGAAGAAGGCTTCCGTCGTTCGGTTTTCGGTCCATCGGCCAGCATTGTGGCCCTGTGTCTCTTGGCCTGCCATTTGGTTGGAGTTTCTCCCGTTGCCTCCCTTGTGCCGATCGTTCTCCTCGTTTGAACGGTGACTATAGTGCCCTTTCTCTCGACGGTCCTGGTCCCGATGAGCGGTAGGAGTTGGTCGTCCCTGGTGAAGTTGGAACGTAGTCTGACTCGTCCGTTTCCTCTAGGCCAATTGTGTCGTACCTTCGGTGTAGGGGGATTTCGGTCCAAGCGCCTCCAGACACCGATCGTTGAGCTTTGCTTGGATCGAGATGGGTGATGGCTGTCGTTCCTTACGCCGAACGTTAATTCTATCCCGACAGTCGGAGTAGACTTGGTATTTTGGGCGACGCTCTCTAGTGGTAGGCACGAACAGCCTCCGAAAGGCAGATGGTTTGCATGTAGCCGTGTGGTCCGTTCAAGACCGTTTTGCAGCTGGGCTGAGTGCGTTTGCTGATCATGAAGCTGCCTCTGGGTGTCATCAAGTTTAGAAGAGAGGACATTGTTGTGCTCCTGCATTTTTTCCATTTCTCGCTTTAGAGACTCCATGCGAGCTTCCATAGTACTTTGCCGAACAAGTGTTTCGGTTCGGGGGGCTTGTCCTGCTATTGAGGCTGATGATGGGACCATTGTTAGGGAGGGATGAAGATGGATTCATTTTCTTCGTTTAAGGTTTCGAGACATGGGTTGATTGACAATCGGTTCCCACAGGGCAGCGCCCAATCCGTTGGTACTAAAACTGAACAGATAGAGATGAGTGCAACTTACAAGTAATATGGACGATCTAGAGATCGATTGAGTGCTTGACGCAGATTCTTCCCGTCCTAAGATGCTGATCCTAAATCAAGGCGAGTTGAGGCTCGTGAGGTCTATGGAACCGGTGTAAACCAGCCTAAGACCCTCTGATGCCGAAGTAAGGTTTCTTTCTAAGAGCTTCTACTATTAACAATGTATTTAGCATAAAAGTCAAGCTGAAAAGTCTTAGAAAGAAACCTTACTTCGGCATCAGAGGGTCTTAGGCTGGTTCTTAGTATGCTCTTTATAGAGGGCATTTGGTATGCTCTTAGTACTTAATTTAAATGTGGGACTCGTGGGAAGGTCCTACGAGGTTGACACAAGTCCTTGGATATTTAGCACTGGGCCTTTGAGGTTTGTTCCACAGAATCGGCATCGAATGCCGATTGTAGGCATCGCGCGATGATCGGTAGCCGATGCCGAATGCTTGCTCATCAACGCGGTTGGGAGAGCTTGCCATTTTACGTGTCCGTGTGAGTGTAGGGTCAAATATGGTACAAACACATATGAGTTTTTACCAAATTGATTTAGATTGCTCTAGATATGTAAATCTTGAAACTTGGGATTTTCCATTTGATGTAGTATATTTGTATAATCTGATTCTGATGAGTCCTTGTTTACTACTGTTTTATTGTTATTGTATTGCTATTGTATTGCTGTTATGGTGTGGTTGTATTGATCTTGTATTGCCTGTTTATTGTTATTTTATTGTAGTGATTTGCTCGTGGCTTCTCATGTGTTAATGAAATGTTGTTTTGTCATGGTCAGAAATGGAGACAATTGTTATTCTGGTTTGCTACAATGGAAAATAGGTGGAAGATGTGCAAATACGAAGGGGGTGACTCAAAAGACATAATAGTACCATGGACCATCACATTTGCTGAACTGTTGGATCGTGTGCATAAGATTGGTAATACAAATAGGTTTAGAGCTCACATGGATGGACGCCGCTACAATGTAATGACAACAAATATTGCGGAGTCAATTAACTTAGTCCTTAGGTTTGTAAGAATGCTGCCATTGGTTCTTTTGATAGGGGAAATTATTAATCTCCTCGTCAAATGGTTCACTGAACGCCATGAGTTGGCTTTGAAATGCACAACAATATTGTGCCCCTATTTTGGCGAGAAGAAGTTGAGGAATAGGTTGGATGATGCTGCAAGGATGAATGTTGTTAAACTAAATAACATACAGTATAATGTTGTGGACGGTGATATGGATGGCCTCGTAGATTTGACGAACAACAACGTTGTAGTTGTAAGAAGTTTCAGCTTGAGCAGCTACCTTGCAAGCATGTAGTTGCAAATGTATACTTCAAGGCTTCTCGGATTACACTCGAAATACATGGTTGGATACTTATTCGGATACCATCTACCCGGTACAGCCACCGGGAATGTGGGTTATTCCTAAAGATGTCTGAAGTCAAGTTGTGCAACCTCCCATGGCAAAGGTCATGCCAGGGCGGACGGAAGAAGCTTAGGATTCCCTCGCAAAGAGAGGGCACCATTAGAAGAAAGTGCTCAAGTTGCGGTTTCACGGGCCACAATAAAATCACCTGTAAAAACAATCTTCCATTGCCTAATGTGGGAGCAAATATTTTCGCCTCCAATCACAGCACGCTACGTGGAAAAGAAGATTATTCCTTAAATTAATTAATTAAACCAATTTATTTGGTTAATTAATTAATATGAATAATATCTTAATTATAAGATATTATCTTTATTTAATAAGATAATATCATTAATTTGGATATTATCCAAATAAGGAGATAATATCTTAATTATAGGATATTATCTTATAATTAATGAGATAATATCATTAATTTAAATATTATCCTAATAAAGGGATATAATCAAATCCGAACTCAGTCTCTACAAATTTGGGTAAAGAATAAACTCCTCCTAATAAGAGTTTATTCTCTACGAAACTCTAGCCCCGAGACTCCTATAAATAGATGACTTCATTCATCATTCAATGTACTTCAAAAAACTGACTTTTACACCTAGCTCCAAAACCAGAGAAAAATACCCGAAGCTCTCTCCCTCTCCACTCTCCACTCTTCATATTTTATCCACACGACTTTGGCCACCACACATGGCTCTGGCAACCCGGTTCTCACCGTAGAGAAATCTCCATACCCTTTTTAGCTATTGTTTCACCTTGTTTGTGCCTAAAAAATCTCGGTCCATAAGGCCGACCGGCCAACCGAAAGAACAACATCTCGGCCAAGGCGCCTGCCCAAAGGCTTGTCAGTGAAGGTGAAATCATCACGGCCAAAGCCATTGAACGAAGAAATTAATAACCCCTTAACCCCTCAAATACACAGCCAAAGCAGGAAAGTCTAGGGCGCTGCCACGTGTCATTGAGGTCCCACACTTCATTCAATAAGGTAGTGCTCCTGACTGCATCAAAGGGCCCATGATCCACGCAAAAGGAGAACTAGCATTTAATGTATGAGGGAAAAAGGGAAGTGATCGAAGTCAGTATATGGTGAGTAAAATCAGGAGGATTAGGTGCGAGATCTTGTGACTTGTAAGATTAAGTCACCAACTATCATACCAGAACATTAAATGCTCCTCCAAGGCCTAAGACGCAGAACCAATGATCAGGGGCGGTGACCGAGATTTATGGGGGTCACACCACCATACTTCACGTTCCAAATGTTGTCCAAATTACGCACTATCTCTTATCGACCACGTCATGTAGATATCAACTTCGCCTTCCTCACAAGAGCCTCTTCTACAAATACTAAGCTCCAACTACATTTAAAGGGTTCAACACCAAACACAAGCCTCCAACGGAGCAAATTATATTTTCCTGTCATTTAGCCTTCTGTCATTTATCTTCCTGTAATGCACTTTCAATACATTTACTTGTTTTCTTAGGAGTAGTGGTAAATTGTAGGAAAATCCATTCATCAATATATCATACGACCCTTGGTTTTTCCAGGCGCCGAGCACCATCCCGTGATTTTTTCTGTTCATGCCACATATCAAACGACCGTTGCAATGCAGCAATGCATCGGAGCACCACCTAAAAATCCACCAATAATGCCATCATTAACGGCCTTGTAGCTCAGGCCGTGAACCTAACGGCCGAGATCAGTTCCTTTCTCGGCCACAATCGCTCTGACTCAGAAGTCAAACTCAAACAAGCGCGCAACTCATCCATCCATCCATTCACATCACCCTTGAATGCACGGTAGATCGTGTTGGCACGCCCGCGCACAACCGCACCGCACCAAAGAAGGAAGAACTTGTGTTGACGCGGATCCCCTCAGCCTGGAGCACCAGGCCGTGAGATTTGCGGAGATCAACACACCTAGATTCAATCGAACTAATTTAGGCATTGGAGGCCCTTCGGCTAACACCCCTCAGGTGTGGTCTATTTACTCCGGTCTTTTTTACAAGAATCGAGGAAGAGAGAGAAGGAAGATCAAAGGGTGAAGGATCTAGAAGCGAATATTCTCCAGCAAGATTATTTGCACAAACATTTGGTGCTTTCATTAAGAGCACGAGTTATACTCAAAGCGTGCTCAAGGAATCCGTTCCTCCTATTTTCCAATCCACCAAAGCCTTCCAAACAACCATGGTTGGAAGCAAGGAAACAAGGGGAAAGATTGCTGCGATGGACCAATCCACGACGGGCACGGACCGCCACGACGCTGTGGCTCCTAGACAATCCCACACCTCAGCCGAGACCGTGGCATGTCCTCATCACACTGCGGCCGCCATCAATCCTCCTCCTCTCGGTCCCGCGACCAGGAACACCATCTTAACGCACGCGCTGAGCTACAACAGCAAAGCCCCTCCGCTAGAACCACCGTGCCACCTGCCGGACCCGCAGCTGGGACCACCGCACTAGCATCTGCGGTCATTGTACCATCTCAAGGCCCCGTGGCCGAATCTAGCCACCTTCATAGCTCCGTCGCCAAGCATGGTGGAACCTCCCATCAGGGTGGGCTCAACCACCGCTGACTTAGGCTCGATCTTGGAGCAACTTCAAGCATTCCCTCCATTGCCTCCGAACTCGACTCCACCTGCCAATAAGGGTAGATCTGAAGGGAGTAGAAGAAGCAGAGGAGAAAGCAAATCCCATTCCTCGACGGCCGAGTAGACCAGAAAGGAAGGGAAATATCTACTCCCCAATAGCAATTAAAGAATCAGGACTAAGTCGAGGGAATCCGTCCGAGGTCACTCCTGAAGAAGGATGGAAGCCCGAAGATGATGTCGAGCAAGTACCCCTTGATCCTGACAAGCCATAGAGAAAAGCGCGGATCTGCTCGCGCCTAAGCCAAGAGGAAAAGGCAGAGCTTGTAGCCTTCCTCCAGAACAACAAAGATGTATTCCATGGTCGCCATCTATCCTAAATCATCTGTCATCGCTTACATGTCAACCCAGCTATGAAGCATGTAGCGCAGAAGAGACGCAGCTTCGCCCCATAACGGGTTGCCATCATTGAAGCCAAGATCGACAAGCTCCTAGCTGTCGGTTTCATTGAAGAAGTCTCCTACGCAGAATGGCTAGCAAACGTTGTTCTAGTAGCAAAGAAAAATAAAGGCTTGTGGAGAGTGTGCGTTGACTACACTGACCTCAACAAGGCATGCCTTAAAGACAACTTTCCATTGCCAAGAATTGATCAGCTCATCGATTCAACTTCCGGCAAAATATACGTGCAGGGAAAAATATATGTGCTCGACTTACCTTGGGATACACGGCACATGGAAACTCCTCTCTTCGTCAAGCAGTACAAATTCTCCAAGATCTTTCTCAAGCTAGAAAGTAGAGAAGTTAAGTTTGCGATGTGAGAAAGAGTGAAGAGAAGCCATGTATTTATACAAGTTGAACAACCTGGGTCAAGAAGGAATCGCATGTCCATTCATATTGGGAATCCAAATCTAAGAATAGTCAGAAGCCTACTCCAATTGGGAATTTGATCTGCAAAAGGAGTCCAACTCACAGAAGAAAGCCTGGACATAGTTGGAGAGCCTGAAAAATAATTTCATCTCCTACATGCCACACAAGCGCCATGCATAAGTTGAGGGGCATTTGTGGAAGCAAATATTTTCGTCTCCAATCACAGCACGCCACGTGGAAAAGAATATTATCCCTTAAATTAATTAATTAAACCAATTTATTTGGTTAATTAATTAATAGGGATAATATCTTGATTATAAGATATTATCTTTATTTAATAAGATAATATCATTAATTTGGATATTATCCTATTAAGGGGATAAATATCTTAATTATAGGATATTATCTTATAATTAATGAGATAATATCATTAATTTAGATACTATCCTAATAAAGGGATATAATAAAGTCCGACTCAGTCTCTACAAATTTGGGTAAAGAATAAACTCCTCCTAATAAGAGTTTATTCTCTACGAAACCCTAGCCTCGAGGCTCCTATAAGTAGATGACTTCATTCATCATTCAAGGTACTTTAAAAAACCTACCTCTACACCTAGCTCCAAAACCCGAGAAAAATACCCAAAGCTCTCTCCCTCTCCACTTTCCACTCTCCATATTTTCTCCACACAGCTCCGGCCACCCGTTCTCACCCTAGAGAAAATCTCCGTACCCTTTTTAGCTATAGTTTCACCTAGATTTAATCGAACTAACTTAGACATCGGAGGGCTTTGGCCAACACCCCCTGGGTGTGGTCTATTTACTTCGGTATTTTTTTACAGGAATCTAGGAAGAGAGAGAAGGAAGATCAAAGGGTGAAGCATCTAGAAGTGAATATTCTCACGCGAGATTATTTGCACAAACACCTAATGTATCTTAGACAATATGATTTGTGTTGGTTTGTTAGGTACTGTCAATTTGAATTTTATTTGTGGTGGGTTTGGTGTTATGTGGATTGTGAATTCTGTTAAATTTGCATAATTTGGGTTGCATTGCTATATACCATGGTGTATTCCCTATTTATATTGACAGTATTGCTATTGTATTGCCACTTTATTGCCTTAAGATTGCCATTATATTGTACTTTGATTGTAGTGGTATTGCTATTGCAATGTAAACTTTGTATGTACAAAATTAAAGGGCCTGGAATGTAACTCAAAATGGATCCCCAACATTAAAGTCCTTCCAATGCAATTATTATGACAGGACCCGACCCAAATTCCACTTTGGAATCCGAGCCGAACCCTGTGTGTATCCGACACCTGCCGGAGCCGGGCACAAATGACCAAATTTCCATTCTAACTAAAATCCAAACTTATTTCAAGTTTGACTTCTGCCGGAAATCCGCGGAGTCTCCCTTGTAAATTGATCATTTCCCAAAAATTTTACCAGTCAAATAAGCATATATATGTATATCTCAACTGCCAGCATGCATTCAACTTTCATCCAAACAAACCAACTACAATTAAACGGCCTCAGGCCTCTCATAAACAAATAAAATATTCTGCCAACAACAACGAATTCAAAGATACAACACAAATACATTCGTAAGTTTCAAAATGACTTAACTGAACCACTTTTCAATCACTTGGTTTCGTGGCTGCATCTGGTAACTCTAGGTTTCCTATGTACCCTTAACAAGGGATCAAGCCACACGTAGTTCTTTCAATGGGTTTGCAAAACCATTCTTCACAAGCTCTAAAGTACATACTTTTCAACTCTCCCAAATCCTCAAAACATAAGTAGGCCACTCATTGAATTTCCTCTAGTTCATAAATGCATTTATATATATAATTTATAGGTTATTTGCTTAAATTATATATATAACATAATAATCCGAAGGCACTTTTATCTTTGCTTCGAAACTCACGTAAGGCTCATACAATAATATACGTATATATATATATCAACAACTTAATTAGAATCTATATATATATATATTTTCATCTTTCA
Organism: Prunus fruticosa; assembly: GCA_018703695.1. Taxonomy (NCBI): domain Eukaryota; kingdom Viridiplantae; phylum Streptophyta; class Magnoliopsida; order Rosales; family Rosaceae; genus Prunus; species Prunus fruticosa. The sequence goes on along the minus strand of JAHHUK010000016.1, from coordinate 26,187 downwards.
CTTGTAAAACAAATTTGTCGTTTAAGAAAATAATGGTAACTGTATAAAATCCTCCATTTTAGTTAAAGCATCTCAAAACTTAAATTCTCTCCACCTACGCGTACCCCTATTCATGATCCGTCAATTCCATTAATACCATCAATTCCAATATTTAATCCGTCAATTCCAGTGATAATCCGTCAATTCCTTGTGTCACATTATATGACACATCCTTGCATGCCTCGGGAACACAAAACCAACTTGAGCCGCATTCCTTGCACCGCACAGTTCTGGCGTACCCGAGACTCATGGGGTATTTTCAGAAATAACCAAATTGTTTCAAGGCCACTGGGGGGTACTCCTATGGTGGGTTTGAAAAACCATATCCGAAACTTATCACAGACTTCCTCTTTATTTCACAATTCTACTTTCCAACCTTTATATCAACTTTCCATTTCCAATGAATTGATTGTCAACTGCACTTAAAATATATATATACCACATTCTAATAAAAACCAAGGTACATGATTCATTTTTTCCAGCTACTGAATATATATATTAAATATAGAAACACTCTTAAATATTTAGTTAATTTATTAACCACATCGAACACCGACTAACAAACCATTCTAATACTATAACAATAATCTTAATGGCAATAAATACTAAATAAACAAATAAACAAGCGGATAACTAAATAAATAAATAATCACTTTCCTAGAGATTCCGCTAGTTCCAATAGTGTATGCTTAAATGTAACAATAATAGAACTTTGCACAATTTAGCTATTTATAAATGTCTGTCTATGCTCATCCCACAATCATAAAAATCCATAATATGATCCGCATAACTCAATTTTCGGTCAGGACTCGTCTGCATGGTCATTCTAACACTTCTCAAAGGATATAACTACATCGGAAGACTAACGGTCATTCTAACACTTCTCTAAGGATATAACTACCTCGGAAGACTAACGGTCAACCGAAGGGTCAAATGGCCTAAACTTGGTCCACCGGGCTCACGAGGCCCTGAACTCAAATTTTCCATCTGATAGTTCCTATAGGTTCTACACATTTTAATAACCATATCCTGCAAGTTTAGTCCAAATCGAACAGTTCGGATTAATCTCGATCTCTGATTGGACGGTTATCGTTTATCCTAAAGTTTGAACTATTGAATCTTAAGATCCGGGGGCTTCGATTTACGATCCGGGGCTTCGATTTATCAATCCGTCGAATCCTAAACGATCCCAGAAATACGGGGTACAACATACGTGGATTTGAGTTCAATCCAACGGTCCGAACCTATTGCACCCAGAAATCGCACAATAGGCAAAATCCGTTTAAGGCTCAAACGGTATCCGAATTGGAATTCGAGCACACCTACATGCTCGTGACAACTAGAGGATCACATCGAGACACAATGCCCCTATGCTACAGTGCCCACGCGCCGCCACATGAGCATTCAACGCGTGGGTATCCTAAGAAGTAGCGGTTGCCGAAAAAACCTTTAAATTGAGGGCCATGATTCCTACCCTAGGTTCAAAACATCAATTGGAGACACTTTTGTTTTTGGACGTACCCCGAAAAATGGCTGGAAGTGGCCGAAATTTCAATTCAAAAATCGGCCACACTTTGGGCTCTAAATCGAACCACCTAGGCTAGAAATTGATCAAATCCTACCCAACCATCAGCTAGAACACGAAAAATTGGTAAGACAGCATACCTCACTCATCAAGATTGGTGACTGGAGGATGGAGAAAGAGGGGTGGAGATTTCTATCAAAACGTGTCAGTTTCGAGGCGTTTTTGGGCGGGCTGGTGGCGGTCGTAGCAGGAGTGGGCTATGGCATGACGGCGAGGCTTGGCCGGTCAGGTTGGTGGCAGAGCCAAGGCTTGCAGTGTCCAGGAGTTGTGGCTAGCCTCGTACCTGACAACTCCCGATGGAGCCAAAATAGAATACGCCCTCCGATTTCAGCTTTCGGACATCTAACAACAAAGCTGAATACGAGGCGCTTCTCGACCGGCCTTCGGCTCGCCAGAAGCATGGGCACCGGTCAAATCAGCATCCACAGTGACTCTTAGCTGATAGTGAACCAGGTGACTGCCGATTTCGCAGCAAAAGATGCGTCCATGGCAGCATATCTCACATCGGCGCACCAACTGCTACGAAAGTTTCAGGCATATGAGATTCGGCAGATACCTCAAATGGAGAACAGCCATGCCGTTGCACTCGCCAGGCTGGCCTTGGCAATTAACGGAAAATTGTCGAAAGATCCCTGCGAGATATTGGCTATGCCGAGCACCTCCATTGCCGAGATCTACGCTATTGGGTATGACAGCACGTGGATGGCGCTCGTCTACGCCTCCTCTGACGAACGACACCCTTCCTGAAGATAAAACCAAGGCCAAGAAGCTGCGTATAGATCGGCAAGGTACATCGTCATCAACCACATTCTGTACAAACGCGGCTACACGACCCCCTACATGAAATGCATCACCGAAGAACAAGGTGAATATGTCCTTTTGGACTAGCCCACAAGGCGTTCCGGAGGGCTATTATTGGCCGTCCATGCATCGGGATGCAATTGCAATGGTAAAAAAGTGCGACAAATGCCAGCGGTTCGGCAACATTCCGCCCACACCTGCCAAACCACTCACGCCGATCTTGAGTCCATGGCCACATTTGTTGCCGGTTCGACATCCCTTATGCTATCATCACTGAGAACGGGGGCGTTCGATTCAGAGCTCTTCAGGCAGTTCTCATCCGCTTGAAAATCAACCTATTCTTTACCTCCCCAGCTCACCCCCAGTTGAACGGCCAGGTGGAGGCGATTAACAAAATTATCAAGAAGCTTCTGAAACGACAACTTGACAATGCCAAAGGCGCTTGGCCGGAGAAGCTTCTCGAAGCTCTATGGGCCATCCAGGCGTCCTACCGAAACTCCACCGGTGAAACTCCCTTCTCTCTCGCTTTCGGATCGGAAGCCATCGTTCCCGTTGAGATCGGTGAGCCATCCTACCGAACGAAAAGCTTCTCTTCTGAGACGAACGAGGTCGCGCTTGCTTTAAGCCTTGATCTGGTGGAAGAACGCCAAGCACAAGCCAATCTCCGAAACGAGGCATACAAGCAGTGTGTCTCTCAGGATTACGACTCAAGTGTAAGACCACTTTTTTTCTGAATCGGAGACTGGGTAATGTGTAAAGTCTCCCTCGCCACCAAAAATCCCACCGAAGGAACCCTGGGACCTTCCTGGGAAGGACCTTATGAAGTCGTCGGTATACTCCGCTTTGGAACGTATAGACTTCGGGATACGAATGGGAAGACCCTCGGTCACCCATGAAATGTGGAGCACTTAAAGAGCTATTTTAAGTAAAGCCCCCTAGCCAATGGCAGGGGAGATTTTGTACTTTGCCTATGGCATTCATATATGAAACGAGATTATCCATACCATTTTTCAAATCTGTTTTTGAGATGTTAATTTATCCGGTTATCGAACTTGGATAGATTTTACTCTATCTATTTCTCGCAAGTGCACGAACCAATTATAGTATAGGAATGCAAGCACGAGGTCGTTCCACAGAGACTTGGATGAAAGACATTTAATACTACTACTTAGACTCACAAGTAATCCTAAGACTAAACAGAATTTAAATGAAGTTGGTTTGAGTTTGTTGGAATGAAAACTGCAAAAAGGAAATGCAAAGTAGCAAGTGACCAGCAAGTAGATGTTTTAGAAAGTTGATAGACAAAGGAGACAAGCACTAGGGTTTCAACTTCACCATGACAATCCAATTTCAAGCTACAAGTTAACAATCACCTAAGTTGATTACAATTTCTGGAGTTCGTTCTTTCTTATGTATGATTATCCATGTGGTGTTTGGTTTTAATCAAGTACTCAGAAAACACAACTTAGCTATGGTGTTTAGTCTAAGTTATGAATCTGAATCCATTAAGTTTAAGAAGAACACAAAGGAACCAAGTAAACATTTAAACATGGTGTTTGTCCTAAATGCATTACCCACTCATTCACTAATCGGTTCAAGAGTCATATGGTGTTTATGTAAACTTGAACTAGATAACCAACATGCATGTGTTCATAATGGCCAGTTATTTAAACATGCATAAAGATTCAACTAAGAACAAGTGAATGAGACCAGAAAATTAGAAGTAATCAACAAAGGGTAACATTAACTTAAAACATGAAATTGTCTTGTCAGGTTACATTGAAACCCTAGCTATGGATTTAGCTGCTCATAATGAGAAAGAAATTAAGACATAAATGAGAAAACATAATGAATGCAATAAGAGTAGAAAACCCCCTTTTCTGAAGTTCTTGTGGTGTCCAAGGCTTCTCCAAGTGCTTCTCCATGTTTAATGCTTCTCCAAGAGCTTTCTCACGTCTAGAAGGATGTATGAAGGATATGGAGGTGATTTGGGATGAGTTTGAGTGAGTGGTGATGGCTGAGGAAGATGAAATTCGTAGGGAAAGAGAAGAGAGGTTTGCTGGAGTGTTTGGGATTGTGAGAGTGTTTGAGGATAATTTCTGAATGTGTATGGGAAAATGATGGAAGTGTTTGAGGGGGGATGGAGTGAAGGATGGCTGAATTGTGGGGTTGTGAATCCCAGACTTGCACACCTTGAATCTGGAATTGAAGAGGTATTTATAGGGGGAGGGAAGTGAGAAATCAGAATTGAATATAGCAATTACCTAACACACTTGCATTAGATAATCAGAAATGGTTGGTGAACTTCACCAACAAATCCCACCAGCAGCCATAGCTCATCATCATGTCAGCATGACCAAGCTTCCATCCAGAAACCAATAGCTCATCCTCATGTCAGCATGACCAAGCAAGTAATGAGCTCATCTGCAAGTCAGCATGATGTGTAATTTGATGGGCTCACGAATTGGGCTTGGATTAATCAATTGATGAGCTAGAGCTATCCATCTTCCAGTTCAGAATGTCTTCTTTCCAAGCACACGTGAATTGGCCCAATCCAAGCATAGATGAAAAAGATATGTCTAAAATGAATTTGTAACTCATTCTTCAGCTTTTACACATTGTTTTCACCATTTTACTTCAAATGCCTCAAGTGATACCTAGAGCTCAATGAACTGAATGACAAACACAAAAGAGGTTAAAAGCACAAGGTTAACTCAAAAACATAACTAAATCATAAGCTATAAGGGTATAAAATGATATACAATTGTGAACCGAACATCGACCATGTCAAAAGTGTTTTCAGGAGGGCTCATCATACGTGAGCCAACGGCAACAAAATACAACGAAAGCCTACAGCGATTGAAAATTGCATTTACGTATTTTAACTACCGATGCATATCTACCTTCGTTCTTTTCCAAAATGTTCATGGTAAAATATGAGCCAATGGCAGTATTGAGCCGTGGACTGGCCCACGGTATCTCAACAATCAGGTACGAGCCAACGGCAGGACAATTACCTGCTTGAGTCCTTGCTTACCGATAGCAATATCACTTGACTATCTGAAAACAATTTACCTTCGGCATTTTGACCAACTTATAGTTATATCCTACCACTAGCCATTGGCATCATTGGTACCTAAGTCGTTATCAGCCCTCGCGATAACGAAAATCGGTAAGGATTAGACACGCAGAAGTAAAGCAAAAAGTACAAATTCTGAAGGGAAAGTGACTTAAATTAATAGGTGCCCTGGGCACCAAAGTGTTTGAAATAAATCGCCTTATGGCGAATATACAAAACAAAAATGAAATTACAAACTACAGTTTACAATAAACTCAAACGGCAGTCCCCTCGCCATTAGCCTCCTTATCAGCGCCTTCACCCGCCTCGGCATCCCTAGGACCATCGGCAATGGTAGCAGCACTCTCGGCAAGAACGGCAGCAAGAGGAGCCTCCTCCCCCTCATAATCCTCGATCATCTCTTTCGTAATACCTTCGGGAAGAAGAGGGGGATCGGCAGCAAAATCGAGGTTAAGCTTCTGCCCATGGTTGTACCGCTTGAAACGGTAAAGGAGGTCCGCCATCTCCGAACCCACCTCGTTGTCCAGGAGGGTGGTGAACTCTTCAGATGAACGTTACGCCCCTACCGCCTCCCCCAATAGCAACCTCAATCTAGGAAGCCTTAGCCCACTCTGACTCCTCCAGGGCCACTCGCACTGCTTCCTTAGTTGCCTCGGCATCCTTCGCCGCCGCCACAGCCGCCTCCGAGGCCGCTCTCATCTCGACAAGTTTAGCTTCGGAAGCCTTCACTTGCCATTCTACCGCTTCTTTGTCCTTGAATAGGTTGGCGTGGTCTTGGAGAGCCTTACCAGCCTCGACAACCTTAGCTCGGCCATCCTCGTGCATCTTCCTGGAGCGCTCGGCAAAGGCGATGACCCGCTTCATGCAGAGCCACATGTGCATGGATGCCTACAAAAATACATGATAAAAGTTAGCGAAGTGATTCAACAAATGGAAGTAAAGGAATGAGAGTAGAGAAAACCTACAGAAGCCTGGAGACGGAAGGCACGTCCAGCCTCATCCCAAAGTAGCCTCTTCGGAAGCTCCTCAATCTCGTATAGCTCCATCTGCGAACCGAGGATCATGTGGTTCGCAAATTGAACCATCTTCGACGGGCAAGTGATGGTGACAGGCTCTACAGGACCCCCCTCATCCTCGGCAGCAAGGGTTGCCCTCGGTGGCTCAGACCGCGCTTGGATGTCGTCTCGTCCTCCAAGTCCACGGTCATATGCCGTTTCCCGAAGGCCTTGGAGGGAGAAGCCTCGGTGCTTTGCCCACTCCTGGGCATAGACTGAGCTTCAGGCGCCCGCCTAATTGGCGCCTCAGCATTCAACTCCCTTTGCCGATCAGGAAAGGTCCGGTTCTCTCGGGTCAATTGCCGTTGGCGCCAGCGCCGAGCTGCTCTGTCCGACTCCAGTCTTTGCTTTTTTGCACCCAGGCCTGTCATGATGCGCCTCTTGGAAGAGTCGTTCATTTTCTTGGCTTCAACGGTCTTCCTAGTATCTGAGTCACTGCACAAAGAGGAGAGCTTTGGTAAGACAAGGAAAGAACACTAGATGAATGCAGGAAATGAGAAGTATACTTACTCTCGGCAAGGCTGACGAGTCAGGGCTCTGATGAGGTTCTCGGTGAAAAGAAATTCCTGGTATACTCTCTCGGTAGGAACCCTCAGCCTCACTCTGTCAACTTGCTGAATCTCAGAATTGAGTTGGAGTTGGCTACTTTAGTTTGCCTACAAAAACAACATGAAATGATTGAGCCTCTCGACACAGGCGTATCAGTGACCTACCGATCGATGTATTGGTAGCCTAGCGGTAATTTGGAAGATAGTAGGGGTGTGAAACCGAACGGGCACTCCCGAAGGCGATTCCCAATCGCCCGAGGAGCAGCACCCGCCGATTCCTCCAAGACTTCTGAGAAGTCGGCATGGCACCGATGAAATGCCCCCGTTCGGAAGCCCTAACGCAGTTGGCCTGAACCCAACCACCACGGTCAGCACTCTTAGACTTAGTGATGTTGTAGAGGTAGGAGAACTGTTCATATAAAGGTTCCCCCTCTTCGGCAATGCCGAAGGCAGCAATTACCCCCATTAAGGATACCCAGAAGTTGGGATTGAACTAACTTGGGGCATACCCAATTTGGGCAAGGATCCTTTGAACGGCAGCCTCCTGCTGGAGGACGTCCATGAAAAAGGCAAACTCACCATCCTCAGGATTACTTAGGGATTCGGTAGGGCCTAGGATCCTCATCTTCACCGAACCAGGAATCCTATATTCGGCATGGATTCTGACCAATTCCCGAACGGTTATCTTATTGGGCTCCAAATAGTCTACGATGAACAAAGGCTCCTTCAACACGCCTATGGCTACCCCTGAGATTTCCCCGATGAACTATAGTAACCCTCGGTTGAGAGAGAGGCATGGCAGCAATTTCTCGCGGCCAGAGGTGGAGGCTTCCGATTGGTGGCTAGTGTGCCAATCCGGCACCCGAGTGTCCTCCATCTGGGACTCGAAGTGCAGGCTCACGCCGGTGTGACTGCCGTCTCTGCACACCACAGCCAACGACATAGGCTGACTAGTCATAAGCCTTTTACCGATGCCATGGGTAGGTCAGAGCTAATCCTCTTGCCAATGACCTCAACATCGGTATCTCCATCACTCTCGGCATCAAGACTCGGGGTCTCGCTGCCGGAATCCCCTTGTCCGTCTGATGACTCCTCATCAAACGTGTTGGGTTCCCTCTCGAACGAGGACTCGCTATCAGACATCTACAAAACACAAAAAGGGAAACTAAGGGTCATGCAGAAGACTAGCCTATCGATACCTACATCACTACCTATGGCAACTAGACTATCGAACGAAATCCCACTTGCACAAGAGTTCAGTCTAGTTCGTGCCAAGGAAGGACGTATACAAAATAAATGAAAATATTTACTAAGGTGCCAAGCGGTACCTTATGAGAACTGTAGGACGGAGGGAAATCGCTTTGACTACTGTTAGTCTCGCAAGAAATCGCCTTGCCCGCCGATTGGTCTCATTGGAAATCGCCTTGGTTACCTTTCGTCCTTGCCGGAAATCGCCTGGGCAGAGATCTCGCTTCACTCACAAACGCAAAGTGAATCTCGCATTCAGAGTCACCCCTATTTATAAGGCCAGGGATTGGAACGGTACACCTCGAGAAACCAAACGGCGCATTAATGGCGCCACTCAACGTGAGTGGACGTGCCACGTGTTGCCCACGAAGTGGAGTTTCTGACAAAGTGCAGGCACAGAAGACGAAGCGTCTTTTCTGCCCATCGCTCCTCCTCCCCCAGCGCTCATGCCTCGAACAAACGATCAAACTTGTCCAAGTTAACACTCAATCGGAAAGGCCTTCTCAGAACCCATTCCACATGTCGTCTGCTACCGAACGGTAGTCCCCAAAGTAGCGACCTTTGGGTTCTTAGATGGAGGCTTCCAAATGAAGCAACACAGAAGACAAGGACCAAGCACCGCCTCCTGCCAAGCTGCCGAACGGTAGAGCAATCTTGTAGCTACCGAAGAAGAAATCAAGTCCCCATCCGAAAACTCTCGAATGAGAACTTGGGGGACTCCTGTTTATACCAAAATGAACAGCCAATAAGAACAAGACACGTGGAAGAAATCGAGCTTGGTCATGGTTGTCTTCGGCACCTTACCTACCGATCCATCCATTAGGGAAACACCCTCCCCTAGGACACGTGGCATGCTCACAATCGACGTCCACAGTCCCACATCGAAATTCTAAATAAAGTGCACACCTCCCAAGGCCTATAAAGGAAGGCAACTGTCCCAAAATAGAGGTAATCAGAACTAACAACATACAAGCCTATTGATCCTTCAGCGTTAATTTACTAAATTCAAACTTACTTAAGCATCAGAGAGCCTTCGGCCGGTACCACATCAGTGCCCTAGGTCTTACCGAGCGTTTCCTCTCTTGCATACCGAGGCCCAGAGCATACCGAAGGCCAAAAATCACTAACTTGAGCCCAAGAGTGCTGAGTCACTTTTTTGCATCAACAAAAACAAATAATACTTAATTGAAGTATAATGAGAAACTGTTTCAACCAAATATGAAACTTCAATATTTAAGCAAAATCAAAACATAAAAAATTCTACCTCAGTGCACATCTAATAACTGAAAATGAACTGCAAATTTACTCCCACTATTCTGCATCATTCAAAACTAGCCAAAATCCCCATGCTAGTCACATGTCTCTTGAATATACTGTTGGGAATTGCTTTATTCAAAGGGTCAACAATTATGTCATGTGTGCTTATGTGATCAATCGGAGTTGGGTCTTACTTTATCTTCTCTCTCACTAACACAAACTTTATTTCAAGATGTTTTGTACCAGCTGACCTCTTGTTGTTTATAGAATAAAATACTGTTGCACTATTATCACAGAAAATTTGCATAGGTCTAGCAATTGAATCCACCACACGCAAACCTGTTATAAAGTTCTTCAACCAAGATGCTTCGATGGTGGCCTCATAACAAGCAACAAACTTAGCCTGCATCGTTGAAGCAACCATAGTGCTTTGCTTTGAACTTTTCCATGAAACATCTCCTCCTGCTAACAAGAAAACAAATGCTAATGTAGACTTTAAATCATCTGGACAACCTGTAAAATCAGAATCACAATATCCTACTAACTCCAAGCTTTCTTGTCTCTGATAAACCAGCACAAAACTCTTGGTCAAATATCTCATGACTTTCTTGGCTGCTATCCAATGAGCATTCCCTGGATTTGCTTGAAATCTGCCTAACACACTTGAGCATACATTAAGTTGCCCACTAGAGATGCATAGGGTATGTTCTTCATCTCTTCTTCTCCAACTCATTTTGAGGACTCTAAGCTTTACTCAATTTGTCTCCTTTTGTGATAGGAACTTCTCCAGATGCACAAGATAACATATTAAATCTTTTAATAAGCACTCTTTCTATGTATCCCTTCTGTGATAAACCAAGCATACCCCGACTTCTATCTCTGTGTATCTCCACTCCTAGCACATAAGACGCCTCCCCCATATCTTTCATTTCGAAATGTGATGACATGAAAAACTTTGTGTCAGCAAGCATAGACAAATTGTTAGTGGCCAATAAGATATCATCAACATAGAGTACTAAGAAGATGAAATTGCTCCCACTAAAGTTTAGATAAGTGCACTCATCCACTGAATTCTCTATGAAGCCTTGTGAGCTTACAACTTCATCAAACCTCAAGTACCATTGCCTTGATGCCTGCTTCAGTCCATAAATGGACTTTTTGAGTTTGCAAACCAAATGCTCTTCTCCATCCTTTATAAAACCCTCGGGTTGCACCATATATATTTCTTCATCCAGTCTCCCATTTAAAAAGGCTTATCCATTTGATGTAAAAACAGGTCATATTGTGCACTGAGAGCCATGATAATCCGAAAAGCGCTTTAGTTGAAACTGGGGAAAAAGTTTCACTGTAATCTATTCCTTCTTTTTGAGTAAAATCTTTTGCAACTAATCTGGCCTTAAATCTTTCTATGTTGCCCGTTGAGTCTTTCTTGGTTTTGAACACCCATTTACACCCTATTGGCTTCACTCCTTCTGGCAGCTCCATTAAATCCCACACCTGATTGTTTTTCATTGAATCTAATTCACTTTCCATGGCTTCTCTCCATTTCAATACCTCTAGACTATTAATTGCTTCATTGAAATACAAAGGATCTTCAAAATATGATGCCATAAACTCTGATTCTTGTAAATACACTACATAATCTTGGGATATTGTTGGTCTTCTATTTTTGTTAGATCTTCTCTGTGGGGCCGATGCTTCTTGTGGCTAAAGTACTTCATTGTTCACATCTTGAGTTTCCTAGACTTGAATTTCATTCATGTGTTCTTGTTTAGGTTCCATATCTTCATAATCTTCCCCTTGTATTTCACTTATATGTGGAACTTGCACACTTTGCTTTGCTAGTTCAATTGCAATTTCACCCAGGTCTTCAAAAACGAAATATGTGGCCTTCCTTTCTAGTAAAACTGCCCTACCTGTTTCCACAAGCCTTGTTGTATGATTTGGACAATAAAATCTGTACCCCTTCATCTTTTCTGGATAACCTACAAAAAAACAACTTATGGTCTTGGGATCCAATTTCTTCTCTTGTGGATTGTAGACTTTTGCTTCTACCTTGCTCCCCCATATATGCAAATGGTTGAGGCTTGGCTTTCTATTAGTCCATAGCTCAAATGGGGTCTTTGATATTGCCTTACTTGGTACACGGTTTAGGATGTAGTTTACTGTCCTTATTGCCTCGCCCCATAGGTAATTAGGTAGCTGTGAATTGCATATCATACTCCTCACCATGTCCTTGAGTGTTCTATTTCTTCTTTCAGCTACACCGTTCTGCTCTGGAGTTCCTGGATTGGTATATCGTGCAACAATTCCACATTCCTGCAAATACTTAGCAAAAGTTCTAGGGTGTCTGCCAGTTTGATCAAATTTCCCATAATATTCTCCTCCCCTATTAGACCTTACAACTTTTATGTTTAGTTCCAACTGTCTTTCAACTTATGTTTAAAAAAATTTAAAAGCTTCCAGAGCACTAGATTTTTCTGTAATGAGAAACAAGTAGCCGTACCTAGAGTAGTCATCTATGAAGGTTCTAAAGTATCTGTGGCCTTCTAGAGTTTGGATGGGAAAAGGGCCACAAATGTCTGTATGGATTATTTCTAAGAGTTGACCACTTCTGTTTGAGCCTTTCTTTCTTGCCTTAGTTAATTTCCCTTTAATACGATTGACATAGACATCTAAATCAAAGAAGTCTACTGGTGGCAGGACTTGTTCTTTAACTAGGCATTGGATTCTCTCTTTAGAGATATGACCTAACCTATGATGCCAAAGCTTAGTAGATTGAGTTGGATTTGGAATGATTTCAGTGTTTAGAGCAGATGGAATGGAATTTAAGTGAAATAAATCACATTCAATAGGGCCTTTTGCAACTAGAATTGAATTATGAAACAAACTGAAGCCCTCTTTATTGAATTGAAAAGAATAATTCGACAAAACTAATTTAGAAATTGAAATAAGATTCCTTCTCATTGAAGGTACATAGACTATATCATCTAGCTTTAGACAATGACTCGATCCTAGCTGAAGATTGACGACTCCTACTGCTTTGACTTCAACCTTTGTTCCATCCCTTACGAAGACATTGACCTCATTCCTATTTGGAGTTTTCTTTCTTTGAAAGCCCTGCAAAGTATTTGTGACATGGGCAGAACAACCAGTATCAAGTAACCAGGAATTAGAAGGAACGTCAACTAGATTAGACTCAAAACAGACAAAAGACTGGAGATTACCTTTAGCTTCTTGTTTCTCTAACCATCGCTTGTATTTATGACAAGCTTTCTTCATGTGCCCTGGCCTTTTACAGAAGAAACACTTAAAGTTGGATGTTTGGTTAGCCTTAAAGTCATTGGTCTTTTTGGGGCGGTGAGCATTCTTGACTGGCTCCTTTTTGGCAGACTCATTTGGGTAGGATTTTGGAGGGTTGATTTTAGTTATCATGTTAACTATGAGATCCACTTTTTCCCTTATGATCCTATCTTCTTCTTGAACACATATTGCTATGAGTTCATTCAAATTCCACTTCTCTCTTTGAGCATTGTAACTTGATTTCAGTGTAGTGAATTCAACAGGTAATGAATTGAGAGTGGTATGCACAAGAAAAGCATTAGACAGAGATACCTCTAGTTCCTTCAGTTTGTTGGAGTTTTCAATTAATTTCATAATGTACTCCCTGACACTTCCAGCCCCATCATACCTCATTGTTGTCAGTTCACACATAAGCACACCGGTTTCTGCTTTCTCGGATCGTTGGAACTTCTCTTCCAATGCAGCCAAATAAGCTTTTGCATCCTTGAGATCAGGAACACCTCCTCGAACAACATCAGTCATAGATCTCTTGATGATCATCAGTGCAACCCTATTTCCCTTTTGCCATTTTTCATACTTCGATCTCTGAGTAGCACTTGCTCCATCCGCTGGTCTTGCTGGTTCATCTTCTCTAAGGCCCAGATCCATATCCATAATTCCCGGGACTATATCCACATCCTCTTTTCACTTCTTGTAGTTTGTCCCAGTCAATGGAACAATTGCGTGGTGACTCACAGAGGATGGGTTCAAAGCTGCAAAATAGGACATGCTAGAGTAAATTATCTTTTCCCCAAAACTGGAAACATATTAGGATTCATTTGTTTTGAATTTCTAATATGCAATACTTGATCATAAAACCAATGTACAGATACATGCTAACTGACTTTCATTTAGACTTTTATACTTTTGAGCAGAAAAATTTCAAACAGTTTTCATAAGCCATGCACCTATTTTATGCTAACACATACCAAAACATATAGAGCATCTTTGCTTTGGCAAAACTGTTCTCTATATCTCAATATGTGTTACAGTGACTCTATCCTTTTCATTTGTCCAATTGATATATCATAACCAACAAAAATTGCTTTGGCTATTTTATTTGATTATGATATCCCTTTAGGAACTATTTGGATTGACTGTATAATTTCCTGCATAATGGTTAGTAAACCAATCATAAAAGTAATAATCTTTAAATTTACAACAAAAAACTGCAGAATTTGGTTTATCCTCTTGCAAACGCTGCTGCCTTTATAGGTATTACAAGTATGACAAAACCTGCAGCTCTGATACCACATGTTAGTCTTATAACATCTTAGCACCCATTACAACCCTATTAGAATTCAACTTAATCACCAAGTAACCGGATGACTATGTCCAACTCTTTTAATTATATTAGGACTTCAATGCTTAAATAGAATATCTTAATCACATATGTATAAGCTTCTAATTGATCTTGGTATCTGTCTCAGAGTCCCAACCAAGTTCAATGAGTGTGTGACCTTATAACGCTTACATAGCCAGCTATTATAGCAATTTGTTCGTAACTTTGGGCTCATATCCAAACCCCTAACCAACATCTTGTGCAAGGACAATTTCAAGTGGTCAGTTCACGCATACAAGGCATTTGAGGCTCTTAAGTTTGGCTCTGACCACTACATCTATTCTTGCACTACCTCATTTCTCCAAAACATTTGTGGTAGAGTGCAATGCGTCCAATGGGGGAATAGGTGCCATCTTATCTCAAGATCGCCATCCCATTGCTTACTTGAGCAAAGCACTGTCCGATAAACACAAGGGCCCTTCTGTGTATAACAAGGAAATGCTCGATGTAGTTACGCCATGGAATAGGTGCCAACTTTTTTGAGTAATTTCTGGACCGTATTCTTCAAAGCACAGGGTATGCAACTCTGCCATAGCTCTGCATATGACCCTTAATCAGATGGTCAATCCGAAGTCCTCAATTATTCCTTGGAGCATTACATGCGATGTTTTGCGGGAGAGAAACAAGCTCCCTAGATCCAGTGGTTGTTGTGAATTAATACTAACTCACTTCCCCTTAGGACCTTGTTGTTGATGAACTTTGTGACCAACTCCTTATGATGGATGAGTCTTACACACACACAGAAATTTAACCAAGAAAGAAATGACACAAGTGTTTATAGAGGTTCAGCAAATTGCCTACTTCCTCTTTGGTGATCTCCTTGAGAACTTTCACTAATGAAGATAGGTTACAAACTTTGGTTTACAAAGAAAGGAAACCCCCTTAGAACACTACCCTCACAATCTGTTTCTCTCTCACCCTTGCTCAACACCTTGATACACTTAGAGAACTCTCTTGCTCTCCCCTTGGTATTTTCTGAACTTACAAGTTTTCAGCTTCTCTATACTTTGCACAAACTTATGCACTTAACAACTTAATGTTCTCTTGCTTCCTCTTCCCTCTTATATAGGCCTTGGGACTCCAAGATCAGATATCATTAAGTTATACACGTTCATGCTTTAGTTATCTCTCTTTAGACACCTGTTGTTGGCAGCTCATAAAGCAAGGGAACAAAGGATGCTAGCTGCCATCAATCTCTTGAACCAAGAGAGAAAACACTCATGAAACAAGTTATCAATTTGCCAATGTGTTCTCCCAACTTTCCAGCTGCTATGCCACCTTCTAATATCTCAGATTTGATCAGAAATATCCTTGCAAGTCGATAGGAAGTGGTAGCACACCAAAGAAGACTTGAAAACGCGTAGGAATTTGAAACAGCATCGTCTTGGGCGACCGTCGCCCAATCCTGGCGACCGGTCGCTTTGTCACAGAATCAATTTTCGCTCCAGGCTTCGACCGGGCGACCGGTCGCTTGTAACTTGCGACCGGTCGCTTTGGCATTTTGCTGAAACCGACCGGTCGCCATAACCTTAACCGGTCGCTGGTTTTTAATATTTTTGTATCTTTTTAATTGAGCCATTTTTCTCAACAATCTCCACCATGGCGAGATTAAAACCCCTTGTGGACACTATTGCTTTTCCAGGACATCTTTAATTTCTTGAGAATCGTCCGGATAACTCTCAAGAACTCCACCTCAATCTTAGCATGGAACAAGATTGAGCAAGCTCAAACAATGCTTGAACTTTGCTGCCTGTGACTGGCTTTGTTAGACAATCTGAAGCGTTCTCCTTTGTATGAACCTTCTTTATCATGACGTCTCCTTCATTCACCCAATCCCTTACCCGGTGGTATCGGACATCAATGTGTTTAGACCTTCCATGAAATACTTGATTCTTCACTAGGTAGATTGCACTTTGACTATCACTTTGAATCACCACCAAGTTTTGGGCTATACCGAATTCCTTAGCCAATCTCTTCAGCCATACCGCTTCCTTCGAAGCTTCCGTGAACGCCATATACTCCGCCTCTGTTGTAGACAAGGCACTAACCGATTGTAACACCGCTCTCCAACTAATCGGTCCTCCACCACAAATGAAGACATATCCCGTGGTGGATCTCCTCTTGTCTAGATCCCCTGCATAATCAGAATCTACATACCCTGACACACATGCATTACCTTGTTGTTTTTCAAACAATATCCCAAGCCTCCTTGTGCCTTTCAAGTACCTGAGAATCCACTTTGCTGCTGTCCAATGAAGTCTGCCCGGATTCGCCATGTATCTTGACACCACACTTACGGCTTGAGCTAAGTCGGGGCGTGTGCAAACCATTGCATACATAAGACACCCTACCAAGCTTGCATATGGAACTTTGCTCATTTCTTCCTTCTCATCATCCGTAGAAGGACATTCCTGTGCACTTAATTTGAAATGCTCCGCCAAAGGAGTAGACACGGGCTTGCAATCCATCATATTGAATTTTTCAAGTACTTTGGAAATGTACTTACTTTGTGACAGCCATAGCTTGCCTGCGTTTCTGCTCTCTCCTTATCTCCATTCCTAGGATCTTTTGTGCAGAGCCTAGATCCTTCATGTCAAACTCCTTTCCAAGCAATGTTTTTAATTCCTGGATTTTTGACATATCTTTACATGCAATTAGCATGTCATCAACATAAAGAAGTAAAAGGATGAAGTTACCATCCTTAAATGCATGACTGTAAACACAGCAATCTGATTCACATCTTCTATATCCAATCTTCATCATGAAAGAATCGAAGCACTTATTCCACTGCCTTGGAGATTGCTTTAGCCCGTATAAAGACTTCTTCAACCTGCAAACCATATTTTTCTTGCTTGCTTCAATGAACCCTTGAGGTTGGCTCATGTAGATATCTTCCTCCAAGTCTCCATGGAGGAAAGCAGTCTTCACATCCATTTGCTCCACCTCAATGTCCTCTTGGGCTACTATGGAGAGGAGTAGCCGTATAGAAGTATGTTTCACCACCGGTGAGAAAATTTCATCATAATCAACTCCCTCCTTTTGCAAATATCCCTTGGCCACCAATCGAGCTTTGAACATGGTGGCTCCCTTCTCATGCATTTCTTCTTTCTTCCTAAACACCCACTTGCAGCCAATAACCTTGCGATCTTTGGGTTTAGGAACTAACTCCCAAACTGAGTTTTGGTGTAGAGATTCCATCTCTTGCATCATAGCTTCCATCCAACTTTCCCGCTCCTCATTCTCAACAGCTTCTTGGAACGTGGTTGGTTCTTCTTCACTTGCATTTAGAGCATAGTGAACTGAGTCCGTGTCCCATCCAAACCTTTGAGGTGGTTTGATGGTTCTCTTGGGC
Organism: Prunus fruticosa; assembly: GCA_018703695.1. NCBI lineage: Eukaryota > Viridiplantae > Streptophyta > Magnoliopsida > Rosales > Rosaceae > Prunus > Prunus fruticosa. The sequence continues at coordinate 8,539 of JAHHUK010000016.1, read as the reverse complement.
CTGGACCGAGCTATAGATGATGGCTCCACCATTTCTTGAGCATCTTCTTCTTCTTCTTGAGTTTGTTGTTGATTTTGCCCAGCTTCTTCCTCCTCAATGTCAGACTCCTCCTCCTCCTCCTTAACGTCTTCAGTTGGCTGTTTTTGTGAAGTCTTTCTTGACACCTTCTTGAGTGGAACTTCAATGGTTGTTTCTCTTTCAACAACATCCTCCTTTGCTTCTGAATTCTTGACTTTGTTCAAAGGCATGGTCTTTTCATCAAACACAACATCTCTCCTGAGTATCTTCTTGTGGTTCACTGGATCCCATAGCTTGTAGCCCTTCACTCCGCTCTCGAAGCCGATGAAAATGCATTCAAGAGACTTTGGCTCCAACTTGGATCTTTCATCACTAGGAATAAGTGCAAATGCACTGCTTCCAAACACTTTAAGATTAGTAAAATCTATTGACTTATTTGACCATACCTCCTCTCTGCACATTTGAACTCAAGATTTCTTGAAGGTGATCGGTTAACCAAATAGGCAGCGTGGTTAACTGACTCTGCCCAAAATGATTCGGGCAATCCTGCATGAATCCTCATACATCTCTCACGCTCCATGAGAGTTCTATTCATCCTTTCCGCAGCTCCATTTTGTTGGGGCGTCTTCTTCACGGTAAAGTGCCTCTTAATGCCTTCGTTTCTGCAAAACTCAAGAAATTTGTTGTCCTTATATTCACCACCGTTGTCACTCCTTAGGATCTTGATTTTTCTTCCGGTTAGGTTCTCCACTTCCGCCTTCCACTCTTTGAATTTGGTGAAGACCTCAGATTTCTCCTTCATGAAGTAGACCCAAACCTTTCTGGAAAAATCATCCAAGAAAGTCACGAAATAGCGAGCTCCACCCTTTGATTTAACCGGTGATGGCCCCCATACATCTGAGTGAATATAATCTAGCACTCCTGTGCTACCTTCCTCTTTATCTCGCAGCTTGAAAGCTATCTTCGATTGCTTTCCCATGGTACAAAATTTGCAGAACTCCAGCTTGCAGCTTTGAACACCTTTCAACAATTTTCTTTTATGTAGTTCCTGCATGCCTCTCTCACTCATGTGCCCTAGCCTCAAATGCCAAAGCTGAGTTTCATCATCCGAGTCCTTGCTTGTGGACACAGCTGCTCCACCTGTTATTGTTGTACCGCACAATCTATATAGACAATTAGGTTGAACTTCTCCCTTCATAACCACAAGTGAACCTTTTGAGATTATGATTTTCCCTCCATTAGCCTTAACAGAATAACCATTCTTATCAAGAGTTCCAAGGGAAATAAGATTCTTACGCAACTTTGGAATATGCCTTACCATTCCAAGCGTCCTAACAGTCCCGTCATGCATCTTTATCTTGATTGTACCGGTGCCTATGACTCTACAAACCGAGCCATTCCCCATTATAACTTCGCCACCTTCTTCTTTCTCATATGTGTCAAACCACTCCTTGTTTGAGCACATATGGTATGAGCACCCGGAATCCAAAATCCAATCCGAAGAGAAACACTTTGAAGAATTAGCATATGTATTAGTATTAACATTGCCATTAACACATAAAAGCTCACCATCACTTTCCGTGACTTCCTCAGCTGTGTTTGCTGCATTCTTCCCTTTGTTCTTCTTCTCTTTCCATATGGGGCAATTTCTTTTCCAGTGCTCCTTTGACCCACACTCGAAACAACCATCTTTCGCCTTGGATTTTGATCTTCCTTTGTTGCCTTTCTTGCCTTCACGCCTCTTTGAACGACCCCTCTCATCTGTCTTAGCAAATAGACCTACACCTTGAGAGTTTTCTCCAGAACGTTGAATCATCCTATGGTGCGTCATGATGTCTTGCAGCACAGGCTCGAAATCCAGAGTGACCTTCCCGAACATAAGAGTGGTTCGAAAGTGTTTATAGGACAGAGGTAAGGATGTTAGCAACATAAGTGCCTTATCCTCCGTACTATAAATAACTTCCATTCTTTGCAAATCAGCAACACATCTATTGAAACTACTTAAATGTTCCATTAGATTACCTCATTCTTCCATCTTCAGATTTAGGAGTTCTTCCTTTAGGAAGAGCTTGTTGGACAACGACTTCCCTGCAAACATTTCTTCGAGCTTCTCCTATGTTTGCTTCGCGGTATCCTTCAACACGTTGATGAGCACATCATCGGAGAGGTAATTTTCGATGGCTCCTCTAGCTAACTCGTCAAGTACGCCCCACTCCTCATCTTTCATGTCTGCTGGCTTCTTTTCCTTGCCAACTAACACAACATGGAGATGTTGTTGTGTAAGAGCTGACCTCATCCTTCGTTGCCAAAGAGTGAAGTTCTCCTTCCCTGTGAAAGGCTTTAGCTCCACCTTCATGCTTGTTGCATGTGGTTGCTTCACATGTTGTGAACTGCTACCACTCTCAACTTCTTGTTCACTTGCCATCTTCAACACACTAGCACTCCAAAAGAAAGACTAGCTCAGCTGCCAAAACACAACTCTTGATACCACTTGTTGTGAATTAATACTAACTCACTTCCCCTTAGGACCTTGTTGTTGATGAACTTTGTGACCAACTCCTTATGATGGATGAGTCTTACACACACACAGAAATTTAACCAAGAAAGAAATGACACAAGTGTTTATAGAGGTTCAGCAAATTGCCTACTTCCTCTTTGGTGATCTCCTTGAGAACTTTCACTAATGAAGATAGGTTACAAACTTTGGTTTACAAAGAAAGGAAACCCCCTTAGAACACTACCCTCACAATCTGTTTCTCTCTCACCCTTGCTCAACACCTTGATACACTTAGAGAACTCTCTTGCTCTCCCCTTGGTATTTTCTGAACTTACAAGTTTTCAGCTTCTCTATACTTTGCACAAACTTATGCACTTAACAACTTAATGTTCTCTTGCTTCCTCTTCCCTCTTATATAGGCCTTGGGACTCCAAGATCAGATATCATTAAGTTATACACGTTCATGCTTTAGTTATCTCTCTTTAGACACCTGTTGTTGGCAGCTCATAAAGCAAGGGAACAAAGGATGCTAGCTGCCATCAATCTCTTGAACCAAGAGAGAAAACACTCATGAAACAAGTTATCAATTTGCCAATGTGTTCTCCCAACTTTCCAGCTGCTATGCCACCTTCTAATATCTCAGATTTGATCAGAAATATCCTTGCAAGTCGATAGGAAGTGGTAGCACACCAAAGAAGACTTGAAAACGCGTAGGAATTTGAAACAGCATCGTCTGGGCGACCGTCGCCCGATGACTGGCGACCGGTCGCTTTGTCACAGAATCAATTTTCGCTCCAGGCTTCGACCGGGCGACCGGTCGCTTGTAACTTGCGACCGGTCGCTTTGGCATTTTGCTGAAACCGACCGGTCGCCATAACCTTGACCGGTCGCTGGTTTTTAATATTTTTGTATCTTTTTAATTGAGCCATTTTTCTCAACAGTGGTTGCCTTGGGCAGAATGGTGGTACAATTCCACCAATCATTTTGCCATTCGCATGACACCCTATGAGGCAGTTTATGGCAAACCACCACCCTCTATTTCCTCTTATATTCCAGGGACATAAGCATGCTGATGAAGTTGAGATTGCCCTCAAGGATCGTGATTTTGTCCTTCGCCAACTACGCCAAAACTTGCAAGTGGCTCAGGAACGAATGAAACACTTTGCAAATAAACGCAGGTCTGAAAGAGAATTTCGGATGGGTGATTGGGTGTATTTAAAGCTACACCCTACCGCCAAGCCACAATCCGCACTCCCTAGTACTCAAAACTCACTCCACGTTACTATGGTCCTTTCAAAGTTCTAGAGAGAGTTGGTTATGTTGCCTACAAGTTGGAGCTTCCCGCACATTCCAGGATCCTTAATGTCTTTCTTGTGTCCCTATTGAAGAAAAATATTGGCTCCACACTCCCTGCATCACCTACTCTTCCTCCCATGTCTGCTGGCCAAGTTCAGCGAGTTCCTGCCAAAATCCTCAACCGTGGCATCTTCAAGCGTCATAATAAACCGGTTACTCGCGGCTCATTCAGTGGGCTAGTCGTCGAGCAGAGGACGCAACTTGGGAGGACGCAAACGACATTCAGGAACACTTCCCTTTCTTCCAAACCCGAGGGCAGGTTTTTCTAAAGAGGGCGGGAAAGTTAGGGGCCTATTTCTATTTTTAACTGCTCATCCTACAATTACCACTTAGTTATTACCATTGAATAACGACTAGATTCTTTTTCCTAATTTTTAGGAATTGTTAGTATGATTTGCGCAATTGGTGCCATCTGGCCCTTATGTGAGGGGTATGAATGAAAAAGCTGCTATTTCTTTCTATTTTCTCTCTTCTCTTCTTGCATTTCTATCTCAGGTTTTGAGGTCTTACCAGTATCCTTTTTCGATCTCTCAGTCAAAAACCCACCACATATAATTTTCTGATCTGATACTAGACATTCTCTTTGGAATATATTATTTATAAAATCTTTTTGCAAAAACCAGATACTACAACAAATTCTTATAAATTGTTCAAAATTTATTTGATGGTGCTCTGTTTTTTCTGTTTTTCCTTTGGTTGTTGGCCCTCTTGTTCTTGTTTTGTTTGCCTATTGTGGCATGTATGGCGTCTATTATTGAATTCACCCAACTTGATAGTACAATACCCATTTTGGGAACGTCCAGTGCCAAAGTAACTGAATGGGTAATCTATGTTATTAATTGGAGCAGGGTGTGATCAAAGATATGTATTTTGAATTGCATGTGCATAATATATATTTTTTTCTTGTTAGTTTATTATATTCAAGAGGAGGAAACATAAAAGGGCCTCATTTTAATTTCTGGCCCTGGGCCACCCAAAAGTCACGGCCGGCCCTGAGAGAGAGATTTGATGCCTTTAGAGATGTGGCGCCTATAAAGAAAGGGTACTTGAATGAATCGATTCTGTGATAGCTAAAAGGAACCGTGGATCACAAGTTTAACATGTCTTGGATATTAGTTGTGATCATCCATTTAAGCTTCGTTAGAAAGAAATTTAAAACAAAGATGATATAATATACATGCACATACGAAATCTAAATCTGAAATCAGCTAGGAATATCCAGAAAATACCTCAAAAGTTTTGCAACACTAATTTACAAAAGGGTCCGCAAGCCTAGTAAGAGATATATATATATTTTGCAACATTAATTTTGTGCTGTTTCCAATAATTAATAATAAAATATTTTATTTTTCTAATATTCATTGATTTCTCCTAAATATGAATATCAAACTGTAAAAGTTGGAACACAGAGGAAGCTGAAGCAATGCTTAATTTCGCAACAAAACTTATGGCCGGCGGCATCTTAGTTATGAATCGGAGTATTCTTTTTCGCCGGAGTGTAATCCATAGCCGCTAATTCGTCACTGTCAGCAGCAGCAGCAGTACCATCTTGGTTCGAACTAAACTTATAGTCCATGCCTTTCTCACCATCGCCATGCAAACTCGGCGCTGCCATAATAAACCATCCACACAGAGAAAATTTAAAAAATAAAACAAAACAAAACTTGGGCAGTTTAATTAGGGTCAAAACTTGCATATTTTCGACCCAAAGTATGAATTTATGACTAAATTAATTTTGTATTTAAGTTTACCTCTAGCAGCACTGGGAGATATGAAGCAAAGCAAGACAAAAGAAGCAAGAAGAAGAAAGCGCTTGCATGACACCATAGCGATCTAAAGTCTGAGTTCTCTCTGGTATAATATAAGATATTATATATTCTTTTAGCTTTGTGATCAATATAAATAATTGTTGATGTACAAATGAGTACTTTAGCAAGCTGCTCTTGTCCTCTTATATATGGAGATAGAACAGTGGTTTTCTACCCAAGAACAGGGACATGTGGAGCACTTCAATTAACGTGAGATGAACTATGGTAAGTAATATTTGGTGTGTGATCTTTTTGGGGTCGACATCAATGTCTCCTGCGCATGTTGCATGAAAGAGATATATCTATTGCTACATGGCTATGTTCGGTGGCTTGAACTGTACTGAAATATTTCAATAAAATTGGACAATTATCATGATGTTATTTGGCGAACTCATAAATGTTGGAATTACACTTATCAACATGTTGTGTTTTACAAGTACCATCTAAAAAGATAAGACTCATAAAAACGGGCTTGGACTGAGAATATGGTCCTTACCAAAACGCCTTAGTTATGCGACGGTTATCCGCAATCCATGCATCAATTGGTGCTGTCTCACTTAATTTTGTCGCTACATTTCTGTTTTATCTTTTGTTTATATCAAACACTTTAACATTCTTTCATGAGGTTGACCCACTGCAGTGGGTTGGAGGTGGGGGGGACCCCGGGGCCATATATAGCATATATATATAAGAGCACCTCCACCGCAAGGGGGAGGGCAAGCAAAAGGGGGGCCCATGCCCAAAAACCTCTCCAACCGCACAAGCAGGGGCGGCCCTGGGGTGGTGCAAGTGGCGCCACGGGGGCAGGGCCCCTGATACTTAAGGGCCCCGAAAAAAAAAATTTCTTTATATATATATTTTAATATTATAGGAATTGTATATATACTATAGCATGCTGAGTATTTGCACAAGATGGTGTCTAGTGAGGTTGGCTGGAGCGCATATCCATTTAACAAAAGCGCTGGAGTTTGATTCTTGCTGCATTCGATCAATTTGCAATTTTTTACTATTATTTTTGCATTATAACTACAAACTTTACATAATTATTAATTTTTAAAAAAAAACAGGAAACATCGAAGCTCAACAACAGGAGGAGTATTTATATCCCCCAAACTATCGTTCTTAAAAATAAAAAATAAAAAAGGTTTCTCCTCCAAGAAAAGTATTTTCTTCATTGAAAACAAAACAAAAAAACTTCATGGCTTCTTCTTTCTCTTAAACTTTGATTTTTTGATAAGTAATCATCATCATTCACTAATCTCTCTTTGGGTCTTTTTTCAAATCTTTGACAATTTTTGTTGTTCTTTCAATTTAAGGAATTTTAACACCAAAAAGATAAAACCCTAATTCCTAAATTCATAAAGACCACTCAAAATCAAATAGTTAGAGTCAAATCTCAATTCAAATTCAGGTATCTAAGTTTCAATCTATTCTATATATTACATGACTTATTTTATTAAATTATTATCATGTTGTTGATTGGTTATATGAGAATATAGTTCGTAGAAATATTTATCTATTTCTTGCTGGGGTTCTCTTCAAGGTTATAGGGTTTTGGAATTTTTCTTTGTAATCTAAACGTGCCACGTACTAGAAAATACATTTCTGGATATACAAAACGACTTAGAAAAAGAAAAATCGAGGAATTGACTAAATCTCAAAGAGGAGCTCTAAAAAAATTTGACTTTTAGTTAAAAAAAAATTGTTTATGACATTAAGTTATGGAAAATTTTTATTTATAGAATTTTTGTATTAGATTATATAAGGCCCCAATTTAAGTTTCGCACAGGGCCCTCAAAATCTCAGGGGACGGCCCTCGGGCAAGGTCCAGCCAAGGCAAGGGGCAGGATCCACCAACTCGGGCAAGAATCGCCTGGGCTGCAGCCCGCAGGCTCCTGATGTCAACTGCTAACGTTCAGCGTGACATCACAGTTGACGCCCAGTGCTGACAAAAACCAACGGGAAGAAGCCACACGTTGCACTTCCCGGACGCTTTGATCATGGATTTTTGAGAAATCCAATGGGTGCGCTTTTTTTGCCTAAAAATATTCCACAAAATTTCAAAAAAAATGTAAAAAAATACCAAAAAATTCTGAATTTTTTTTCTATAAATACCTACCAATATTTTGTCACTTTCCACAACAAATCTTCATAAAAATTCTTCTCCTTCAAATTTTTTTCACTTTCCACACTAAATATTTTTCTCCTTCACTAAATTCCATTTGTGTAAAAATACAAATGGCCTCTTCCATTGAAGTTGGAGGCGCGTGAACAACCATGGAAGATATTTTATTGTGCGAGTGTTGGGTCAAAGTTGGTCATTGCCCGATCACGGGCAATGAGATGAAGTCCTCTCATATGTGAAGAAAAATTCATGGAGAATTTTGTGAAAGATCGAGTTCAACTCATACGAAAATGGCATTGGCTAGTAAGTGGAAAATTTTGAATTAAGAGTTAGGGAAATGGAGAGATGCATTGGTAAAAGTGAGGGACAACATTCGAAGCAGTCAAAATCTTGTTGACAAGGTAAAATATTTATAAATGCTGTTTTAATCAATTTAATGTCAATTATATATATATATTTTCTTGCATTTCCATTTTTTTTAAAAAATAAATTATTCAAACACAAATGTGGTTCGGTGCCATTGGCCAAGGCAAAAAAAGTTTCATGAATCACCAATGTCGGGGCATTGTGAAGAATTGTTCAAGATTCAAAATTATTTCCATTGGTCCGACGGTTGTGTTGAATAAGACGTCGCTCCACGATTCACCGGCAACGAATTAGCCATTGGATTCCCCAATGGATCAAAACTCACCAATCCAACGTGAGCCAAGGCCTATTGGGAGAAAGGCAGCAAAG
>JAHHUK010000014.1:0-351186 GCA_018703695.1 Prunus fruticosa | reverse complement strand
CAACCCTCTATGCTTGCTGATCTAGCAAGATTTATAGGTAAGATAGCCGGCTAAGACCAGTCTCGATTCTCAGTTTGGCTAACTGCAAGGAACCATTGAATGGGCTAAGTCTCTGGGAGGTAGTTCAAGATGCTTGTTGAAAAGGATTAGATTTGAAGCTGCGGTTTGCAAGCTGGCTACTGTGGCTCTGGCTTCAGGGTGTCCATGGATATTTTGAAATGGTCTCCCTAATTAATCAAGATTATTTCCTTTGATTAATTAAGGGATTTACTTTTCTATAGATTTATTTATTAGTTCATAAAGGATTTATTTCCTATTTTTATAAAGTTGTCAATACTTGTCTATAATCAGATTATTTTACCTGAATCTTTACTAGATCTAATTTATAAAGCACTATATAAACTTTTTATATATACCTAACTATGGAGAAATAAGACCTAACATATTAAATTCATCTAAGTATTTTTAGCATGGTATTAAAGCAGGTGATTGGATAACTGAATTGTATCTTAAATTCTCATATGGGAATTCTCCTTCCCCTCCTATTCCAAGGGGGAAAGAGAAGTGAAAAAAAGATCTGTTTTCTCTTTCTCATGGAGTTTATTTGCCTCTTTCCTAATTCCAACATACCCTTCTCTTTAAGAGAAGAGAATTGAAGAAGTTTCTATGTTCCTATCACAAGTGTTTCACAGTTTCTTGTTCTTTAAACTACACCCATATCAAATTTTTCATATTTTCCCAATTCAAATCCCTAAATCTCTAAATCCTAATCTGAGGAATTTCTTGAACCACAACCCTAAATCAGTCCTCATCTCGTCTCCTCATATTTCCATATTGTGTTTAAATCTTCGTATAGATTTTTGAAATTAAACATAAAATCAATCCTAATCTAATCTTCCTCATATTTAAGATCTAAATCCTCATATTGAATTTCTTAAAACACAAACCCTGAATCAAATCCCTCATATTTTCAATATTCCTCATATCCTAAATATTAAAGTCTGCTCATGTGCTTGATCAGTCCTCATGTCCTGGATATCAATCTTCCTAAGTCCAGGGCTTGTTTTCAGATTTAAACCTTTAGTCCATATCCTCATCTACCTCTTATCCAAAAATTCCTGACCAGTTTTTCTCTTTATTTTTTCTTAAATCCTTCCGCTGCCATGGATATAGTTCCCAAAGCACCGATGCACTTCTCCGACTGCCAACCTCCAGGGCACTTTAAAGTCAAAATCCAATCCAATCCAAATTGAATCCGAATTTAAATCCTAACCTTAGACATGAATCCGAATTATTTTCCAATTACGTGCGAATTGAATCCGAATCCCAACCTTCCAACCTAAAATTGAACAATCCAATTCCTACATCAATTACCCATACATCAAATTTACTCAGTGGGGACAACATTCAATTCGCGAGTGGGAGGCGACGCCCCCTAGTTCTTCGAATTTGAAGTGTGGGAAGTAATGGTAAAGAATGGAAAGCGACTAGTAGTTAAAGGAACTGTCAGATTTGAACCAATCACCGGAGGAAAACAATTAGAATTTTCTCCACATCTAGAAGATAAGAAGAGGGAGTTGAACTATCTTTATGAGTTTTGCCAACTCTAGAGTCTTCAAGCTGGGTCCCACACCAATGCACCTCCTTCAGACATCATTCAAAAGCACAGAGCCTCCATATCATATTAAAAAAGGAAGAGTGATGATAAAACATCCGGCTCATTAAAAGGATATTTAATCAAAGGAAATATCCCATCAACAATTATGTATTCCTCAATATCAGTATGGGAACCGGGTACACTTGTAAAGAGTAGCCGGCATCCCAGGTGTTCCCGGCAGGGTGTAACTGAAGCACTAGAAGACCAAAAATGGAAAGAAACCATGAATGAATGCAAGCTCTCCAGAAGAATGGCACATAGCAGTGTAGTAGAGAAATGTAGATTTGATTCAAATCTTAAGACTCAGGAAGCATGCGGTCAATCCTGACCACCAACTGTGCTGGATTAATGCTTCTATCAACACCACCAAATGTTCTCTTCATAATCCTCTCAGAAATTTGGCATGGATTCTAAAGAACTTTTGAGTAAAATTTCATGACACTTTTATCAAGTTGGGCATTTGTGATATGCACCAACTTAAAGATGTTGAAGTCGATCTTCGTTTAATTAATCAAAGAAATTTGTTCCTTGATTAATTAAGGATTTGTTTTTATTTAGATTTATTTTCTTTTAGTTTCATAAGGATCTTTTTCCTATTTTATCCGTTGTCAAATCATTGTATAATTAGGAAATCTTCCTAATTTCTTCTCAAGAATAATTTCTTGTAAAGCACTCATAAACTTTATATATACCTCCTTATGAGAAGATAAGAGCCTAACATCAAAAATTGGATTCATATTTTAGCAATCGATAATGCATGATGAAGTAGTAGATAGGTTACTGGCAATGCTGGACCACTTGTACTGAGGAAAAGGCCATGGTGGTGCTTATCTCCCACTGATGATTACTAATACTAATTCCAAGATTATAACTGGTGCTTATGTTAACAATGATGGTGGCAATGATGCACATGCCAAGAAGTGGCTCGATGTTACAATGATTAAACCTACAACTGGACTTATCCCAAAGGAGGAAACAGAATCAGGATGGAGGAAGAAAAGAAGATATGAATGGGAGATGGACATTAGCAGCAGTTGGATTTAGGAACAGTTGGTAAACATTAACAGGTTTAGTTAAAGAATTGTCTGTTCTTTTTGGCTTCCAGTCCAACAACAAGAGCAGCAGCAAGTTTTGATTGAAAAACAACTGATTTAGATCATTAGTTATTCTATCAAAGCTTGCAATGATTTTGCTTCATCCTTGTCTCATCTCTTACTTATTACCACAGCGGCAGTTGTATTGTCCAAACAAGAACAAGACAAAACTTCGCCAGTTATTTCTCACTGCACCAATATCAATGAATGACCTTCTTGTTGTATTCCATCTCTATTTACTGTTCACTATATGGTTATTGTTGTCTTCTTAAAAAGATTTATAGGTTCTTTTTGCCTGGGTGTTTAGGGATGCCATGCCCATCCTGTTGGACTGAAATTGAAGAAGATTTTTTCACGAATGGTACTTATCATTCGTGAAAATCATCACCTTTCATCCTTAAGCTTATTTTTTCTGTTGACATCATTGGTCCTCAAGGTTACTCTTATACATAAATTTGGTTCTTGCTATCAACCTCTATTTAAATTGATGACATTAGTGAGCTAGCACATCCAATGGTATAAGTCACGTGACTTAAATAAAATATATAATATTTATTTAAAAGTTTTTATGGATATTAAGCTTGAAATAGGGAGCTGATTTACCCACTTCATTTCTCTCTACACTACCCTTTGCTTTTTTAATACTTTTTAATAAATTTTGTTCTCTACTTCCATATTATAGCATTCCTATATTTCATTTCATTATACTAATTTTGGAACCTTCATTTTTAGTATTAAAGGAAAAAAAAAAAACTCATTTACTACTGAATTAAAGGAAAAAAATATATACTAAAATAAAAATGCAGTTAAAAAATTAAGTACAAAGAAAACTAATATAAAGTGAAGATAAAAAGAAATTAATGTAGAGTAAGGGTAAAATGAATAGAACAAAATTGATTAAAATATTTTTAAAAAAAGATCATCGAATATGAGTGGAAAAATCATATCCCTTGAAATATCGCAATGGCTCATATCATTAGATGTGTGGGCTCCATTTGTAATCATCAATTGAACGGAAGATGGTTAGGACAAAAGTAATGTAAAAATAAACTTAAGAGGACCAATAATATACACAAAGAATTTTAAAGATCAATATGACAATTTTGCAAGACTATTGAATAAAAAACATTGAATAACTATAATAATTGGTCACATTATGGAATTATCGCCGTATCGTATTAAAGTACGAAAAACACTTTTTTCGCCATCCTCTATCCAGTTTTCCAATGTCCATTGGATTCGAACTGCGAACCCAATCTGAAAATGGATTAGAATGCAAAATTGCTCAATATTAACATTTTCAAAGCAATTGACAAGCTCCGTTTCGACTAGTAGCACAAGCATTCAACTACGAACATGAAGTTTAATGCAAAAAACAAAAACAAAACCAAACATGAAGCTTTAAATTATTTTATCATAATTTTTTACGGTTAACGAAAACTGTTCAAGGGCAATAAATAAGCCTCTTAGTTTTCTGTAATGGTGATTCGGTATGCTTTCTGAGTCTTAGGAAGCATTCGTCGCCTCTTAAAGAACCCACTTTGTACGCTCAAGGACACCAGAAAAATAGAATCCACCTCTGCATATCACAGAACTGGCCCAATGCCCTGAGGTAAATACGGAAGTAAACAACATAAGTCGATAACCAACTAATATGAACCATATCATGACCCATGTTCTGCGATACTTACCTCAAAAGTGCGGGAGGTCCTTCTTCCTAACAATAGTTGAACAATTCAATGACTTCCTTTATTCTGGTTTGCAATCCCCTTCAACCGAGCAAGCATAACATAACTGTTAAACTCCGTAGTGCACGTGGTACATAATATTGCGTATAGTTGCTTTTTATGACTAAAGCCCTCGTATGCCTGACAAAATTTTCAAGCTCTACGATGAGAAGCACATTTGTACAAACGTCAAAAGGAGAAAAGAGATAACAAGAAGCAGTATATGGCGGATTTATTGTTACCTGAACCATTAGCCTAGTTTTAATCACATAAAGAGTGGTTACAGCTCCAGTTAGTGGCCTCCAGAGATTATGACAAGTTTTCATTTGTAAAGCTACAGAGGGAAATCAGTGCCATCTACAAGTGTACAAAATTCTACACAGAATAGGTTGCTATCTTTCATGATAACAGAGAAGAACAACATTCTTCCATGAATAAAAGTCAAGGCTGTCACCCCCAAAAGCAAAAAAATTAATAAACATTAAAGAATACATAGTATGTGGGAATGAAAACTTGAAAGTGAGACAAATTAACCATATTTAGAATAATGTTCAGCTGAATGGAAACTAAAAAAGTCAAAAGATATATACCAGCAAAAGCTCCAGTACAGCATTATTGCGTAATTAAGCTTTATTTTGTATAACAAAAGAAAACAGATGAAACTGATATGACATATAACAAAACAAAAAAATTGAAAAATACAGACATAAAATATTCATACACATATACAGAAACAGTAACACACACATGTAGAAGAGGACTGCCTCATAATCATGGATTCTGCTCATGGTAGGCTAACACTTGCGATATGGTTCAGAAGAAGAACAACCTGGCAGTCTCCTCTCCCCCATTGGTGCGTGAGCCTAAGAAGAAAGAATTTGATTTTGGGTCCTGTATATGGAAAGAAAAAGGGAAAGGACTTAAACCACTATATGATCAAGAATAGGATTTTAGTCTTTATAATTTAAAGGCGTTCACTTTTCTCTATGTGCATGGTGGAAAAGCTGTAGTTGGTATATTTATGCATTAATTAGAAGATTTGTAGTAAGTGAAATGGGGACATATTTATTTCTAGTTATAATATATGTATTGTTTGTTAATTGAGAATGTCAATATTGAAAATGGTAGAACATGGTACACAAATCCCTCACTGTTGAAATTGAAATACACCATCATCTTATGAAGTCAAGGCATTAAATGGAAAACATTAGAAACATTTATTAATTACTAGTCTAGTACAGCATAATATGAGATGGTGAGCTGCTTACCAACCGTTTTGTAACCTAGCCGAAGCTGCTCGTATAGCAAAGTGAATTGCATCGGGCAGATCTCTTCAACAAGATGATACCGTATCCCTACCATATCAAAAATGACAGTGAAGTTAATTAACAGAACTAACTTTTAGAAGTGCAATAAAAATTGTAACTAAAGATTCATTCCTAATCAGAAGAATTGAAACATTGCAAGAAAGAGATACAAAAATCAGAAACAAGTGAGCAATCCATCTAAAGCTCAGCCATAAAGACAACAAACATGGTCACACTAAATCAATTAAATTGCAAACAATTCGCATCTATCATCCGAACAAAATAAAACAACAAAACAGCAATAAAACCCTCTCATAAAAGGGACCATTAATTGGTTCTTGCCTGCAAGACCAAGTTCTTAAGGGACTTGAAAAGTAGACTTGATTTGTCCTTGGGTAGAATACACACAACATAGATTATTTTTGAAACATACCTCTTTAGAAGCAATGACGCGAACAACATCATCAGAGGCTGATGTAAACTGCCCAGTTTCATGTTGCTTAACAACCTGAAAAATATTGAAAGAAATATGGTGAACTAAAGCAAATATTAAACATGGAAGTCACCAGGGGAATTCTTTGCCTCTGTAGAAGCACGACGAGTGAAGCAGCAATGCCTCAAAAGCCCTGCTGTCATTAAAGTTTTAAAAAATAAAAATAAAAAGGGATTTGGTGACAGACCAATATTTACAATGATTATGGACCATATCATCAATGACAAGTATATTATAAATAAAATATTTGATAGCTGATTCCATATAATATGTGCTTCACCAAGCACACCACGTAATATGAAGTATACTAACTCTGATAGAAGGCATCATCAGAACAAAAGGAACAAGACAGTTCTACAAAATGAGCTACAGCACTAGATTTTCAGGACATCTTTAGAGAACGATTTCTATTGACAGGTTCATAACTCCAACAAAAATTGCAAAAGGCCCTATTGATTAAGTAATGGTATGATCACAAATTACATTGCTAAGACATATTCAAATAAATAACTTATAGGTGATCAAAATACATGATGAGCTTATATAACTATAGCAAAATAAAATTGAGAATCCAGCAACTGAAGTCGATGATCGCACATATCTTAAAATGCAAACAACAGATATGAAGGACTAATTTAGAAAAGATCTTCATCATTCTGATTTCAATTCCCCAACACATAAAGTTATTTGGGTGAAACCCACAACATTAATCTGATTTAAAGAACATTTAATTGCTCTCCACTACCCATTGTCATAGCATACAAATGGAGCCATTAAATAAACATGCATGATTCCATTCATGTTAAATTTTACTTTAACCCGATATTCAAAGGGTACTTTGCAAATACAAGACACCAACAAGATTCCAGCTAACCCAGAATAAAGGCCCCTTCAAGATTCCACCACCATGACAGCCTATCCAAAACCAAACAGCTTCATGATAACTGATAGAAGAAAGAAAAGATGAAAATTCTACAAAGAGAGCTAGTACATGATGCACCTTGATGGGCTGCTGAACAGAAACAACTCTATCCAGCAGCACAGATGCTGTAAACAAATGGGAACAAGATGATGAATGAAAACAACTGAGCGCTGTCAAGACCTAAACTGGATACCCAGTAATAAACCAGCAGAGAATCTCATAAAATGATTCCCAAGCCATTGTGCATGTTTCTTCTGAATATGAAGATTAACCATAATGGACGGCAGAGAACTAGAGGTGCAAACACATCAAATTTTAAACGCTATGAATAAACTAGAAATCATTTGCATTTATTAACTGTACCTGCAATATTGTCTTATTGTATCAATGGGGTATAGAGTTATTTTTAAACAACAACACAGCTGTACCTCCTGCTATATAACACCTCTGCAAAATACATTCCATATTAGTTAAAGCATGAATGCAGTATTAATGATCATGGGGCAAAACATAATCAAGGGACGTGATGTCTCTTGAGGCTCCATATTAACCAAAAGCTTGAAACAAAGCCTGTAAGCTCTACTCCACATTTTATTAAGTAAAATATACATGATAAAGCTAAAAGGATTGTGCACATAAATGATGATTTGAGAGGAGAGATCTCACGAACTAGGAAACTTATATTTATTCTACATTAAATCTTAAAAGATTAGCAGTCCTCAATGCATTTACTGATTTAATGATGATGCTTAATGAATTGCGCCTAGAATTTAATAAACAGGTAACTTCCACATTAATCAAATATCTTCAATTGTAGTTATAACAGGTACAATAAAGTGCGAAGAAATCAAATGGCATATCCTCATGCAAGCTGACTGATGCAAAAGACTTACGTGTTCCTATCAAAGCATACTGATTTCTTGCTATCTCATATACAAAACCATCTATTTATTTTATTTTAATAAAAATAACATAAAACAGCATTAAAATTTCAAGGCAACATAGATAAAATTTGCATCCTAGGACAAGAGCCTAGGTAAAATTTTTGTATATATCTTAATTATATTAAGCAGAAAATGAGAAATCTTTACCTTATGAAGTTCCTAAACATCTTCTTGAATCCACTATAACGTCAGAAGGACCCATTTATGTCCAACACCTTGCCAGAACAACCGATCAATCACACAATTTCTCTCAAACTGCGAACAATATGATAAAATTAAAAATTAAGAAAACAGTTCATATTTTCTTACAAAGGAAAAACAAGGCTCTTTTTTCCTACCAAATTATTATTGTATAGACATTGATGAAAGAAAGAAGGATGGGGAAAATGAGTATGGATGACAGTGGCCAATAGTTACGGCCTTATAAGGTAAGAGTAGTAGCAAAGGAATAGCCAGTCTCTTATACGATTAGCAATTTACAGAAGTGGAAAATACAGGCCGTTCGATGTAATTCTAAGGGCTGAGTTTGTTTCTCAGCACTGTATTTATTAGGTGCTCTAATACAAGCAATAGCCACTACTAATATTAATTTATGAAAAAGTAAAACTGCATATGTGGGAACATGTACTATCTAATCTAATGCATGCTTGCTACACTAATTTTTTTTCTTTTTTAATCTATAGAAATTGGCTTACTTTTGTTTTCTAAATAATCCCTAGAATTACTAAATTCTGGATTAAATTTTAATAAAATAAAATGCTAGGAGAAGTAAACCAAATACATACATACAGGAAATCTAAAATAGATCTTGGAAGTTCATTAGTGAGGAAAAGAAGAAACAAAACCAGATTATGTAAATTCTAAAGATCAAAATGCCTCTCTCACGCATGGAAACTTAGGCAGAATGAATAGCTAATGCTCTCTCACAGCATAAAGAACATTAAATTTAATCTAATAACATTATAATAACCATAATAAATATTTAAAATTAATAAACATAGTACTAAAACATCTGGAAAACCAGAAACAAACATCATGTCCAAACCCCAGAAAAAAATTCAAAGATAAGGTATCTTCCAACAGAAATAGAAAAATGCAAGCCCCAAATTTTCAAACAACAAGGTAGAAGAAAGTTCATTAGAATAAAAATCTACCAGCAAAGCTATTTCCCAAATCAAAGGGCCGTCAACTGAGCTGACTGCAACCAACTCCTCTTGATATAACAGAAAACCAGGCTAATGGTCTTAAGGTAACAGCAACATACCACATTATGTACCATGTGTTACATATGCACGTAGTTTAACAGTTATGTGGTTTATTATTCTTATTCTAAGGATCTGCAAACCAGTAAAAAGGAATCATTAAATTATGTTTAGAAAACTATTGTCGGAAGGACCTAGGCACTTAAAGGTAACACAGAAGTTATCAGAGTCATGATATGATATATTAGTTGGTTATTGACTTATGTTGTTTATTTTTGTGTATTTACCTAGGGCATTGGCCAAGAGTTTCCATGAATCAGCATAGTTAGATGGATTTATTTTGTTTTTTCTTAAGGCGACCAACACTTCCTAAAGACTCAAAGCAGGATTAAAAGAAATTAAGCATTTAAATAAACTTAAGAGCTTATTATCGGCACTTGAACGATTTTCTATTTGTTTAAAATGTAAAAAATTATGATAAACGAGATAAACTTCATGTTTGTGTTTTGTTTTTGTTTTTTTTTGCATTAAAGTTTCATGTTAGTCGTTGAAAATATTGATCCTACTAGCTCAAATGGAGCCTGTCATTGCTTCGGAAAATGTAATGTTTAAGCAATTCCGTTTAATACCGTCTGAAGTGGAAGATACAGTAAATCCAATTAACATTGGAACAGAATAGGATAGAGGAAGAAGTGTTGGGTTGATAATGTACTAACTTTGGGACAGCTGCTTGTGGTGGAGGAAAGAAATAGTCTTGAAGGGCCTTTGTCTGGGTGCACTGGAAACTTGTGTACGCTTTATTGCAATTATATTGGAGTTTATAAACCTACGAAGCGGATATTGTTGAACAGACAACAACAAGCGCCAAGAGATGACGCCTAACCACCACAACCCCGGTAGGTGAAATTCTGTAAACTGACAGCATCAGAGATTCTAGAAACTCAAAACAGTTTATGGCGCATCATACCTGACAAGAGAGCTAAATAAGGGCTAAAGATAGCTTGGGAACTACAAACAGATGAGTTGGCCGGAGGAACGAAGGGGAGGGGAAAAAAGAAAAAGACAGCGATATTGACCTGTCGACGGGCAGCAACTGGAGAGGTGTGTGGCGGCTCAGGAGAAAGCGGAGGCCTGACAGAGACACCGATGGCTGACAAGGCGCGGTAAAGAAGGTTGCCTGAGAAGTGGGTTTCCTGAGAGAGCTTCGGCGGTCGATGTGGATACGGAGAAGGATGGCTGAGAAGAAGGAAGGGCTGAGTGAACTAGCGCAAAATGTTCTGCGGCTGACGGAGAGGGAATGGGAGGAAGGAAGATGAAAAACCTAAATCGGGTTATAATTTTTGGCGATCCTGATCATATACGCGCTACGGTAACCTCATACACGACCAATAAAGAGGGGCCACATGTAAAATATATATAGTAATTTTGGTGGTTTTATGTTGAATTGGAATTCATTTCTATTGCTTTGACTGTTCTTTATTCTTTATGGCCATTGGTACCGTATCCATTTAGGACAATCTTGCTTAACTGAAGTGTTCTGCTAATTCTTCTTTCTATTTAAGTTTAACATATTCGGTTATTAGGATTTGGTGATAGCGTTGATTTTTAAATACGAATCAAATCAAATCTCAAATAACTTACCTGTTTTGGCTTCTCTGGTATGGTACAATGTCCTACCTCTCATATTCATATTATTTTTACTTCAAGAATTCGCTTTAGCCTGGACACCATATCATCATCGACATGCACTAGCTGCTTTAACCGTTATTACTGTTAGAGTTAGAAATTGAAGTAAAGGCGCAAACACATGGACAAACAAATGTTCAAGCTGATGTTGAAACACTCTGGACCTATAAAAGAAAGTGAAAAGTCTCTTTATTTTCTCTGTAGTTTTAGTTTTCTTTCAATTTGTTATACTTTCAGTAAATGAGTTTACTGGTATAAACACTCTATTTTTTATTTTATTGGATGCATTTCTCTTCTATATTACATATTCTTTGTTGCTGAAACTCCTTGCAATTATTAATTTAGAGATTCTGTTGGTGGCTTCATATGCTCTTTTCCTGGAGCTTGCACTTCTGCGAGCATGCTATCATAAACACTGTATTCCTGAGACAATATTCTCTCTACAGAATCTTGTCTGAAAATATTAGAGGCTTAAAGCAGCTTGACAAGGGTCTGCATTCATGCAGTTAGCCATGGAAGTGATAAAGGTGTTTCTCTATTTTTGGCCAAGATAGCCGATGGACAGAGTTTGGTTAACTTCTTCTCTACTTTGAGGTGATCCAATAGGCACCAACCCACTTGATGGCTTGGATGGAAAGTCGTGTGAGTGTGTTGCAACTACTAACTTAACTGTGAGCAAACTAATTTGACCAAGCAAGGGACCTACCTCTTGGCCTAGGTTCTTTTCTTCCTGAGGTCAAGGATGATTCAGACTTTGTATGATTATTTTTAGGATTTTGTGATATATTTGTAATGAATGTAAATAAATAGAAATGGCAGGATGTAGTGAATAACAAAATGGCTGGAGAATGTAAATGCGATAAAATCGGGTAAAGCGATGGAGCTTGAACAAAATTCGATGTAAAGACAATTGAAATTAAATTGCAGAGATGTAAAGCTACACTGGGAAGCGAAACTGGATAGTCCTAGAAAGCTTGGAAAAGTGAATCCTAGACTATGAGTGAAAATCCAGTGAGGATGGGTATTGAACAGTAAACATTTCTTTTTAGCTGGTAAAATTTTCTATTTTTGTATCAAGCTCCTGACTCATGACTCGCCACTGGACTAACTCTGCCTGGAATGCCTCCCGATGCTTTCAGTGCTAGGAACTCTGGGAATAAACATCGATGTCTTGGAAATCTTCCCAATGTTAATGTTTTTGGTCTTTGAACTCCGCCACATGGAAAACATAGAGCTCGAAGTTTTGTCCAGCTAGTTTCTTGCAATTGGTTAGACTTCCCACCAACATTAAGTGGCATGTAAACTTCCGAATGTTGATATGGGCGCATGATGAATTCTCCAATATTTGGAAACTCTTAGCATTGGTTTGAGACCCGTCTGGCAAAAGGGTTCTCTATTTTTGTTTATATGGCCATACCTTGTAAAGCCGCATGATGAATAACTGTCTTTCTAGTTTTCAACAAACGATGAGTGGAATGCCTCCCACGTGAATAATTATATTTACCAAAGTAATATATTACTATTGTCTATACCACATTTTCAGTGCAAATCCTGAAGCCAGACTTCCTCTACATATATATATATTTAAATGCTTTGAATGCTTTCACTCTTGTAGCAAAGGCACAGAGAAAGCTTGAGCCAAACCCAAACTTTGAATGCTTTCACTCTTATTTATATATATATAACCCTAAGGCTCAAACTTTTCCAGTCTCACGCATGTTCATTCCTTTACATATTCTACTATTAGTTGGAGTAAGATAAGGAGGGCTGGGCACAGAAGAACCTTCGCCCACATCAATTCTAATATTCCAGAACTCAAGCCGCCACCTTTTGCCAGGGTCGGCCGCATTTTTTAAGGTGCCTAGGTAAATTATCCACCTCCACACGTAATTCACTTTATATCTGTGTGTGTGCTCATATATATATATATATGTGTGTGTGATAGTCAAATTAATCCCAACTGGGAGTCCTTTCAAGCCCAACTTTGCAAAGGAACCAATACCAAGCAGCCATTTCTGAACTGTCCTCCCAAAATAACTTTCAAGGCAACTTCTACAAAATCCCCGCAACTTCTCAGAGATGCCACAAAGCTTCTGCAAAATCCGCCAGAGTGTGTGGCTAACTCCAGCAGTGCCCACCGCACCTTTGAGTGTTTTGCAAACACTTTGGCCACCTCAATTCCAAAGAACTCCAAGCTTTGGCTGTATTTTATGCATGCATCCACCCATTATATATATAAATGGAATATATAAATATGATATGCCCAATTGGCTTACCCAACTTTTTTTGCAAGAGTAGTGTTAACCAGAGTTAAAGAAGATCCAATATCTTTTGCAAAGAAACACATTGGCCACCTTTTACTTCAACGCTGGCACCTTTATCCGCCTCTATGAATTCTTCCTATTATATATCTATATGTGATAGGACAAAACTTTAGAAACTTCTTTGGACCAAACAATTCCATGTCCAAACTTTGACAACCTTATTCATTCACTTTGCTGTGTATATAATAGCATAAGGAAAAACTTCAAGCCACATTGGCAAACCATCCCAAATGCTTCCAACAGCTTTTCCATTTATCCACCTGATATTTCTAAGCCACTTTATTTCAGCCAACTTATTTTATATATCTATCTATATATATATCTGTGAAAACCATGCAATGATGAAAGGTTTGGATCAGGAGCTTGGTTTACACAATTCGCATTACTTATAAACAAAATCCAACTAAGCCAACTTCTATATATATATATATATATATATATATATATATATATATATATATAGAAGCAAAACCATATAATGATATGGCTTGAATTTGGTTTAACGTACTCACATTCTAATATTATATATTATATGTGTATATATCTGCCCATATTGTGGAAGCCTCAGCAGCATCAGCATGCAGATATACAACTAGACAAAAACCCCCAGTATGCTCCATCTTGGAACTGCAACTAACAACACCCAAGCCGTGAGCCTTTTCCTGAGTGAATAAAATCCAACGCAACTTCAGGTGCAGCCAAACCACGAGAACTCCAGATTTCAACCGCAGCCTCTTCAAGCATGGGAATTTGGTTGTCAACTTCAGCACCCAGACAAACAAAGTCTAGCTCAACCCAGCAGATGGACGCACACATCCACAGGGGATAGTCGAGTACTGCTAAGCAAAGGGTGCTTCGATTTTGGCTGCTCGTTAAACGACCTTCACGACTCTCATGCTGCTACAAGCACTTGGAAAGGCTTCACCTTCCTCCAATGGTGGATGAAAAACATGTGACCCTTGAGCTTTAATCTGGCAATCGTGATGGAATTGAGTTAATGTTGAAACAGAAAGCTAAGTCGTCACTGGAATTTCATCACAAATTTTGTAGATGCATCACCTTCCCTTGAGCACAAATGCCCTTATATATATTGACAAGGGGCACAATGATGGGGTTTGTAATAAAGCGTTCTATAACTTGTCATTAATTATAAAATGAATATAGGCTTGTAAACTTCAAAAATTCTTTAAACTTATGAATTGTTACCTCTTTTGCTTCACAGTTGATTTGTCGGAAGCTAGATTAAAGATATCCTTTTGACACAGTAGTCCAAGGGTACTTATTGTTCCTATTTTAATACGTATTGCACTATTTTTATGCGAACCGGACATATATTTAATCATCATTTTATCTCATCATATGATTTTTCAGCATCAAAGAATTTAGTGAACCACGTCTCAAGAATTCCATATTTGGCAACGGTTTTGAAAGGCATCCAGTTAAGAAGAAAGCTCAGCTTGTTCTTGGTGTTAGAATCTACAGAAAAAGAATGAAGCTTCCTTTCCGAATGAAGATTTTTTATATACCAGTTGAACTCTTCGAATATTAGCAGAATGTGAAAAGCAGAAATTTCCTGGAGGCCATTTGATGAAAACAAAGGAGTTGTCCTGGTCAATTTTGGCAATGATTGCATCCTGCTTTCAATGTGTCTAAATATGTTGCTAACATATCCGGCTGAGAATCACTGCAGCAAGGTCATTGCTCATATTTAGTCTATCAAGAAATGCTTCAATATATTGGATCACACACTATATATGTTTGAACTTTTCTGTAGTGGTTTCGCTTAACTGACACTTGTTTATATTATTTTTGTTATATAAATTTCTTCAGTTGCTGTTTCTAATGCATCACTTCGCAAAGCTTGCAAAACATATGTTCTGCGATTTCTTTCCAGTCAAACTTCGTCCATTAAGGTGAATGATATTGTTCCCAAATTCAAATAATGTTGAGCAGCTGTGGAAGCTACTAATTCCCTGCCATCAAGGACTAAAGCCTTTTCTTTGGTTATACAATAGGACAGAGTAGAAATGAAGGCAGCTTCTGAACCATCTCAAGAGATTAGTCAGCTGTTGCAATTTCTAAATATTTGGAATTTCTCCTGTGGGTAGCAAATATTTGATTTCCAGCCCTGGTTCTGAGAGGGGAAAGGAAATGTAAAACTGGTGAAGTATCAATGTCTAAGTGGACTGATGAAGGGCCTCTTATATCAAAGTATGGTAGGTGCTTTGCAACTCAGACATTGTTCCTGCTTTTGCTAAGGGCATTTGAAATGTTCCTCTTGTTGTGCAAAAGCGTGCAACCAATTGTAAATAAAATAAACAACACTGGCAGATGAATAAAACACAGAACACACAACACCAACAAGAACACCAGATTTATCCTAGACTCAGCAATGCACCAGCACAAACGCGCAATAATTCAGCTATAATAAAAATTATACAAAGTGTTTATCACTCAAGAAACCCAAAGCCCAGGAATCACCAGTCTCACTCTCACAACAATTGAAGGAGAGGCAATAATAAAACAAAGAAGAAACAATTTAAAGAAAATGTTTCTTCTACTTCGCAAGATGTCTTTCTTGCTATTATTTATTACTCAACACTAAGTGGATGCTCGGAATGGAACCATTTATTCCGGTATAGCCAAAATTAAAGAGTGTGAATAGACTTCAACTATTCATTTGTTGGCTACCAACTTACCAATGGATGGCTACCGAAACAATCCACCTTTGACCTCATAGTAAGCCAACATTTATTCATGGGCAACTCATTTGGCTCACATATGAGCAACTTGGAAAAACTCTCTAATTGAGCAATTTTCCAACAAGCTTGTGTGTGAGAAGGTCAACCGATATCGCAAAAAATAAACGACAGCTGGCAGATAAATCAGACACGAAACACACGACGCAAACAGACCAAGATTTATCCTGGTTCGACAATGCCCTACATCCAATTTCGACAGCCGGCAAGGTAATTCACTATAATCAAAGAGAGTATACAAATCTTATCACTCAAGAAAACCCAAAGCCCAGGATACACCAAGTCATTATCACAACAATAAAGAGAAAACAATGATACAAAACAGAAGAAACAATTAGAGAATGTTTATCTTTGGCAGATTACTTTATTATTATTTTATCTTTATCAACACTTGGTGGATGCTCAATGAACCATTTGCTTCCAATTTATAGTCAAAATCCAAGATCTAAATGCAAGCTTCAACTATTCATTTGTTGGCTACAAACTATTTACCAATAGATGGCTACCAAACAATCCACCCTTTGACCTCATCGTAAGCCAACATTTACTAGCATGGGCAACTAACTTTTGACTCACATGAGCAACTTCAAAATATCTTCTACATTTGAGCCAATTTCCAACAATTTCACCTTCACTAAAACATCTAACAAACTCTCATAGTAACACTACCAATGGTGATCTCCCAATTCCCAAGGCAATCAGACAGATCCAACAGAACAGTCCAACAATGCTTACCAAACTTGAACAGCGGAACTGGCTTTCATCAACTATCAAATTGCTTGTACCATTGTCTTGGAGGCTGCTTTCAAGCAATACAATGATTTCTGGTTGTCATCTATGCCTTCCTTCTCGACATAACCTTTGCGATCTTGGCTTGAATCTTACATTGTCTTTTCCCAAGGATTCATCTCCTTGGCATACACCAATTTTTATTCGCTATAAAGGCTCTACGATCCATGCCTCCTCTTCATAATCCTTGTGATCGTCAAAATAGAATGTCAAGACTCATGTCTTGCCATTAGGGACCTTCCTTGGAACAAGGCTGCATTGCTAGGTAGCTCCACCTGCTTTGAACAACTACATCGTTGGTTGCTTCGATTCCACCTTCATGTTTGTTCTTGATTAACCCATGACAGCCTCATCAAAAGTCACATCTCTACAACAAATTTCTTATCGTCTCGACACCCAAAGTCGATATGCTCGCAGCAAGTGCTGAAGCCCATAAATAGTTGTTGTTCTATCGATCCAATTGCTTTCCTGGACATGGTCGGTCAAGGGACAACAAATATAAATGCTTGCATGGATTAAGGTTACAACACCGTCCTCATGGGTGTTCCCTTGATTCAGGCGACCAGCAGCGGATAAATGGATTGGCTTGCATAGTTAATCGCCTCAGCCCAAAACGCCTTGTCTAATCCGGTAGCTCAACAGATCCACCCGAAACTTTCTCAAGCAAAGTCCATTCATGGTCACCACCCATTCTGTTGAGTGCTCCATGGCGGGTGAAGTGTCTCACAATTGCCTCATCTTTGACAAACTTCCAGAGAAGGATTAGGACCTGTTCACCACCATTGTCTGATCTGGAGTATTGATATTTCAATGACTTGCAATTTCAATCATCTTTACACTTCAAATATGTTCAGATTTCATATTACGCTTCATGGTATCACCATATCTTTCTAAGAAGGAATTCATCAATAAGAAGACCGAATAATGGTAACCTCCCAAGGTGGTCTTGGAAAGTTCCAATGGTCAGATATAAAAGGCATGATTAGAATGCCTTTAGTGGTGAATCGGATTCAATTAGCTACATTTGCTTACAAGCACACCAAATGTCACAAAATTCCAATTGCTCATGCCTTTGCCACCACCCTTCAATAAGCCTTGTTCGCCAATGCTTGCAACTTTGCACCAGGCATGCCCAAGGCGCATATGCCATAACCTCGTGCATATGTCTGTATTCCATACACGCGCTTAAAATGACAGTACTCACAAATCACTGTCTTGCCCTGCAGAGAATTACAGTTATTCTTACTGTATTCAGGTCACCACCAATGCCCGTCAGGCTTTTAGACTCCAGGTAGTGGTGATCTGGTACTTGGGATTCCAGAGCGCCGAATGAGATGAGTCTCTTAATAGGTACATCCAAACATACCACTTCAATTTCTGCTTCTGGCTATTCCATCATGCATCTTCAGCAGATTTTGCCTATCCCTTGTTTTGCAGAGATTATTATTTGCCCATTAAACAACTCCAACTCCTAGAAGCTCAAACCATTCCCGAATGGGGACCACATATAATAGGTGATCCTGAATCCAGAATCCACTCCTCGAAGTAACCATTAAGAGCAATGATTAGCCAAAGCAAACTCAAAATCATCATCTCCAAGTCCCAACATTTGCTTCAAATAGGCTTCTCCTTTCTTTGTTCTTCAATTTGGGCATCTTTTCTCCAATGGTCTGAACAAAAGGCACATTCATCTTTGGCGGGAAACTTCCCGCTTCCTGAGTTTTCTTCCTCTGTTGGGGGAGTTCCTTGCAACTCATTGCCTCGGTTTGTGAACTGTGAGTGGTCTTCTTTAGTCCTTCTCCAAACATTTCATTGGTTCACCAATGCCGCAACACCTCCTCAAGTTTCACCTGGATTTTCCATACAACAAAGTGCATTGTCAAATGGTCATAATCATTGGCAATAAATTAACAACATGCTCTACCTCATAAGAATTTCACCGTAGAAGTTTGCCTAGATCCAGTGTTTTTATTATAATAGTTGGTGTTCATAGTGGAAATCCTGAGCAAATATTGAAATCTAGAAAGTCGTTTTTTCAAGGGAATTTCTGCGGCTATTAGTCATATCTTCTCCTCCAGATTACATCCAAAACTCCTTCAGAAGTTTTCCTAATCTAATTATTTATGTCAACTCCTTTATAGAGGAAACGATGGAATAAGCCACAAGCCTGAAGATTAGTCTACATACTTTCTATCATCAGATTCTTGGGTTTATCCTCCAAAACAATGTGCGTTGTTGATAACACATCCATCATTTCACATCCACATACCAGAAAATTATTCAGCCATTGATTAGACATCTAACCTTGTAGTGGCAATGTCAATGCCAAAGAATGTGGACTCCTCTCCTTAAACTTCATCTGTAAGGAGGTCTACTAGGCACTGTATACACAAAATCCAGCATGCACAACTAGCAATTTCATTGTTCACGGGCTGTAGCACCGGCACTGTCACGAAACTGTGGCTGGGCGGTTTTTCACTCCAGCGGAAACCCAGTGAAAAACTGGAGTTTCCTGATACCACTTGTTGTAGAAGCGTCAAATAAATTGTAAGTGAAGATAAACAACGCCTGACAAGATAAATCAGAACACCAAACACACAACACCAACAGACACCAAGGATTTATCCTGGTTCGGCGGATGGGCTGGTCAAGTTTGAAATGACGGTAATTCGCTATTAATATCAAAGAAGTCTATACAGTGTTTATCACTAGAGAACCCCAAAGCCCAGATAGCCAGTTCTGGCTCTCACAACAATTGAAGGAGAACAATGATACAAACAAAGAACAATTAAAGAAATGTTTCTCTCTTTGGGATTCTTATTATTTCTTGTCTGGATTCTAGTGGGAATGCTACAATGGAAGCAAGGTTTGCTCCAATTCCTGTCGCCAAAGATGCAGAAGTGTCAATAAAGCTAAACTATTCGTTGTTGGCTTACAATCCAATGAATGGCTACCAAACAAATCCACCCTTTGACCTCATGGTAAGCCAACATTCTCACATGGGCAACCAACTTTGACTCACATGAGCAACTTCAAATTTCTCTACATCATCAATTTCCAACGCTTCCCTAATGTTCTCTTTTACCTTTAATACGCGCTCTCCAGGTTTGTGAATAAAATTCTGCCCCACCTTCCTTCATCGTTGATTCTTTAATCTGAATTTCAAGAAATTCCTTTTTACTATGTCAGAGGACTGTTTATCATTTTTCTTTGCTTCTAAAGAATCTAACTACTGTTGATCATTGACCAAAAAAAAAACCAAGGAATCTAACTGCTGGTATGTGAGTCTTTTTTATGTCGGATACAATGTCCTGTTGCTGACGCTGGCAGTTTGTGTGGACAGTTCATATCTGTCTACGATGTGGAGCAAGCAAGAATTGGCATATGTTTATGGGATTTTGTGTAAAAACTTGGGTTTACCACCGTTAAAGTTGAGCTGTTAACTCTGGCTAACGTTGTCCTACATTCTAATGCTCTTCCTCACAAGTGGGGTTCCCTTACCACTAAGAATGAAATTGTAGATGTTGGTGGTGGGAAGATAGGTGGTCTAGATTTACGTAAATATTGATACTGGGGGAAGTCTTAGTAAAAATAAACAAAAGGGTCGAAACATTTTGAGGAATAGTAAATTTAATTATAATGCATAGTATTCAATTTCATTTCCCACGGGCTGTGGAAATGAATAAACGTGATCAACACTTGTACAGGTTTCATATTTTTACCCTTCTTTACTCGAGGTATATCCTTGGTTAATATTTTCTGTAAAATCTTTAATGAATTGTTCGTACCCTGGGTCAGAAACTCCAGGTAGAGATAAAGTGAGCATGGTAATATTGCATCACTTGTCCTGTCGTATCATATGTATCTTCTCTCTCTTATTATTATTATTATTATTATTTTACTGTCAACCACTTTAGGCTTAGATAGATGGTAGCTCAGTGGAAGGAGTTTCTATGGGACGTTCTGCAGAAGAATTGCTTTATGGGGCCATTGCCAAACTTTTCATCAGATGTTCCTTCCTCTTAACAGGTGGTTACGCATTGTATTTGAAACATTTGTTAACTAAAATACATTTTTGGTGTCTTTTTTCTATGAATTGGTTTCCAGGCTGGGTTATTTTTCCTCAAACATGCAGAAACTATGGAAAAGGATCGTCCACCTAGGAGGCTTCATGAGCTGTGCTACTTTAACGAAATGGTTAGTGGGATGATAACCCTGGCCAGTCCGTAAGTATATACAAAGGTTTTCAAGTCATTGTTGAATATTTGTTTTAAAACTGATTAGGTAGGGGTAATCGATTCACCAGAGTGTATCCGCTTCATCTTGTAGGGGAAATGAGACTAAAGTGTGGCTATGGTTAGATCAAAGCACATGTTAAGAGTGAAGGAGACTTCAATTTAAGCAGTTCCCAGTGGTGACATTACTCTAAAAATAACTTCAGGTATTATGACTACTAAAACTGCAAGTATAATAACAGAAATGGACAATCAATATGGGTCATTTAAGAACAGAACTGTCGAAGACATGGTACAAGGAACACAGCCTGGCATAACACAAGAACCAAGTATAGATACTAGCTTTCCAACCACCCAGGGGGTGAATTAGAGGACAAACGGAGGAGAAAGGTTACATGCCGTAGAGACGGCCACCATTGGACTCTGCAGAAAAAAAAACACTGATCTTGATAATGGTTCCAATTCTCTAGATACTATGATGAGTAAAGT
Organism: Prunus fruticosa; assembly: GCA_018703695.1. Classification (NCBI taxonomy): domain Eukaryota; kingdom Viridiplantae; phylum Streptophyta; class Magnoliopsida; order Rosales; family Rosaceae; genus Prunus; species Prunus fruticosa. The sequence goes on along the minus strand of JAHHUK010000014.1, from coordinate 329,558 downwards.
CACAGACGAAAACTTAAAAATGGAACTGTCTTTTTCACGGTGGGAAGGAAGGGTTCGACCTACAGAGCTGGATTATTATCTTTATAGGAAATTGGACAAATGGCAGCTGCAACACAACTCCAGCATAAGCTATCTACAGTGAAAGTACCATCTGAATTTGTACTTGTGGATACTGCATTGAAGCTCGCAGCTATGTCGACTCCAAGTAAGAAATCTATATTAATGCTGACGAAGAGGTGCGAGTTCGGTCATTCAGTAATACCATATCCAGACTGACCAGCGATAGTTGACCCGATTCAGGTTATTGTTTGAATCCACCTTTCTTGTCTAATGCACTTTATGTCCTTATATTTACGTGATATTTTGAATAAGGAAGGTTTAGAGAGTCTGGCAACCAATTTTACTGAAGGTTGTAGGGCATGGACTGTGCAAGAGGATAATCGCAGTCACCAAAGCAGCAGCCATACTAGGTATTTCATTTTTGGAGGCGTTTGATAAGCGGCCAATACAAATACTACAGCTGTACTTCCCTTAAGGCACAGATAATTCTGAGGAGGCACATCTCCTTGTAGAGAACTCATTAATTGCCAGCAGCAGTATTGTTAAACTCTTCAGAATCCTTTTTTAAAGCTTTTTCTTATAAATATAACTTCTTTAGCTTGTGACTGTATAAAATGTGTATAACTGTGTATGTTATGTTACCACGTCGTAAATCAAGACAAGACTGCACGTTAAGACATGTACTCCTTCAATTTCCTTGAATAAGCACGTTGTTACAATTTTCATGTTTTAGTTCTTTTGAACTTCTCTTCCTAAAGTGGTATTTGTTTCTTTTTCATTTTCTTTTTCCTCAAGTTTGATTGGGTTTTTACTAGGCCGTTATCCAATTGTTTTTGGTAATGAATTGAATTAAAAGGAAACCAAAGACAAGCCATCTGTCCCATTTCTTTCTGTCGATTCAGTTGTTTTTTGTTTTTTTTTAACAATAGTTCTCATTCGGAATATCTGCAGAGTTGTAATTGATATGTAATATGTGTAGATTTTCAAATCCCAGGTCAGTAAATAATCGTCGACAGTGGAAAAGGTTTTAGATTTTCTAGTTCGGACTATCTCCAAGTTGTAATAGTTGTAGGACTTCATCTCCCCTTTAGATTCACACTTTTTCTTGAGGCATCGTTAAACTTGGTATTTCGCATTTAAAATTTCTGTATAATTTTTAATGTATAACAAAATAGCTTGAATATTTTGAACTTGTGTATGTCTTTAGTCTTGACCTGTACTTTAACCTGTACACGATTCAATTCGGGAATATTGTTCCATTTTTGGATCTTGATTTGCATATGGACAACAAAAATTCTAGTTTAAAGTAAGTGAAACTTTGACGTTCCAGGGCTTATTGGCTGCTAGTCGGGGAGTATATAAGGATTCTCAAAAGGAACAAGGACCTGCTCCCTTATTGTGGAGATTTTCAGACATCTTGAAGTGGGCAAAGCTTTGCCCCTTTGAACAATAAATTGGACATTCATTAATGCGTTTGGTTATTACTGGACAAGAAGTACCACATGCCTGCGAGGTACTAATATCTAGAGATAAGTTTCGCATTATTATCTGTGTAACCAAGCATATTCAAACTTTTTACGAACAGTAACAAATTAATATAACTTTTCTGATAGACAAGAGTCATATTTAATGATTATGAATACTATAATTTTCATAACTGGAGTAAGAAAACTCCACGCCCTCAATTTCATTCTTGGAATTCTTATTGAAAATGGTCAGCTTGATCTTCTTCTTCAGAAGTATTCGGCTGCTGCAGATGCAAATGCTGGCACTGCTGCGGCTGTCAGAGGATTTCAATGGCAGTTCTTCACATCACTGAAGCATTTAATTAATCCAAATGACCTTGATGCGTTTGTATGGTTAGTATATGCAATCATGATTTTTTTATAACCTTTACAACCTATAAAGTACAGTCAAGTTTATATGGAGATTTCAGATTGAACAGGTTTATTAGGTCAATGTAATACTGGACCAATTAGCTGTTACCTCAATCCAGGGCTATAAAATATATTTATAACTTACGTTTTTTTCTTATCTTTACACTTCATTTTTCACAGGTCTACGATCATTTCGACATGCAACATGAAACGGCTGCTCTTTTGGAGTCACGAGCAGAGCAGTCATCGGAGCAGTGGTTCAGCCATTATGACAAGGATAAGAATGAAGACCTTTTGACTCCATGCGCTATTACACATATGAAGCTGCTGAAGTTCACAAATCCATTGATGCTGGCAACAAAACACGCAGAGCATCGCTCAGGCTTCCCTTGTGTCTCTTCGAATTCGAATGCCTGATTTAAGTGGCTGTACCGATCTGAAACCAATGCCAGGCGGGCCCTTGTTGAGCAGTCTCGTTTCCAAGGGCCCTCATTGTTCCTGAAGCCTATGGTCCTAACCAGCCGAGTGAGTGGGCTTTGGTACTTTCGAACCAGATGCTCAAACTGAAGTACTGGAAGAGTTTGTGGCTGAATTTGTGGCTGTGTTCCTCTCCAACCCTCTATGCTTGCTGATCTAGCAAGATTTTATAGGGCCGAGGTGGCGGCTAGAGGAGACCAGTCTCAATTCTCAGTTTGGCTAACTGGGGGAGGGTTGCCAGCTGAATGGGCTAAGTATGTGGGGAGGTCATTAAGATGCTTGTTGAAAAGGACTAGAGATTTGAAGCTGCGGTTGCAGCTGGCTACTGTGGCTACTGGCTTCGGGATGTCGTGGATGCATGCATGAAGTCATTGATATGGGCCCTGACAATGTTGGACCACTATTTACTGAGGAAAGGCCATGGTGGTGCTTATCTCCCACTGATGTGATACTAATATTCATTCCAAGATTATAACTAGTGCTTATGTTAACAATGATGGTGGTGATGATGCACAAGCCAAGATGGCTAGATGTTACAATGATGCGAACCTACAACTGGATTTGTCCGAAGGAGGAAACGGGATAGGGATGAAGGAAGAAAAGAAGAAAGATATGAATGGAAATAGAAGCAGTAGCAGCAGGTTGTGAATTCGGGACAGTCAGTAAATTAGTTAACAGGTTTGAGTTGAGGGATTGTTATATTCTTTTTCAGCTTAGTCCAACAAGCAAGAAGCAGCAGCGAGTTTTGATTGAAGAGAAGCATTTAGATTAGATCATTATTCTAGCAAAGTTGTCAGTGTGATTTTGCTTCATCCTTTATTATCACCTATTCTTTTATTCACAGCGGGCAGTTGCATCTATGAAACCAAAAAAAAAATCAAACAAAACTTGGCAGTTATATTTCTCATTGCGCCAATATCAATGAATGAGCCTTTCTTGTCGTACAGAGCCTCTCCGCACGCGCTTCCACGCTACGAGACTTTTTTTAAAAATTAAAATTTATTTTAAAATTAAAAAAGGAATGGGTAGTTGTGTTCTATAAAAAAATAGGCCATTATCTGATTTTCCTTTTAATTTTAATTTTTTTAATCTGAAAAGCTGAATTTACCATATTATCCTCATTTAATTAATAATTTCAATTCTTAATGTTTGCATTAACCAAGGGCATTTTCTACTATTTTGAATGTTTCAGGATTCTCTGCCCTTTTGCTTTATATATATAGATTCCATATTCTTTTCCTGTTCACTATATGGTTATTGTTTTGTTATGCAAAGCATTTGCTTACTGTGACAAGGTGTCACAAGGTATAAAGAAAAAGAACTAATATAAAAGTGAAGTAAAAAGAAATTAATGTAGAGTAAGGGTATAATAGAAAAAGAGAAGGAACAAAATTGATTAAAGAGTATTAAAAGCAAAAGGGAGTGTAAATGGAAAAAAGGGAAATGGGGAAACCATATCCCTTAAAATATTGTCACACGCTCATATCATTTGATGTGTGGCCTTCATGTGTGACGTCATCAATTAAACAGAAGTTGATGGTAAGGACAAAAGTGATATACAAAGAGTAACCTTAAGGACTAATAATGTCAAAAAAATAAATTTAAGAATGAAATATGATAAATTAAGGACTTTGTGGTTAAAAAAACCTTGAATAAACTATAATAATTGGGGTCACATTATGGAATTGTAGTTAGTACATTATAAAACCGAAACACTTTTTTCCCTCCATCCCTATCCTAGTTTTCCAATGTTAATTGGATTGGATTGTGAAGTCCCTGTTGAGGCCCAAAAAATCCATGGTTGGGTCCGGATAAATACCTAGCCCAAAGCGATATATTATTGGGAAAATACTCGATTTAGAACGCGCAAAAATCTGCTATGCACGAGTTATACTTTGCATGCCATGCCAAATAAAAATCCATCATGCTAGAAACTGAGATTAAAATTATAAAAATGCATTTAGCTCTCTGGAATCCAAGCTAATTATCTTATCAAGCGTCATAATTAAAAGCATGCCAAGCAACATGCCATGCCAAGTGGGAAATTGTTATTTCACACCCAATTGCACTACAAGCTTAAGTGGGCCCAAGCCACTCAAATGCCGGGGCTTTGCTAAGTGGGTTGTGGTATGGATGGTACCAAGCCATGCTGGGGCCATCAATGGGCCAAGAAATGGAAGTCTCTGGGTTCGATGGGGGCTCAGACTCAAGCCCATTTTCTTAGGCCAAAATATGGGTAAGCACAAGAAAGGAGATGGACCATTGCCTCAACCAAAATAGCCCATTAATCCAATAAACTAGCCAAAGAATAAGCCCATTGACCCAATTCGAACAAACTCGAGCCCAACACTTGACAAAGCTATCCCCATCCATTGGATGGATACCTTGTGGTTGTCCCAAAAGCCAACACAATTAGGATAAAACCAGCTGAGCCTTGGCACTACAGATTGAAGGCAAAACCACCAAAGAACAGTTCGAAAGCTACATGTGAGTGAGGCGTGGGAACAAGTTCCAAATGCAAGAATTCAAGAAACCAATGGATTTTGGCACGCAAGGAGGACGCCATCTCTTAAACCAGTGGGCACATCTACTTCCTTTCCTTTCCTTCAGTTTGGCCATGGAAAGGGAAGAAAGATGAGAAAAAGGATGGGTGAAAGAGGGGAGCTCCTCTGAGGCGGGCTGCTGGGAGAGACTTGGAACACCCAAAATCTCATTTTGTGGATAGGGGCAGAGCTGGCTTTCCCCACCATGAGTAAGTCAAGAAGGAAGAGAGAAGGAAGAGAAAAACTTAGCTAGTTGGAAGAAGACCATTAGGGTTTCTTGAGAGAAGAACAAACCCCAGCAACTATAAATAGGGCCTCTTCTTCCCAGCCAAAACACAACAATAACGCACAATCTTCAGAGGGCAAGCTTCCTCTCTCTTGCAAACACAGCAAATTTTTCGTGCTCTCGAGCCCATTTCCCCATCTCCCCTGCTTGGCAAGGTGCTCCAACTTCTCGCAAGTCACTGTCCGAACTGCCGGAAGCTACAAAAACCACCCGAAACTCTCCTCCTTAGAACCTCTCTTCTCTTCCGTTAGAACCTTTGACCTCCATAGAACCCATGAACTCTCTCTCTTTTCCAAAGGTGCTAAACCCATGATGACTTTGCTCCCATACCACATGCTCACCATGCCAAGCCCAAAAGTTCATCTGTGAATGCGAGGAACTATCCTGAACTTTCAGTTGCTTTTGTTGGAAAAATAACCAAAATACTTCCTAAGGCTTTGCTGCCCTTGGGAAGCATTTTGGGGCTTAATTTCGAACTGAGCAGAGGGAACAATTTCATCAGCTCAAGCCCACTCTCGCCGGAAGGAAAAAGCCCCTACAGTCCCCATTAAAATGGATTAAATGCAGAATTGCTAAATATTAACATTTTTGAAGCAATTGACGGGCTCCATTTTGAGCTAGTAGCACCAACATTTCAAATTATGAACATGAAGCTTAATGCAAAAAAAACAAAACAAAACACAAAAACATGAAGCTTAATTTGTTTATCATAAAATTCTTACATTTTAAACAAAATAGAGAAGCTGTTCAAGTGCGATAAATAAGCCTCTTAGTTATCTAAATGCTAATTTAATCCTCTTTAGTCTTCTCTTCATTGACATTCAGCTGCACCAAAATGGATTCAGCTGCATCCTCAACTTGTGATACTCGCAAGTGCACGAGCCGTTCAATAGTATAGCATATGTAAGTGCGAGGTTCGATTCCAGGGATTGGTGATTGAATGATCCTGTTTCAGTTTTCCTACACAAAATAGAAATGAAAACAAAAGAATATAAAATAAGGATTTTGTACAACACTTGAGAACATGGAGAGTTTTTGGAGAGAACGAGAAGAATGTGTTTGAGAAACTTAAGGATTTGGAAGAGAGTGTTTGAGAACCCAAACCTTATTTTGTTGCCTAACCCTTATTTACTTATTTTTATATTTTATATTGTTAATGTAACAACCCAAACCTTAATTATTATTTAATTAATAATTTAATAAATGAAAATACTAAACTACCCTCAGAAGATTTTATTAGGTTTTAGTTGGCTTTTTGACCGGAAGAAATTTGGAGACTTCATTTGTACCATTGCGTAGCGCGATGAAACGAGTCCATAGACACGTCAGGGGGGTGTATTCAATTAGGATTATAAAGCATTTAAAAGATTTTTAAAATCCGGGTATTCAATTTGGATTTATATAAACTTTTAAAAAGTCTATAATAATTTGGGTGTATTCAATCTAGACTTGTTTGAACTTTTAAAATGTCCATTTAAATGTGGTGTATTCAATTAGGACTTGGAAAAAGTCCATTTAAATTTACCTATTTGGAAAGGAGATAGATTTGGAAGGATTTAATTAAGTGTTGGAGTTTGGAGAATTCTAGGGTTTAGGTATAAATAATAAAGGCCAACATAAGTCCAACCTCCACCCAAAGATTTCGAGACGACGTATTCTTTTTTCTCTCTCCAGAAGACGAACCACTCTTCCAAAGGTACGCTCTCTCAACATTCTTGTTGGTTTTCCTTCTTCCACGTTTTTTCTTGTTTGTTACTATTCATTGATGATTATTGTTTGTTACTGTTCGTATAAAATTGTGATCTCAAAATAATTTGTTGCGGGAAAGAATGGTTCCCCAAGGTGAGGCATGGCAAAGGTAGAGCTGTTGAATTAACAGGTAGCATAATTGCCTCTAATTCTTATGTTGCATGCAAATTTCTCTTACCAAATATATACGGAAATAAATATGGTATATCAACAATAATTCACCTGATAAGCTGTTCAGGTTTTTCCTTTATCAGGTTTTTTCTTTCTTGTTTTGTAGAGACTTATTAGGTTTGGTGAATGGGGGTGAATGACGACGAATGGAGAGCTTGATTTTTTGTTGGCTTGATTTTTATGTGTTGGTATATCATAATCGTCTGTTGTTATCCTTGTTTGTATAACTAACAATAATTTGCATGTTTATATATATATATATATAAACAATAATTTAGAAAATGGGAGATTGCGGAACAAGTAACCTGGAAAGGGGAAAGCCAAGAAAGATTATAGTGCTTGGAGTGTGGAAGAGAGCAAAATGTTGTTGCAGCTCATGGTTGATGCTACATCTGGATCGCGTGATGCCAATGGCGTGCTAAGCAAGGCAACTGTAGAAACCAAAATACTTCCCATCCTTAATGAAAAACTTAGGTGTCATAAAACTTATTGTCATTACCAAAGTCGGTTGAAATACTTTAAGAGAGAATATCAAAAATATTCAAGCTTATGCGTCATAACTCTGGGTTTGGGTGGGACTCAACCACAAAGAAATTCACTGCTCCTGAAGAAATTTGGGAAGACTACTTTAAGGTTAGGTTCTTAACTTCTCTCTCAATATGCGTTATGTGGTAACCTAAGTACATATTTCATTACTAATAATTATTATTTAATTGTTGTTTTTGTAGTCCCATCCAACCCACAGGCATATTCAAACAAAAACTTGTGAGGACTATGAGGATTTGCAAATTGTTATTGGGAATGCAACTGCAGTTGGAAAAAACTCATTAGGATTGGGTGATGGTACTGATGCAAGAACTTTTGGGGTGGAAGAATAGACAAGTTGGAATAGAAGACTTTGTTTATGATAATGACACTCAGGCCTTTGTACCAAATCATAATGAAGCATCACACCAAGATCCACCACTTCGGACATTCTTCTTCATCCTTACCTTTTCAGGCCAATATTTGGACAGGTCCCTCAGAAAACTCAAGCCAGAGGAAACGAACTAGACCAGAGCATGAAGGGAATGGTAGCCAATATGAGACATGTATGGACAGGAATTAGTTTTAGCATCGCTGAAATTGCTACCGACTTCAAGGGAGTCCATAGCCTATTGGAAAAAAGGGAAAAAGGAGGGGAGAAGGCAGAGTTATATATGGGATGCCATTAAGGAGACCCCAAATGTGGATGAACGTGCTCGTTATAAAGCCCTTTCTTTGTTGAATACTACTACAAAGAAGGAAGCATTTTTGTTGATGTCCCCTGAAGAGCGCTCAAGTTGGATATCCTACAATTTGGAATGATTGGTTTTTGGGAATGAGTGGGTTTTGGGGATGAGTGGTTTTTTGCTTGATAATGCATTAGGATTTATCAAACAGTATGTTTAAATACTCTATTTTATTTATTTTGCGTATGACATATTGACTTTTTATTAAATTGATGATGAACTAGTTTTTATTATATTGATGATGAAATAGCTTTGTTGGGTTGTAATATGTGCTTGGTTATTGTTTTTATTCCAGGTTCTAAATTAGGCTACTTGTTATTGGGTGTTGATGATAGGTTTCCTATTGTTATTTGGAAGAGCATGACGGTTGCATGATAGCTTTTCCTATTGTCTGTCATTACTCTTGGTCTTTTGAGTCCTTGTCTTGAGTTGGGCATGAACCCCAAAAGAAATTCTAAATTATAAGATCAGATTTCAATTTTTTTTTCAGGTAGTCGAATATCAACTTATATAATGGAGGAAGAACAAATTGAAAGGCAAGAAATTGAGAGGAAGAAGAACTTTATGAAATCATTAGGTATTTATTAATGGCAATAAGCAGTAGCTCATGCGTTGAATGAGTTTATGATTATCATGCATAGTGAAAATGTTGAACGTCCATTAACTCGGCGAACAGTTACTAGGAAAGGATATAACTATATACATAATGCTTTGAGTGAGGATCCTAGAACATTTCCGACAAATGTATAGAATGTATCCAAATGTGTTTCACAAGTTGTGCAGTATTATTAGAGAAAACACTGCTACAAGATACAAGGTTCATTTGTGTAGAAGAAATGCTTGCGATATTTTTGCGTGTTGTGGGTCAAAATAACAGATTTTCTATAATACGTGACACATTTGGTCGATCCCACTTCAGTGCTAGTAGAAGTTTTAACAAAGTTTTAAAGGCTTTGAACACATTAGCACCAGAAGATGTTAGTCAAACCTGGATCTACCAGTCCCAGCCAAAATAAGGGAAAGTACAAGGCTTTACCCTTACTTTAAGGTAAGTGTTGTCTTGTGCATCTTGTTTACTTTTATATAATATTTTTAAAATCAAGATATAAACTTTGAATTTATTTTAGGATTGCATCGGAGCGATCGATGGCACACATATTCCAGCAATGGTAGCAGAGAGTTGACCAAGCAGCTCTGGTAATCGTCACGGAACAATATCACAAAATGTATTAGCAGCTTGTAACTTTGATTTAGAATTCATATATGTGCTTAGTGGGTGGGAGGGCTCAGCTCATGATTCAAGAGTACTAAATGATGCTTTAACAAGGAGGAATGGACTTAAAGTGCCACAAGGTATTTTTTTTCTTTTTTCTTTTTTTCATTAACTTTTACATTAGATCATACATTGGATACTAAAATATGTGTATTCAATTATCAGGTAAATATTTCTTAGTGGATTGTGGATTTCCAAATATCGACGCGAATTTTTGGCTCCATTTAAGAGGTGTTCGATATCATCTCCAAGAGTTTTCAGGTCAAGGTCGTAACCCTGCCCAAATGAAGTTGAGTTGTTCAATCTTCGTCATGCGTCCTGAGGAATGTCATTGAGAAGGATATTTGGTATATTTAAATCACGATTTACAATTTTCAAGTCTGCACCTCCATTCCCATATAGGACACAACAGAGTTAGTGTTAGCTTGTGCTGGACTGCACAACTTTCTTTGAAAGGAATGTCGAATCAGACGAGTTTCCTATTGAATTAGAGAACGATCTTCATCTCATCATTACCAGTTAATGAAGGAGATCCTGAAACTAGTTTTCCAAACACAAGAACAACAACGAGCACATGCTAATGAATGGAGGGTTGGTATAGCTTTGAACATGTGGAGAGATATTGGCCACAATGACACCAATGAGAATTAACGATAACGAATGAATGTTGCATATTTTTTCTTCAGCGTTACTTTCAAACTTGTTATAAATTTGTCACTATACTTTCATGAACGCCAGTTACTTTGAATTTCTTATAATATTTGCTTTTTGTGTACCTTTTGGATTTGTGTCATAAATGCAAAATGCAATATGAGTATTTCAGAATTTGAGGATCTAGATCAAGGTGTTAGCAAACATTGCCATCTGTGTGTGACTAATTAAATAATGTTACATTCAGTGATTGTACTTTGTATGTTTATACACGGGTGTTTGAATTCTTATTCTTATCTACAAGTTAAGTCAGGAGAAAAATCTCGAGACTTTGAATTCAAACCCTCCACTGACAAATCACAAAGGCTTGTGGTGTGGGTTGCCTGTTTACAGTCATATAAATCTCAGGTAAAGAAAAATATATTGTCTATAAGAACTCAACAAGTAGCAAAGTATTAACAATCTCAGAATCAGAAGCCAAGCAAACACGGTAGCAGTGATTCTGAATTCTTAATGGAGCAAAGCGAGGCCTCATGCTAGAACTGGGCAACCTCTTCACTCCAAAGGCTTCTCCATAACCATCGTCCAACCAAGTTCAACTCTCTCAACCCTTCCAAGCCACCCACACTTCACCTTCCACTCAATCCTCTCGACTCTGATTATCTCGAGGCCTCTGTAACAAAAGTGATAATGTCCATGCAAATTGATCTGAATCTATAACAAAAGTTCATATAAAAGTATGGAAGTCTATAATAAAAATTTATGCAAGTTTATTAAAAATTCCAGTAAAACTTATAGGAGTTATAAAATTCAGGAAATCCTGTCACTTAAAAAAAGTCTTTCAAAATCTTATACAAACCTAATTGAATACACCCCCCGTAGTGCACTCGAATCGGACTTGTAACGAAGAAAGTACAAGCAAATTACCTTTTTTTTAAAAAAGGGGACCAAATAGTAATTTTCGAGAAAAAAAAAAAAAACTCAGATTTTAAAAATCTGATTTCTTCTTCCTCTCTCCTCATTCTCTTCTTCCTCACGACCATCTCCCCTCCCTTTTATTCTTTTCTTTTCCAGCCACCTCCAAACCACCATAACCACCAACACACCCCACCCCAACCCACCAGACCGGCCAAGGAAGTGGGCGCCACCGCCGCGGACTCGAGCCCAGCCATCCTCCGACTTCAGGCCGACACCCAGCCGGAAACAGCCCGGGTTTGCTAATTTTTCTCCAGAATTTCAAACCCTTGTTTCTCTCTCAATTCTCCACCGAATCGGACAAATGAGGTATGGTTTTTCAACTTATTTTCATGCTATAGCTGATGGTTGGGTAGGATTGGAGAGATTTTGAGGTTTGACATGTTAAATTTCAGAATTTGAAATTCTGCCGAGTTTGAGAGCTCCCGTTTCAGTCACTTCCAGTCATTTTTTGGCCATGGTCCAAGAACAAAAGGTGTTCCAAATAGGGTGTATTACCTTGGATAGGAATTGGCCAGCGGTTTGGAGAGTTTCCGGTCGCCGAAATTTACTATTCACACCCATTTTCCGGTCGGCACGTGGGCGGCCAGGTAGTAGGGACCACTCATAGTCCCAGAACGATCCTCGTGTCCTCACGAGCGCGTAGGAATTCGCGGATCTCAATTTGCATAACGTTTGAATCCGAACGGATCTCGCATAGTGTGCGTTTTCCGGTTCGAACGATTTCGAGGCCGTTGGATCGTAGTCAAACTGGAGTATGTTGATCTAGGTAATTTTATAATCGTGTAGGATTACGGATAATCAATCAGAGTCCCAATACTCAAAAGGCCAACCTAGGGTTAATGTTACGGAAAATCATTGTTTTGCCGATTGCGTACGATCGTGAGCAATCCGACCGTCCGATTCCAGACCAAACTCTCGGGACATGTGTCCCAAGCATAGTGGAACCTCTAGGAATGATTGGATTGAAATTCTGAGGTTGTGGACCCCACGGGTCCGAGTTGACTTTTTGGACTTTATCGCTTTTAAGTCCCGAGATACTTCTAAAGCGTGTCCACTGAGAGGAAAAGCTAATGTGGGCAAAGGAATGACTTTTAAAGTGATGCACGCACTCTTAGGAGCCGGGGTAAGGGTTTTAAATTTAATATTATTTTCCTAGCGAGAGTTATTAATAAAGATTGTGATGGTTATTCAGGCACCCGGGCACCAGGTGACCCGGGGGGAGGGACCTTCAAAAGGGTTAGGGCTAGCTAGAGAATATCCTGAGTGGACTTTTTGTTTTATAAATGATTTTATGCAATTTATTCTTATTATTTGATCTTGAATAAGTTATTCATTGATTAGAGTGTTAACAGCTTGATTTATCGCTTTTATATGTTTTAATTATTGTATGATTTTAAGCAAGTCAATTTATATGCTGCCGAGTGGGATATCCTAAGGGATATAGGAAAAGGGAAAATCTAATTAAATAACAGATTAAATGGCAGCAGAGTTCTTAAATAAATAAGAATTCATTTTATTTCTTTTTAGCTTTTCTAAAATCATATTTTCTTAGAAACCACCATAGGTACCCAAGATTAATAAAGGTTGCCTTCGATAATATGTTGCCTTCGGATTTAGACGGTTTGCCATCGGTTATAACGATGTCTACGGGATGCCCGAACCGTGAGGTGCGAGATTGCGGATCAGGTTGACCTAGTATCCGCCTGAATCCTCCGGATTGCGGTTTGGGTTGACCTTGCCGTCACCGAGACCTGAGAGATGTGTCACTCTAGTGGCACAAGAAGGGAATTGACGGATTATAAAGGAATTGACGGATTTCTAAATGGGTACACCTAGGTGGTAGATTATAGTTGATTTCAATGCTTTTAAGATTTCATGTTTGATAAGTATTTGAATGACTCTATAGATATAAATATGAATGCATTGATTTCAGTATGAATATAGATAAAAGAAATGTTTTAGTTTTATAACTGTTTTTTTCCAAGAGGGGTTAGTATGTTCGTAGTTTATTTTCTAAAGCTTTGTTTTTGGTCCACTCACCTTTTTCAATGTTTTACGCCCCGGCAGTAGTTGTGTGTCAGTGCGCCACCAGGGCCGGAGTCCAGCTTCTGCCACACCTCTTTGATGATGTAGGGTCTTGTTTAATTATTTTCTTCTTGTAACCTTCTGTATAGAGCTCTGATATTGCCAGGTGTCGGGCACGTCAGGGTTCGAACTAAGATTCCAAAGTGGAATTTGGGTCAGGTCCTGTCATTAAACTAAATTATTTCTTTATTTTTTTATTATTTTCTTTGTGCGACGAAAACACATTTGGTTGCCTAAACCTTATTTATATTTTAAATCGTAAAATAAAATTATTTTATTTTATATTATTCATAACAAATATTTTTATAAATATTGCGCTCGAACCACTTTTTTGTCTCTCAAAACTTTGTACGAACCAGCAATTCGTCACGCAAAACTCTAACAATTTGGGCGAGGCACCAAAAAATGGGACACGGGAGATTTGTGCATCGCGCAAAACTCTAAAATCAGGATTCTTTGTTAAAAAAAATTTAAGACTTTTGCACGACCAATATTTCGTTGTGCAAAGTGATACGGTTTTTAAAACCAAAATAACTTCTCCACCATTTTCTCAATGTCTTTCTCTACTCTTACCTCTACTCTCTCTTTCCCTCTCCCCAAATCCGATCCTTTCTCGCACACTCACTCCTCTCACTTAATCTCTCATCTCTCTCTTCACTATCTCTCACTCTTACTCACGCTCTCATCTCTCTTTTTCACTATCTCTCACTCTCACTCACTCTCATCATCTCTCTCACTATCTTCTCTAATTCTCTCACACTCATTTCTCCCTCTCATTCTCACTCACTCTCAATCTTGGGAAAAGGTATATTCTCTCCAAATTTTAAATTTTTTTCATTAATATGTGTTTTTGGAGTTAGTTTTGAGTTTGTGTGGGGTTTAGGGGTTGAGTATAGGGTGAGGATTGGAGTTTGGGTTGATTTAGGGGTATAACAATTTTAGGGGAGATTATGCCAATTTTTTGTTATTTTTTTATGTTATTTTTTTTGTTATTGACCATATTTGTTTTTTTGTAGGGAATTCGTGAGAACTTTGACAGCTAAAGTTGAGGATTTGGACGCTATCAAAACATATCCTCCGCCACTACCACCACAATAGGCTTGTATAGGATTTTATTATTGTACTACTTGTTAATTTATGTGTACATTTTGAATATTATATATATAGGGTAATTTGATCACTATTTTTCATATGTAATTTTATATTGAATATGTCAATTTAAATTAAAGTAATTAAAAAAATAAAATCATTAAATTAAATTAAATTTAAAAAGTAAAAATTTGAAAAAATTAGTATAATTAAATTAATATAAGAGAAATAATATAACAAAAAGTCAAAAACCTTGCGTGACAAAAAATTTCAGTCGTGCAAACTATTAAATTAGTTTATTTTAATTAAAAAATTTTAAAACACAAAAATTAAAAAAATTTAAATATTTCATCGTGCAAATATTTGTGTGGCATTAGGATTCGTTGCGCGACGTTAAGGTTCGTCGTGCAAAGTAGATTTGTGCGACGTTAGGATTCGTAGAGAGCAAAGTATATTTGCGAAACGTTAAGGTTCGTCGCACAAAGTAGATTATGTTTCATCGCGCAAACCCTTTCTTCACAAGCTTTGCACGACAGATACATGCGTGACCAAAATTTTGTCGCGTAGGTTTTGAGCGACGAAATTGTACTTTGCGCAACAAACTTATTTCGTTCGCGCAAAGTGTTTTTTGTAGTAGTGTATGAACATGAAGCTTAATGCAAAAAAACAAAACAAAACACAAAAACATGAAGCTTAATTTGTTTATCATAAAATTTTTACATTTTAAACAAAATAAAAAAAACTGTTCAAGTGCCCAATAAATAAGCCCCTTAGTTTATCTAAGGCTAATACTTAGGATATGGTTCAGAGAAGAAGAACAACCTAACAATTCTCATTCTCCCCATTGGTGCGTTGTGCCTAAAGAAAGAAAAAGAATCATATTTTGGGTCCTGTATATGGAAAGAAAAAGAAGCATTCTTTACTGCTATAAAAGGGAGGCAGTCGAGCCTTTGTGTGTGATAGAATTAGATTTTGGTCTTCTGAGTTTAAAGGTATTCCACTTTTCTCTATTTACGCATCAAATGGCAAATATCTCAATAAAATTGATCCGTATCCCAACTATATCAAAAATTATGGTGAAAGTTAACAAATTGAAACTAACTTTAGAAGGGCTAATAGGAAATTGAAGACATTACAGAAAGAGAGAATACAATGTACAAAGAACGAAAACATGGTCACACTAAAAGGAATCCATGTCGCATATAAATGTCGCATCTGTCATACTAACAAAAACAGACAACAAAACAGCAGCAGAAACCCTATCATAATGGAAGCCATTTAATTCAACCCTTTGACTGAAGACCAAGTTAAGGAACTTGAAATCCATTTTCTAGAAAAATGGAGAATGATTTGTCGCCGGGTGGGAATACGCACCGCATAGAATCCTTTGAAACCCTCTTTAGAAGCAATAAGGTGTACAACATCAGAGGCTGATGTAAACTGCCCAATTTGCATCCTTTGCTTAACAACCTGAGAAATATTGAAGAGAAATATGGTCAACTAAAGCAAATATTAAACATGGAAGTGCACAAGTAAATTACTCTACCTTTGTCGGAACACAAACGAGTGAAGCAGCAACGCCTCCAAAAGCCCCTGCTATCTAAATAAAGTTATATAATAATAATAATAAAAAAGAAACAAAGGGGGATTTCGATCAACAAACCAAATAAGTACAAAGGATTATTGGACCATATCATCAAGGACAAGATATATTCTAAATAAATATTTTGATAGCTGATTCCATATAATATAGAATATGTAGATCACAAGCATACTACGTAATGTAAAGTATACTGGACTATTGATAGAATGCATGCATCAAAACAAAAGGAACAGACATTTGTCTTACAAAATGAGCTAAAGCACTTAGATTTTCAGGAAACATCTTCAACAATTTCTGCTTTGTAGGTTCACAGACTCCAACAAAAATTGCAAAAGCCCTGTACACAAGTAAATAATTATCAATCACAAATTACATTGCTCAAACATATTCAAATAAATAACTTATAGGGTGATCCAGAATACATGATGAGCTTATATAACTATAGCCAAATAAAAGTAGAATCCCAGCAGCTGAAATTTTGGATTTGAGGGTAGTGCAGGAGAGCAGTGGCGGATCAGGATTTGGAAGTTGAGTAGGCAGAAACTACACGTTGCATGAATACGTGTACGGATATGCCTCGGATCCAGAAAATTTCCAAAAATGCAAGGCACCAATACAATAATTAAAATAATATAAATAGCAAAATTAATATTACATCCTTCATGTTATAATCATCCTAAGAAAAAAATATGAATCAAATGCATTTTGATTAAAAAAAAAGATTAATACATGTAAAAACAATTACAATCTATTGCTAAAAAAACTACACTCTAGTATTCAAGAAATTGGATGTCCAAACAATTTTATCCAATCCAAAATAATTATAGTCCTATACCACTTATATATAATCACGTGAATCTTTACTACTTTTTATCCTTCTACCCCCACCTCCCCTTCTTTGTCTTTTTTTTTTTTCACTTTTCCCTAGGCTTGTCAATTTCTTCTTTTCTCTCTTTTCTATAATTTGTTTCTTCTTCCCTTTCTCGTTTCCTTCATCTTGTTGCTTCATATCTAACTATTTTTATTTCCTGACCATTTCGGGTAGGCAGCCGCCTACCCAAAACATGGCTAGATCCGCACTGCCAGAGAGGATGATCGAACACATCTTAAAATGCAAACATCCGCATATATAGAAGGAACTAATTTAGAAAAAGATCTCCATCAATCTAATTTAGATTTCCCAATCCATAAAGTTTATTTGGGTTAAAACCCACAACATGGGGTGTATTCAATTAGGATTTCTAAAGCATTTAAAAAGATTTTAAAAATTCGGGTGTATTCAATTTGGATTTATATAAACTTTAAAAGAGGTTTTACAAATCTAGGTGTATTCAATTCCAACTTGTATGAACTTTTAAAAAGTCCATTCAAATATGAGTGTATTCAATTAGGATTATAAAAAAATTGAATCAAATCTAGGTGTATTCAAAAGGTCATATATTTGGAAGGATTTCATTAAGTGATAAATTTTAGTAGGTTTTAAGGTGGGAGCTATAAATAACAAAGACCGTAATAAATCCAACCTCCCCCCCAAGTATTTCATTCAGACGTTTTCTCTGGCCCTAGCTTTTCTCTCTCCCAATAGAAGACGAACAACCTCCTTCCTCCATTTGTGAAGGTATGCTCCCTATTTTTTTTTTATCAATACCTTGTTGGGTTTTCTTTTTCCATGATTTTTCTTCATCATGTTTTTTGTTGTTTAATTATGTTAACTCGCAAGTGTACGTGTAGAATCAGTAGTATAGCAAGACAAATACAAAGGTCGTATCCACGAAGGCTGAGAAGTTCAAATTAGTTATGTACTTAGATTATCGAATTCAAGAAGTTAGGAAGTTAAGTCTAAAACAGAATTTAAAGTGAGAGGGATTGTGATTGTGATTGTGATTGTGAAAGGAAATGAACAAAGTGAGATTGCAAACGAAACAAGTAAACGAGTGCAAGCAAGGGTGGTTTTGAAGATTGAAAAACGGAATTTGAAGACTGGGCATTCGATTCACCATAACAATTGAATTCCAGGTTATAAAGATTCAAGTGACAAGTCTAATTAAGATTCAAAGATTGATTCTAGCTAAAGTATGATTAAGCCATGGTGTTTGGTCCTAACCTTGTGTTCCTAATTCCCTAATTTGATCATTTGTTGTCTAACCTAAAATTAAGCATTAGGAACCCATTAAGCATAGAAGAACATTTTAAACAACCAAGTATGTATCTAATCCCTATTGTCGAATGTCCATACATACTCTTCCTATTCATAGTTCAATTCAATTAAAGCATGATGTATCCTCTTAATTCAAACCAAGATACACAAATCAAAATGGTAGCTAGGCATTCTCGTAACAGCATATAGGCATGTATGCAAAATGAATAAGAACATGAATCATGAATCAAACTTGAAACTTGAAATTTATAAACCCAAATATTCATGTTAGGTTACATCGAAGCCCTAATGATGGATTTAGCTACTCATAATGGAAAAGAGACTTGAACAAAAATGAGAAAACATAATGAATGCAATAAGAGTAGAAAAACCCATTTTTCTGAAGTTCTTGTGGTGTCCAAGGCTTCTCCAAGTGCTTCTCTACTTCTAATGCTTGTCCAAGAGCTTCCCCCCTTCTAGAAAGATGTAAGAAGGATATGGAGGTGATTTGGGATGAGTTTGAGTGAGTGGTGATGGCTAAGAAAGATGAAATTCGTAGGGAAATGGAAGAGAGGTTTTCCTGGAGTTGTTTTGGTGGTTTGGCCGTTTTAGAGCTTTGGATTGAATCCTGGAGTGTTTGGGTTGCGAGAGTGTTTGAGGAAGATTTTCTGAATGTATTGGGAAAATGATGGAAGTGTTTGAGGGAGGATGGAGTGAAGGATGGCTGAATTGTGGGGTTGTGAATCCCAGGCTTGCACACCTTGAATCTGGAATTGAAGAGGTATTTAGGGGGGAGGGAAGTGAGAAATCAGAATTGAATATAGCAATGACCTAACACACTTGCATTAGATAATCAGAATTGGTTCCTGCACTTCACCAACAAATCCCACTAGGCAGCCATAGCTCATCTTCATGTACAGCATGACCAAGCTTCACCAACAAATCCCACCAAGCAACCATAGCTCATCCTCATGTCAGCATGACCAAGCAAGCAATGAACTCGTCTCCAAGTCAGCATGATGTGTCTTTTGATGGGCTCACTGATTGGGCTTGGATTAATCAATTGATGAGGTTGAGCTATCCATCTTCAAGTTCAGAATGTCTTCTTTCCAAGCACACGTGAATTGGCCCAATCCAAGCACGATGAAAAAGATATGTCCGAAATGAATTTGTAACTCAGTCTTCAGTTTTACACATTGTTTTCACCATTTTACTTCAAATGCCTAAAGTGATACCTAAAGCTAAATGGCTGAATGACAAACACAAAAGAGGTTAAAGGCACAAGGTTAACTCAAAAGCAAAACGAAATCATAAGCTAGAATGGTACAAAATGATATACAATTGTGAACGAACAAATACCCCCACCTAGATTTTGCTAGTCCTCGAGCAAAACAAAACAAAACAAAAACAAGAAGTTAAGTGACCACTTCAAGGGTAACTCGATTGCATTGAGCATATGCAACAAGCCTTTAAACCTCTAGGCATCCCTAGTTGGAGGAGTTGTGTCTCCTAGGGTTTAAGCAGAAACGATACCCATAACGCTTTACTGACTCTCACAAAACAAAGTGGTTAGAAAAACAAACTTTGAAATCAACTAATGAAAATGAAAGAAAACTTTAGTCATACCTCCAACACCATAGAGTTGCCAAGATAGGTGATCAATTCAGTGTGTACAAGTGGAAGCTATAACTCAAAGGCACACGGCTTCAAAGCAAGCACACTCAAACCTTGAATAGAGAACATGCTTCGAACTCTAATTCTCACAGATAACACTCAATCACTCAGAACCTATGGTTTAATTCTCTCAAGAAAGCATAAGTGAGTGTATGAAATAGAAACACAAGTTTGGTTAGATCTCAAGAAGGGAATCAAATACTAAGAATAGAGATACATATATACTTACCAGCACCCATGAATATATCCTCAAAGATCAGCTAGGTCTTTCACATGGTTGTAATGAAAGGCTAAGGTTAGGGAAAATGGAAGAATTGGAAGGAAAAACAAGTAACTTAAGAACATACCAAGGTTGCATTCTTCATTGATCTCCAAGATATCATTGATTTATAATGATGGCTGCAAACTTCATGGTACCACCTGGCATAGACCTTATATTTCACACTTAGATCAAATCGACACACTTTCTCTTTATCTTTCTTATTTGCTGATTTGATCCGCATCTTCTTTAACTTCATTGCACATATTCACATCATCTTTCATTTAGGCACATGGCAGCAACTTCCTTGCGTCAAACTTTATCTTGGCACACCTTGGTATATTTCTAAGCTATAGGGTATGGCTACAATAGGTCAAGTATCTCAATTGAGATACAAAGGTAGGGAAATGATGAGGGTGATAAAAGAAAAAGGCTTTAAGTGTTTGGCTTCAAGAGGGCTAATGGAACACACATATGGGTGGGGTGAAAAGAAAGCACATAGAATGGTTATACACACATAGCCTAGCATCACTTCAATGAGTTCATTCATGAATGAGAGCAAGCACATGATATTTGCAAAAGAGAATCATCCTTAGTATTCAATCAAAATGGAACAATGAGATCAATTAGAGTGAATTGAAGAAAATAAGTATGGATGAGAAATAGAACACTTTAAACCCTCTCAAGAAAGCAATTAGGCTTGATATGGCTCACTGAGGGTAGTCTCCACTATTCTCCTTCAAGAATTTGAGCATGGTACTTTAGCCACTAGAATTCTAAGAGCAAAAGTTTTGTGAAGTGCAAAAATTATGATATGAAAACCTCAATGGTAGCTCCATAATATTGATTCTATGACCTTCTAAAAAAAAAATGACCAAAAACTGAAAAACACAATGAAAGAAAACTGAAAACATAAATGAACGAAAATTGAAAACCTTCCAGACTTGAATTGAACATTGTCCTCAATGTTAAAGCACAGAAGATGATTGAGAACATGCAAATGATAAAGGGAAAAGTTAAGAAGAAGGTTTAGAGAAAAACTCCCCCTTGATGCGATTAGGTCGAACGGCTAACAAACACCTTCTTCTTGAACACATGGGTTGCCTCCCAAGAAGTGCCTTAGTTAATGTCTTGGCAAGACATTATGCAATTGGCTTATGATGAGTTGGGGGGTTTTGGATAATCGTCTCAAGATAGTTCACCCAACTTTTTCTCCTCTTCCTTTTCCTTTTCTTTTTCTTCAAGTGTGCAAGGGGTGTAACTTTGAACATGCCAATGGATGGTTCCAACTTCGTAGAGCATGGATCAAGAGGCCCAAGTGGTAACCCAGAAATTGGTAGAAATGGCTGGAACACTTCTAGGGCAGCTACCACTTCTTCGAACTTTGGTTCAACTTGTTCTTCCTCTCTTGTGCAATGACAACTTCTAAAGCATCAATGGACTGTTCTGCAAACTCTTAGAAGAAACTTCATCATTCACAACAGCAATTGAAAAACAAGTATCAAGAGAGATAGAATGTTGAGATGGAGGATCAAACACTTTAAATTCAAGGTTTCACCCAACACGGTCATGGAGAGGGTGCCATCTTTCATATTGATAATTGTGTTTGTTGTGGCCATGAATGGTCGTCCTAAAAGAATGGGATCAACACGATCTCCATTTGGATTGTCCTCCATATCCATCACTACAAAATCAACAGGGAGAATTAGTGTATCAACTTGAACTAGAATATCTTCTACAATACCTTTTGGATATTTGATAGAATGATCAGCTAGTTCAAGACGAATTGAAGTCTTCTTCATCCCTTCTAAGACAAGCTCTTGATAAACTGAATATGACATTACATTGATGCCTGCTCCTAAGTCCAACATGGCTCTTCCAACCTTCTTGTCTCCAATGTTAATCGGAATGTCAAAACTGCTAGGATCTTTTGAATTTGGTGGAAGCTTCCTTTGCAACATAGCACTTACATTCATGTCGAGCTTTTACTTCTTCATTTGGAGCAAAATTGAGCTTGTGAGTCTTCAAGTTCTTGATGAACTTTCCATATGCGGGTATCTGTTCAATAAGATCAAGAAAAGGCAAATTGATATTAACTTTACTCAAAATATCATAAATCTCTTTAAAAGTCTTATCTTGCTTTGCTTTCTTAAGACGCCCTGGAAATGGAATAGATGGAATATATGGAGCGGGTGCCACGTGTCTATCTTTTTGAAGATGTGGTGGCACGAATTTGTCATCCCTTTTATGCAATTGGAATTGTTTGGATTCCTGAGAACCTGATTTGGCCTTAGGAGCGGGTGGGATGTTTTGGGTTGTTCTCCTTCAGATACAGTGGTTTCCTCCTCTTCATCTTTATTTTCTACAATAATAACATCATTTGAAAGATTAGAATCAACTTTATTATCAATGATCTTACCTGGTCTGAGCACATGAATGGCCTTGACTTCATGGTTCTTTGGATTGATCTCATTTGGCTTGGCCATTTCCCACGCTCTCTTTGAGTTATTTCGCGCTATTTGGCCTAATTGGACTTCCAATTTGTAGATGGCAGCTTGTGTAGTTTGCTGAAAATTGGATTGATTGATTGCCATTCTGCTTCACTATATCTTGGATTGAAGGGGGATTTGCTTGATTTCTGGGTATTTCTCCATGAAAAGTTTGGATGATTCCTCCAACCTGGATTATAACTTTGAGAGTATGGATCATTTCTTGGACCTTGGTTGTAGGAATTTACCAACTTAGCTTGCTCTTGCACAAATTCTGGATATCCAGCCCCCAAGTGGACAAGCTATGGTAGCATGGTCATGAGTTTCACAGATGCTACACAGTTCCTTGGAGGGGTTTTAAGTTCAATCCAAGAAGAGTATCCAGCTTTTGTTCAAGTTTTGAAATCTGCACATTAGAAGAGTCATTAAAACCATTAACAACACGTTTACCTCTTGTATTCGTATGTTGGGTCTCCATTGCTATCCCCTCAAAGAGTTCATACGTTTCTTCTGGAGTTTTGGTTTTATAAGAACCACCTGCAAAATTTGTGACAATATTATGACTAGAAGGGGTTAGTCCTTTATAAAACATACGCATTTGAAGCTTTAATGGAATCCCATGATGAGGACATTGATTGAGCAGCCCATTGAACCTCTCCCATGCTTCACAAAACGACTCGTCATCTTGCTGTGCAAATAATAAGATCTTATCCCTAAGCATGTCGGTCTTTTGTGTGGAGAAGTATTTTTCAGGAACTTCTTTTGAATGGCAGCCCATGTAGTGAGTGATCCGGCTTCAAAGAATTCAACCAATACTTCGCCTTATCCTTTAAAGTGTATGGAAACACTCTCATTCGAAGTTGATCTTCCGTCACACCTGTCAAGGGAAAAGAACTCACAACATTAAAAATATCCTTTATATGAGTTAATGGATCTTCATTAGGTAAACCATAAAAGGAAGGTAACATATTAAGATGAGAAGATTTAAGCTCATAGTTTTAAAGCTACAGTGGGCAGCGAAATGCTTGAAGGGGATCCTGGAATTGTTGGGATATCAAGGTCTCCCATGAACTCAATGGAAGCCATCATTTCTTCTTCTTCTTGGTCCTGAACTTGCTTCCGAATTTGAAGGTGAAGAACAGGAAGTTAATGTGGAGAGCAAGACTTGTAAATGTAGCAAGAGCTTGCTCTTTTGAGGTTGACAACTCCCTTTCTCAGACGATTTTGAATTTCAGAGCTCACACGATTCGGTTGCAATGATGGTCCTCGTTCAAAGATCTGGAACGTTGGAAGCGAAGACCTCACTTGTTCAAGGAATAACCTGTTAGACATAAACTACCTGAAACAGAAAATTAGATTAATTAGAAACACTAAAAAGAATAGGGTAACTTTGGGCACATAACCAGGGAAGAACTTCCGTTCAGATCCCGGGCAACGGCGCCAAAAACTTGTTGTTTAATTATGTTAACTCGCAAGTGTACGTGCCAATTGGTGGTATAGCAAGACAAATACGAGGTCGTACCCGAAGATTGAGAAGTTCAAATTAGTTATGTACTTAGATTACCGAATTCAAGAAGTTAGGAAGTTAAGTCTAAAACGGAATTTAAAGTGAGAGTGATTGTGATTGTGATTGTGAAAGGAAATGAACAAACTGAGATTGCAAAGGAAACAGGTAAACGGTGCAGCAAGGGTGGTTTTGAAGATTGAAAAACAGATTTGGAGACTAGGGCATTCGATTCACCATAACAATTGAATTCCAGGTTATAAAGATTCAAGTGACAAGTCTAATTAGATTCAAAGATTGATTCTAGCTAAAGTATGATTAAGCCATGGTGTTTGGTCCTAACCTTGTGTTCCTAATTCCCTAATTTGATCATTTGTTGTCTAACCTAAAATTAAGCATTAGGAACCCATTAAGCATAGAAGAACATTTTAAACAACCAAGTATGTATCTAATCCCTATTGTTGAATGTCGATACATACTCTTCCTATTCATAGTTCAATTTGAATTAAAGCATGGTGTATACTCTTAATTCAAACCAAGATACACAAATCAAAATAGTAGCTAGGCATTCTCGGTTAGGCATATACGCAGGTATGCAAAATGAATAAGAACATGAATCATGAATCAAACTTGAAACTTGAAATTTATAAACCCAGAATATTCATGTTAGGTTACATCGAAGCCCTAGTGATGGATTTAGCTACTCATAATTGAAAAGAGACTTGAACAAAAATGAGAAAACATAATGAATGCAATAAGAGTAGAAAAACCCATTTTCTGGAAGTTCTTGTGGTGTCCAAGGCTTCTCCAAGTGCTTCTCCACTTCTAATGCTTGTCCAAGAGCTTCCCCCTTTTTCTAGAAAGATGTAAGAAGGATATGGAGGTGATTTGGGATGAGTTTGGGGTTACAGGTTCTACTTGTTATTAGGGTTTAGCTTGGGGTTAGGGTTTATGCTTTGTTACTAGGGTTTATGCTTGTTACTAGGGTCTATACTTGTTTTTATTCTAAAATATCTATATACGACTTTATAAGAATTGTTCATTGAATCACTGGATAGGAAATTGAAATATAGCAATTGACAACCTTTCTATAATTGAACAAAAAAACTGAGACAACAGAGATAAACAATAAAAAAACAAAAAGCCGAAAATTAACTACAACTTTTAAATGCTATTTTGGAAGCCTAAACAACCTCAATAAGGGAAAGTACAAGGTTTTACCCATACTTTAAGGTAAATGTGTTGTCTGGTGCAACTTGTTTTATTCAATTTGTGTATGTTTAATAATATCTTTTAAACTTTTAGGTTTATTTTCAGGATTGTATTGGAGCTATTGACGGCACACATATTCCAACAATGGTAACGAGACGCAACGTAAGCACCTATCATAATCGTCATGGTACGATATCACAAAATGTATTAACAACTTGTAACTTTGATTTTGAATTCATATATGTCCTTAGTGGGTGGGAGGGCTCAGCTCACGATTCAAGAGTCCTGCAAGATGCTTTAACAAGGAGGAATGGACTTAAAGTGTCACAAGGTAACATATGTGTAATCTATTATCAAGTAAATTTTGTGTTGAATTTCCTGTTGAATTGAAGAACGAAAAGAGTGTGAGTCTCGCAATTTCCTGTTGAATTGGAGAACGATCTTTCTTCATCTTCATCGTTACCGGTTAATGAAGGGATCCTGAACTAGTTTTCCAAACACAAGAACAACAACGCAGAATGCTAATGAATGGAGAGTTGGTATAGCTTTGGATATGTGGAGAGATGCTGGGCATAATGACAACAATGAAAATCAAGGATAATGAATGAATGTTAAATATTTTCCTTAAACTTTTCTTTCAAATTTGCAATACATTTGTCACTATATTTCTTATGAATTTTCCTTTTCGTTAAACTGGAATTTATTTCATGTTGGTACAAATCAAGTATCAGAACATCTCTTGACAGCAATGCTACTATATAAAATAATTCTACTTTGTATACTTTCCATCTTTCTTTTTTTTCAATTCATGCACGCTACTATCAATGCTACAATATAAAATAAGCATTGACAACAATGCTACTATCAAAACATCTATGGAGGTTTGATTGTTTTGTTGTTCGTAAATAACAATATGATAATTTTGTTATTTTTTTTCCAATAGGGTTGTGGCATTCATGACTAATTAGTTGTAGGCGTGACTAATTAGTTGGCTCTTAGCATTTGTTTTTTTTATTTATAAATATGTTAAAGAAATTATAGAAGTCTGGAATAAAAGCCATACAAATCTTAAGAAAGTTTATTAAAAAATTATATAGAAGTCTTCTGAAAGTCTATCAAGTTCTATACGAATTCTAAAGTTCCATCAAGTTCTATGAAATATAGCACTTAAACTAAATCTTTCTAAACGGTCTAGAATCCTAATTGAATAAGTGCATGAAAAATAAAAGGAAAAGAAAAAAAAAATTGTGATATTGAAAGCATGCTGAAATAGCTTGTGTAAATTGGCAAGGTAAGCCAAAATTTGGACCTCAACTTAATCCAGAAAAATATGACAACAAACGATTATAGCCCCATATATTGACAATACCAAGACTAGGAGATATGTGTTCATGAACGTCCCAAACAATCTTAAACTAATAAAATTATCTGAAACATTAATTGCTCTCCACTACCCATGTTCATGGCATACAAATGGAGCCATTACAATAAACATGCATGATTCCAATTGATGTTAAATCACTTAACCCCATATTTAGAGGTTACTTACGGTAAGACATCAGTGAGATTTCCAACTAACCCAGAATAAAGGCCCTTCAAGACTTATTTCCCTCCACCACGAGCAGCCTGTCCCAAAATTCAACAGCATTCATAAATAACTTGATTGACAAAAGAAAGATGAAAAGTATACAAAGAAACTAGTACAGGATGCACCCTTCATGGGCTTCTAGACAGACAGCTTTTGCAACATGCATATGCTAAACAAATGCGAATAAGGATAAATAAATCAAACAACTGAGTGCTCAAGACCTAAAAACTGGATACCATAATAAACTAACAAGAAATCTAGTAAATGATTTCTTGAGCTATTGTAGTTGTTTCGATCAAATAAAAAGATTAACCATAATCAACATGCTAGAGAAACAGAGGTGCAAACGCATCAAATTTTAAACACATGAATAAACTAGAATGCATTTGCATAGTTAACCTGCCTGCCATCTTGTCTTTATTGTATCAATGGGGTATAGAGCTATTTCAACAACACCAGTTGTACCTCCTACTATAACACCCTTTGCAAAATATATCCATGTTAGTTAAAGCAAGAATGCAGTATTTAATGATCATGGGTCGAACATAATCCAAGAGATGGATGATATTGCTCTCGCCCCCAGACTCCATGTAACCAAAAGCTTGTAAAAAAGCCTATAAGCTCGTAACAAAGCCTATAAGCCCTACTCCACATTTTTGTAAGTAAAATATACATGATAAAGCTAAAGGGAGTATTGCACATCCAATGATGATTTGAGAGAGAGAGAGAGGAGAGGGTAACGGACTTTCAAAACTTATCTTTACTCTGCATTAAATCTTCAAAGATTAGGAGTCCTCAATGCATTCATCAACTCAAAGAACTGGACTTAATTATGATGCTTAATGAACTGCATCCTAGAATTTAATAAACAAGTAACTTCCACATTAATCAATATCTTCAATTGTAACTATTAAACATACCAAATAAAGTGCGTAAGAAATCAAATGGCTTATCTTCATGCAAGCTGACTGATGCAAAAGACTTTCGTGTTCCTATATGAGTATATTGCTTTTTCTTGCTATATTCATAACCTTATATGTTATTTTATTTTATTTTAATAAAAAATAACAGACAAAAGTAAAATTCTATGGCAACATAAATAAAATTTTGCACCATCAAGACAAAGAGCCTAGGTAGATTATTGTCTAAACTTTTGTAGAACTTATACACAATTGAGAAAATTGATTTATGAAATGTGATGCTCAATCCATGTTGACTTGAAAAGAAGTTACAGAAACTGTTTTATAGGAGTTCTTAATTATTTATAATTGCAGAGAAATTTTTTTAAAAGGCTACTTCCTATTGCAAAAAATGGACTTTACAAATCCAATATTAGAGGGCTTTTAACATTTCCGACTTACAAAATAAACCTCTAAGTAATTTATTTCACACGTAGTGAGTAGTAAAGCTCAAACATTGAACAATTTCAAGAAGATATCACACCCAGAAATGGGTAACATCAATCGTAAATACAAGTGCAAATTGGGGTCTTTGTAGAAACACCACAATTGATCTCAAGCTACGTATTGTTGAATAACGTGTTGCTTCACAAATACTGATGGTAAGAGTGATATATTATGCTATAAAAACATCAATAAACACCAAATTTAAGATATATTTGTATATATTGTTCATATATAAGCAGAAATTGAGAAAATTGTTTACCTGATGAAGTTCCTGAACAGCTTTTTGAATCCAATGCTAGCGTCAGAGGACCCATTGACGTCTAATACCTTGCCCAAACCAACCAATCAATCACACAATTACTCAAATTGCGAACAATATTGCGCACCAAAATTAAAAATTCAAGAAAAACAGTTTCATATTTTCAAAAGAAACAAAGCTCTCCTTTTTTTTCTCTATCCAAATTATTGTTGTATAAACATTGATGAAAGGAAAAAGAGATAGGGAGAGTAGAGTACAAATGAGCAGAACAAGCAAGCAAATAAACCGCATAACTGTTAAACTACGGTGCATACATACACATGGTACATAATATGGTATGAGTTTCTTTGTTTATAATTAAAGCCCCTCAAATGTACGTCTGACAAACTTTTCAGGCTCTGCGATGGGGAACACATTTGTACAAACATCAAGAGGAGAAGAATAACAGGAAGCAGCATAGCGGATTGCTGTTACCTGAACCATTAGCGTGGTTTTAATCACATCAAGAGGAGTGGTTGCAGCTCCAGTTAGTGTGCCTACAAGAGTGTGACAATCAATGTATGAGATTTCATATGACCAACAAAGAGTATGACAAGTTTAATTTGTAAAAACCAACGGAGAATGAGGTGCCATCTACAAGTGTCCCAAAATTACATGGAATGAGGTTGTTTATGTTCATGGTAATAGAGAAAGAACAACATTCTTCCATGAATGAAGTCAAGGCTGCTCATCCCCAAAAGCAAAAATAATAATAAACATTAAAGAATACATAGTATGTGAAAATGAAAACTGAAAGTGAGGAGACAAATTAACCATATTTGGGATCATATGCAGCTGAATGGAAACTGAAAAGTCAAAAGCTATATGCCAGCAAAAGCTCCAATTATAGCATTCTCAGGATCGTTGAGCTCTCTGTTTGCCTAACAAAAAGAAAACAGATAAAAAACTGATTATAGATAACAAAACAAAGAAATTGAAAATACAGACATAAAACATTGATACACATATACAAACAATGACACACACATACATATTACATACACGGTGCACACATATGTCAAAGAACGACTGCCTCATAATCATGGACTATTGCTCATGGTAGGGCTAACACTTAGGATCTGGTTCAGAGAAGAAGAACGACCTAACAATTCTCCTTCTCCCCATTGGTGCATTATGCCTAAAGAAAGAAAAAGAATCAGATTTTGAGTCCTGTATATGGAAAGAAAAAGAAGCATTCTTTACCGCTATAAAAGGGAGGCAGTCGAGCCTTTGTGAGTGATAGAATTAGATTTTGGTCTTCTGAGTTTAAAGGCATTCCACTTTTCTCTATTTATGCATAATTAGAGAGTTGTAGTAGTTCAATGGAGGACAGATATCTCGTTATAATATATTTATTGTTTGTTAATTGATAATGTCAATATTCAAAATGGTGAACATGGTTACACAAATCCTCACTATTGAAATTTGAAATATCACCATCATCTTATGAAGGCAAGGCATTAAATGGAAAACGTTAGAAAGCATTAATTAATTCCATCAATTGCTCACTCTAGTCTACAAGCATAATATGAGAGATGGTGAAAAGCTTACTGCCACTTGTAACCAAGCCGAAGCTGCTCGTGTAGGCAAAATTGAATTGCATCAAATGGCAAATCTCTCAATAAGA
The DNA here is from genome assembly GCA_018703695.1 of Prunus fruticosa. Classification (NCBI taxonomy): domain Eukaryota; kingdom Viridiplantae; phylum Streptophyta; class Magnoliopsida; order Rosales; family Rosaceae; genus Prunus; species Prunus fruticosa. The sequence goes on along the minus strand of JAHHUK010000014.1, from coordinate 299,251 downwards.
ACGATCCATATCCCTACCATATCAAAAATGATGGCGAAAGTTAATAAACTAAAACTAACTTTAGAAGTGCAATAAAAATTGTCATTCGAGGTTGCATTTCCTAATAGGAAATTGAAGACATTACAGAAAGAGAGAATACAAAGTACAAAAACGAGATGGACAAGAAGTCCATCTGAACTAAGCCACCTAAGGAACGCAAACATGGTCACACTAAAATGAATCCAGGTTGCATATAAATGTCGCATCTATCATACTAACAGAAACATACAACAAAACAGCAACAAAAACCCTCTCATAAAGGAAACCATTTAATTCAACCCTTTGACTCAAGACCAAGTTAAGGAACTTGAAATCCATTTTCTAGAAAAATGGAGACTTGATTTGTCCTTGGGTGGGAATACACACCGCATAGAATCCTTTGAAACCCTCTTTAGAAGCAATAAGGCGGACAACATTAGAGGCTGATGTAAACTGCCCAGTTTGCATCCTTTGCTTAACAAATGAAAGTAGAATCCCAACAGCTGAAATTTTGGATTGGAGGGTAGTGCTAGAGAGGATGATCGCACATATCTTAAAATGCAAACATCCGCATATATAGAAGGAACTAATTTAGAAAACGTTCTCCATTAGTCTAATTTAGATTTCCCAAGACATAAATTTATTTGGGTCAAAACTCACAACATTAATACTAAATAGAATTAAATAAAATAAGTGCATGAAAAATGAAAGGAAAAGAATAAAAAAATTATGATATTGAAAGCATGTTGCAATAGCTTGTGTAAATTGGCATGGTAAGCCAAAATTTGGAACTCAACTTAATCAAGAAACATATGACAACAAACAATTATAGCCCTATATATTGACAATACCTAGACCACGAGATATGTGTTCATGAAAGTCCCAAACAATCATAAACTAATAAATTATTTGAAACATTAATTGCTCTCCACTACCCATGTTCATGGCATACAAATGGAGCCATTACAATAAACATGCATGATTCCAATTGATGTTAACTTCACCCCATATTCAAAGGGTACTTAGGTAAGACTGATCGGTGCATATTTACATATCATTTTGTACCCTTCTAACTTATGATTTGGTTATGTTTTTGAGTTAAACTTGTGATTTTAATAAGTTTTGTGTTTGTTTCAGTGTAATAAGCTTAAGGACTCACTAATTGCATTTTGGAGACAAGTTAGCTCAAAACGGTGTCTGGAGATCAGTCAACTTCACGGATTGGACTGTACTTGCTCAAGAAGAACCAGATGATGAGCCATACATCATTGGAAATCTACGGAAGTCTATTTTCTGTAGAATTTTACGGTTCATGATTCCGAGTCTTCTAGAGAAAGTTATACATGTTTTGGCAACTTAAGGTCAAATTTGGCAGCATCTGCGTTCCTGGGTCAAAAATCACATTTGAAGGGCTTCCAGATTTTTCCTTGAGTTGGGCTGCATATGCTTGGAAAGATAAGACAAAGAGCTTCAAGATCCATATTTTTCCAGAATTTTATGGATGGAGAAACAAGCCCAAAACGAACCCACAAGCTGGCTTCAATGCATTGTCATGCATGACATATGCATGATGAAGTGTTGTTGATTGTGGGAAAGTTTGGTGAAGCATATTCAATACCTATATTTGAGTGGAATTTTGCAGCAACCAAATGAATTGAAAGATGTTGAAGTGGATGATGCAACACTAAGCCTAAAGACAAGAGGAATTGTTTTCAAATGCAATTGTGTGTTAGGTTAGGTTGGTGAATTAAGTGTTGTGTGTTAGGTGAAGTTAGTGTGGTTAGTGAATTCAATTGTATATTCAGATTTTCATTTCCCCTAAGCCTATAAATAGGGAAGTTCTCTAAGCTTGTAAACACACCCCCAAGGGGGGAGCTCTCAAACACTTCTCTAGAGCTCCCTTCCCTTCTCTCCCTCAAATTCTCTTAGTTTTCCTTTGTAGTTCTCAATTGTTGTAATAAGATCATTCTACTAAATTTTCTTTCTTCTAAATTCTCCAAACACTTTCTCTTCCTTCTCCAAGTTCATAAACATCTCTCTCTTCTCCAAACACTTCCAAACACTTTCTTCTCCCTTCTCAAAGCTCTCAAACACTTTTCTTCCAAAATCCTCAAGTTTCTCAAACATATTCTCTTCAAAAGTCTCCATGTTCTTGAAACACTTCTTAAACACATTCTCTTCCAAACATTCTCCAAATCTCTCAAACACATGCTCTTCCAAAATCCACAAAGTTCTCAAACACCACTTTCCTTTCTTCTCCAAAACTCTCCATCTTCTCTAAAGTTCTCAAACACAATTCCCATTCCTTCACCAAATTCTCTAAGTTCTCAAACACTTCCCAAACACCTTTCTCTTCTCCAAGTTCTCAAATATTTTCTTCTCCCGTTCTCTTAGTTTCCTTAATGTTTTCTTAGTTGTAATTTATTTTTCTTGTAATGTACATTCTTTCTTCTTGTTTTGTCTCTTTTGTTTTCATTTCTGTTTTGTGTAGGAAAACTGAATTGGATCATTCAATCACCAATCCCTGTGGAATCGACCTCGCACTTACATATGCTATACTACCGAACGGCTCGTGCACTTGCGAGTATCACAAGTTGAGGATGCAGCTGAATCCATTTGGTGCAGCTGAAATCTACGCAACAAAGACACCAGCGAGATTTCCAGCCAACCCAAAGTTCAACAATTTTCATAAATAACTTGATCGACGAAAGAAAGATGAAAAGTATACAAAGAAGCTAGTACATGATGCACCCTTGATGGGCTTCAAGACAGACAACTTTTGCAACATGCAGATGCTAAACAAATGCGAACAAGGATAAATAAATCAAATAACTGAGTGCTCAAGACCTAAAAACTAGATACCACAATAAACTAACAAGAAATCTAGTAAATGATTTCCTGAGCTATTGTAGTTGTTTCTATCAAATAAAGAGATTAACCATAATCAACAGGCCAGAGAACCAGAGGTGCAAACGCATCAAATTTTAAACACATGAATAAACTAGAATGCATTTGCAGTGTTAACCTGCCTGCAGTCTTGTCTTTATTGTATCAATGGGGTATAGAGCTGCTTCAACAACAACACCAGCTGTACCTCCTGCTATAACACCCACTGAAAAATTCATCCATATTAGTTAAAGCAGGAATGCAGTATTCAATGATCATGGGCCGAACATAATCCAAGAGATGGATGATATTGCTCTCGCCCTTGGCTCCATCTAACCAAAAGCTTGAAACAAAGCTTATAATCTCTACTCCACATTTTTGTAAGTAAAATATACATGATAAAGCTAAAGGGAGTATTGCACATCCAATGATGATTTGAGAGAGAGAGAGAGAGAGAGATAGAGAGAGAGATGATAATGGACTTTTAAAATTTATCTTTACTCTACATTAAATCTTAAAAGATTAGCAGTCCCTCAATGCATTCATCAACTCAAAGAACTATACTTAATTATGATGCTTAATGAACTGCAGCCTAGAATTTAATAAACAAGTAACTTCCACATTAATCAATATCTTCAATTGTAACTATTAAACGTACCAAATAAAGTGCGGAAGAAATCAAATGGCATATCTTCATGCAAGCTGACTGATGCAAAAGACTTCCGTGTTCCTATAGGAGCATACTGCGTTTTCTTGCTATATTCATCTACAAAACCATATCCTCTATTTTATTCTAATAAAAAATAACATACAAACATAAAATTCCAAGGCAACATAAATAAAATTTTGCATCATCAAGACAAAGAGCCTAGGTAGATTATTGTCTAAACTTCTGGAGAACTTATACACAATTGAGAAAATTGATTTATGAAATGTGATGCTCAATCCATGTTGACTTGAAAAGAGGTTACATAAACTACTTTATAGGGGTTCCTAATTATTTATAATTTGAGGGAATTTTTTTTTAAAAGGCTACTTCCTACTAAAAAAATGGACTTTACAAATCCAATATTAGAGGGCTTTGAGCGTTTCCGACTTACAAAATAAACCTCTAAGTAATTTATTTCACACGTAGTGAGTAGGAAAGCTTAAACATTCAACAACGTTAAGAAGATATCACACCCAGAAATAGGTAACATCAACCGTAAATACAAGTGCAAATTGGGGTCTTTGTAGAAACACCACAACTTATCCCAAGCTACGTATTGTTGAATAACGTGTTGCTTCACAAATATTGATGGTGAGAGTGATATATTATGCTATAAAAACATCAATAAACACCAAATTTAAGATATATTTGTATATATTGTTCATATATAAGCAGAAATTGAGAAAATTGTTTACCTGATGAAGTTCCTGAACAGCTTTTTGAATCCACTCCTAGCGTCAGAGGACCCATTGACGTCCAATACCTTGCCCAAACCAACCAATCAATCACACAATTACTCAAATTGCGAACAATATTGCTCACCAAAATTAAAAATTCAAGAAAAACAGTTTCATATTTTCAAAAGAAACAAAGCTTCTTTTTTTTTCTTCTACCCAAATTATTGTTGTATAAACATTGATGAAAGAAAGAAGAGATATGGAAAGTAGAGTACGAATGAGCAGAGCCGTAGTTGCGGCCTTCTGGTTAGAAGTGGGTGAGGGAGGGAAAAAAATAATAGCCAGTCTCTTATGCGGAGTGCCAATTTACGGAGTGGGAATATAGGTCGTTCGATGTAATTAAGGGCTGAGATTTAATTTTCTAAGTACACTGTATTTCTAGGGTGCTTCTAATACAAGCAATAACCACTCTAATCTAATTTATGAGAAGGAGATTTGAAACTTGGGTATACTGGGACATGCTTCCTACCTTAGTTGATCAACCTAATCCACATTTTCCCTCCCCTCCAACAACATATTACCTTAAAAGATCTTGAGTGTCATCATTTATTGACAAATGGTTTTAATTGTATGCTTACAATTTAATTTGGCGTTACATTAATACATTTCAACACTGCAATTCTTAGATTGAAATAACATATATAGGTAGGAGGAGGTAAGAATAAGGGATTTGGTTAAGAGAGGGACTATCAGCCGCAGTTTGGGATTAGTTCAATTAGGGCTTTTTTTTTTCTTTTTTTAATTATGAGGAAATTGGGTTACTTTTGTTTTGAGAATAATCTCTCAACTTTGAATTCTTTGAATTAAATTTTAATGAAATAAAATATATCGGGAAAAAGTCAACCAGATCCTAGTACAAAAAATCTAAATACAGGATATGGATTCGTTCATAAAGGAAAAAAAAACCGGTCCTTAATTCTCAAATATCAAAACGCCTCTCTCACGCATGGAAACTCCACCAATCGAATGGCTAATGCTCTCTCACAGCATAAAAACATTAAATTTAATCTAATAACAGAATAACCATGATAAATATTAAAAAAAATTAATCGAGCATAACCTATACCCTAAACATCCTAGAAAAACCAAAACCCACATAATGTAAACCCATAAAAATTAATTCAAAATTAAGGTATATATTCCAACAAAATAGAAAATAGCAAGCCCCAAAATTTCCCAGAACAACGAGGTAAAAGAAAAGTTAATTAGATAGAAATCTTTACCCAGCAAAACTATTCCAAATCAAGAAAGGCCGTCAAAATTTAGTTAACAAACAATTACAAGGGAGATGATATATACCAAAGCACCATAGGAACTCCTCTTGAGAGTTCTTCACAAACAATTTTGTTATAAGATCATTTTTATAGCTTTCTTTAATGTGTAGGAAGTAAGAGGCATATGAGCTGAATGAATGAATGATTGAGAAAGGGGTTTTTGCCTCTTATTTCGAAACAAGATATCATTCTCACCTTCATCATATGCTGCCTTCCATACCTGGCAATACATGAAGGATGTGTGTGCACTGAATTAGTGTGCACAGATTTGGTGTGATGTGATATTAGGTGGAGTCAAAGTAGGAGAAAGTTGTAACGGTGTTGCAGATCTCATTGCACGTTTTGGTCTTAGTCAGGAGGGATCTATTTTTTCGGTTTGATGAGCCACCCCTTTAGTTACGAGACTATCTAGCTTAGGAAATTTGTTACAGGACGGTCTCTGTGTCCTGATAGTTCTAGTAATGTTTGACTCTTATGTAGTTTGTGGCGTGTGTGGTACTCTTTCATCCTTTGAGGTTTGAGTTTTCTTCAAAAAATTTTAATGAGGCCACCTATATACATGCTATCACATCTTGTATTGTTTTCTTGATGTGTTAATGAAATCCATTTTTCAAAAAACACTAGGAGAAAGTGGGCTAAGAATTAAGGATTGCATTTTTTTTTCCCTTTATGAACGAATCCAGATCATGTATGTAGATTTTCTATCCTAGGATCTAGTTAACTTTTTCCTTATACATTTCATTAAAATTTAATCCAAAGAATTCAGAGTTGACTCTTATCCTTGTTTGCATTTGTTTAGCATCTGCACGTTGCAGAAGTTGTCTATCTAGAAGCCCACGAAGGGTGTGCATCCTGTACTAGCTTCTTTGTATACTTTTCATCTTTCTTTTGTCAATCAAGTTATTTATGAATACTGTTGAACTTTGGGACAGGCTGCTCGTGGTGGAGGGAAAATAGTCTTGAAGGGCCTTTATTCTGGGTTAGCTAGAAATCTACCCTCTGAATATGGGGTTAAGTGATTTACCATCAATTGGAATCATGCATGTTTATTGTAATGGCTCCATTTGTATGCCATGAACATGGGTAGTGGAGAACAATTAATGTTTCAGAAAAGTTTATTAGTTTATGATTGTTTGGGATTTTCATGAACACATGTCTCCTACTAGTCTAGGTATTGTCAATATATGGGGCTATAATTATTTGTTGTAATATTTTTCTGGATTAAGTTGAGTTCCAAATTTTGGCTTACCATTGTTGGACAGATTTTACTCTATCTATTTCTCGCAAGTGCACGAACCAATTATAGTATAGGAATGCAAGCACGAGGTCGTTCAACAGAGACTTGGATGAAAGACACTTAATACTACTACTTAGACTCACAAGTAATCCTAAGACTAAACAGAATTTAAATGAAGTTGTTTTGAGTTTGTTGGAATGAAAACTGCAAAAAGGAAATGCAAAGTAGCAAGTGACCAGCAAGTAGATGTTTTAGAAAGTTGAGAGACAAAGGAGACAAGCACTAGGGTTTCAACTTCACCATGACAATCCAATTTCAAGCTACATGTTAACAATCACCTAAGTTGAGTACAATTTCTGGAGTTCGTTCTTTCTTATGTATGATTATCCATATGGTGTTTGGTTTTAATCAAGTACTCAGAAAACACAACTTGGCTATGGTGTTTAGTCTAAGTTATGAATCTGAATCCATTAAGTTTAAGAAGAACACAAAGGAACCAAGTAAACATTTAAACATGGTGTTTGTCCTAAATGCATTACCCACTCATTCACTAATTGGTTCAAGAGTCATATGGTGTTTATGTAAACTTGAACTAGATAACCAACATACATGTGTTCATAATGGCCAGTTATTTAAACATGCATAAAGATTCAACTAAGAACAAGAGAATGAGACCAGAAAATTAGAAGTAATCAACAAAGGGTAACATTAACTTGAAAACATGAAATTGTCTTGTCAGGTTATATTGAAACCCTAGTTATGGGAATTAGTTACACTCCATTAATGGAAAATACATTTGAATCATAATAAACATGGAGAAAGTAAGAAAAACCCGTGAAGAACGAATTATGTTGTTGAAGAGCTCCTCACAGCTTCCATCATGTATGCTTGCAACAAGGAGATGAAGAGTGGTGTAGATGGTGTGGATTGTGTTTGGGAATTGATGGGATGGTGGAGGATGGAGTGATCTGTGGGAGAAGTGTATGAGGTTGTGGTTGATGAAGGTTTGAGAGGGGGTGGTGCTGGGATGAGTGGTCTGCTAGGAATTGGAAGAGAGGGATTGTGAATTCCAGGATTTTGTGTGTGTTATGAATATGGAATGGAAGTGATATTTATAAGGAGAAGGAAAGGGGATATCTGAATTCAATATGGCTAATGCATACAACACTTGTATTAGAAAATCAGAAATGGTTGTTGCACTTCACCAATAAATCCCACCAGCAGCCCTAGCTCATCATCATGTCAGCATGACCAAGCTTCCAACCAGAAACAATAGCTCATGCCTAGCTCAGCATGACCAAGCATCCAATGAGCTCATCTGCAAGTCAGCATGATGAACAACTTCTTGGGCTTACGAATTGGGCTTGGCTGAATCAAATGACGACTTTAAGATGTCCATTGTGAAGCTCAGAATGTGTCTGATCCAACCACACAAGTATTGGCCCAATCCAAGCTCGGATGAAGAAGATAGGTCCAAAATGAAATTCTAACTCAGTCTCCAGTTTTGCACGTTTTTGCTCCATTTTGCTTCAAATGCCACAAGTGGTACCTAGAGCACAATGAACTGAATAACAAACACAAAATGGATTAAAAGCACAAGTTTTATTTAAAAACATAACCAAACAATAGGGTAGATTGATACAAAATGATACAGAATTATGCATTGATCAATACCCCAAACCTATATTTTGCTGGTCCTCAAGCAAAACTAAAACTTAAACAACACAAAATGAAACTTATTACACCATTTTCGTAGATGACACGATTGCATTGAGCATATGCAATAAGCCTTTAAACCTCTAGGTGTCCCTAGTAGGAGGAGTTGTGTCTCCTGAGGGTTTACAGTGATGACTCCCACAAACATCAACAAATTCTGCAAGACAACTAATAGTTAAAGAATCACTTTTAAACAAACTAAGGAAAACCAATGAATGCACAATCACACTTTCAAAACTAATGGTATGCCACTTCAGATCTTCACACCAGGGTGTATAATGTATTGCCACTGCAAAAAGAATTCCAAGCATTGAAGTCACCGTACTCAAATACATAGATAGAAATCGCCTCAACTCTAGGTCTCACGGGTATCGCTCAAATCTTCACAAAGAACCTAGGGTTTAGTTTCTCAACAAGCATATGTGAGTGACGTTATATAAAGGGAAGCAAGATTTCACATATGAAATAATCGTAAAACAAAAGCACGAATTTCTGGAAATAAGATCTCATGAAAGGAAATCAAATGCTAAGAACATAGAAAGAATACATTGCATACCAGCACTCATGAACCGGACTTCCCCAAAGATCAGTTAGGTCTTAATCAAGCTTGTAATGTCAGGCTGAGGGAAGGGGTTATGAAAAGAAGGGAAATGAAAACTAAGAACTCAAGAACATGCCAAGAGTGCTCCTTCTTGCTGCAAGGTAAATGGCTACATTATGTGAATTTTCAAGGCAATGACTTGTGCTCCATTGAACTGAATTTGAACTTTGATCAAGAACTGGCCCTCTTTTGCTTTGTTAATTTTTTTTTAAAACGAATTTGGCCCTCTTTTGCTTTTCTCCTTGAATTGCACTAACACACTGATTCTCTCCATTTGCTTGGTATAACGCCCATCCTTGCTTCTTCATTTTGTTGAGATCTTGACATGTTCTCCAGTTATAGGGTATGGCTAAACAAGGGATGGTATCTTAGATTAAGATACAAGGGTAGGAGTGATGTGGGTGATGAAAGAAAGGCTTAAGTGTTTGGATGCAAAATTGGGTAAAGGAAGCACACAACAGGGAGGGATATGAAAGCCTTTTAGTGACTTAAACACACATAGCCTACATCATATCAATGGGTAGATCCTTTCCATAAATGTCAGCAAGCAACATAGCATCTGCAAAATATCAAATAGTTCTTAGTATTCGATGAATATAATGAGATCAACATAAAAGGAATCTGGGAAGTTGTAAGAGTAGAAACAAATAAAACCCTCTCAAGGAATGGAATAGGCTCAAATTAGCTCACTAGGGTAGTCTCCACAATTCTTCTAAAGATATCTGAGTATGGCACCTTCTGGACCAGAAATTCCAATTGCATGACAGTGTGTATGGCATAAATTCTGATGCAAACACTTCAGTGGCAACACACTAGCAAAGAATTAGTGACAATGACATTGCATATACATCTTCATTAATAAGCAAAAAGAAATCTTTCACTAAGACTCAGAAATTCAACAACAGACTCAAAAATTCAACAAGTTTCATCCCACACCCCAAACCTAAATGAAACATTGTCCTCAATGTTTTAAAAGAAAGGAAACAAAATGCAAAAACATACTAGACATAAAATGCACGAAAGGAAACAACTCTAACTAAAATAAAAACAACATAACCTGGTATTGCAAGCAGTTAGGGTGTGGTGAACTCAAGGGAGTCCACAGCTTGTGTTTCCACAACATCATCCAAGTATTGTTTCAATCGCTGCCCATTCACCTTGAAAGTTGTCTTGTCCCTTAGGTTCTCAATCTCAACAGCTCCATGAGGAAAAACTTGAAGCACCTTGAACGGCCCCAGCCATCTAGATTTTAATTTACCTGGAAAGAGACGCAAACGTGAGTCATATAACAAAACTTTCATACCTGGCTTGAATTCTTTCCTGAGGATGGCCTTGTCATGATAGCGTTTGGTCCTCTCTTTGTAGATTTTTGCATTCTCATAAGCTTCGTTCCTTAGCTCCTCCAATTCATTGATCTGCAATTTTCTAACATTCCCAGCTTCCTTGATATCAAAATTGAACTTTTTAATTGCCCAATATGCTCTATGCTCAAGTTCCATTGGTAGGTGACAAGCCTTTCCAAACACAAGTCGATAAGGGCTCATCCCAATGGGGGTCTTATAAGCTGTCCTATATGCCCAAGAGTGCATCATTGAGTCGTAGTGCCCAATCTTTTCGAGTCGGATTGACAGTTTTCTCCAAAATATTCTTGATCTCTCTATTGTTGATCTCAACTTGTCCAGAAGTTTGGGGATGATATGGAGTTGACACTCTATGTGTGATATTGTACTTTCTCATTAAGGCCTCAAATGGTTTGTTACAGAAGTGGCTGCCACCATCACTAATGACAGCCCTAGGAGTTCCAAACCTAGTGAAAATCACATCTCTCAGGAATTTCAGGACAACTCTATGATCATTAGTCCTTGTAGCCAATGCCTCCACTCATTTGGATACATAATCTACAGCAACAAGAATGTAAGTATAACCCAAAGAGGAAGGAAAATGTCCCATGAAATCTATACCCCATATGTCAAACAGCTCCACCACCAAAATGTTGTTCAGTGGCATCATATTCCTCCGGCTTATGTTTCCCATTCTTTGACACCTATCACATTTAGAACAGAAATAAAATGCATCTTTAAAAAGAGAGGGCCAAAAGAAACCAGATTGAAGAACCTTAGCTGCTGTTTTCTTGGCACCAAAATGACCTCCACATGCAAATTCATGACTAAACTTGAGTATGCTTTGCTGCTCATTCTCTGGGATACACCTCCTTATGATTTGGTCGGGGCCATGTTTGAACAGATATGGATCATCCCAGAAGTAATGTTTGGCTGTGGCAAGGAACTTCTTTCTTTCCTGAAAAGTTAGATCATATCTCAAAACACCACTAGCAAGATAATTAACAAGATTAGCATACCATGGTTCTTGATCATGAATGGCCAATAGTTGTTCATCTGGAAAAGATTCATTGAGGGGCAGGACATCCTCAAACTTGTGGTTACCATCGATGAGACGAGAGAGATGATCAGCAACAACATTCTCACACCCTTTCTTATCTCGGATTTCTAAATCAAATTCTTGCAACAGCAATACCCATCGGAGCAAGCGTGGCTTAGCATCCTTCTTGGTTAACAAGTACCTAAGTGCTGCATGGTCAGAATATACAATCACTTTAGAACCAACAAGATATGAACGAAACTTCTCTAAAGCAAAAATTACAGCAAGCAACTCCTTTTCAGTTGTTGAGTAATTGATGACATGAGGGAGCTTGTTCACTCTTTGACCTAGAACTGCACCAAGAGCATAGTCAGAAGCATCACACATTAATTCGAAAGGTAAAGACCAATCTGGTGCCTTGATAATTGGAGTTGATGTTAGTTCAAGTTTCAAAGAGTTAAATGCATCTAAACAATCTTTATCAAAGTTGAAAGCAGAATCTTTAGCCAAAAGATTGCATAGAGGACGAGTGATTTTGGAGAAATCTTTAATAAAACGACGATAAAAACCTGCATGTCCTAGAAAACTCCTCACACCCTTCACTGAAGTAAGGGGTGGTAGATTAGAAATCAAATCAATCTTTGCTTTGTCTACCTCAATACCTTTGCTAGAAATGGCATGGCCTAACACAATACCTTGCTTCACCATGAAGTGACATTTCTCCCAATTTAGAATCAGATTAGTTTCCTGGCATCTTTGAAGTACTAATGACAAGTGGTTAAGACAATCATCAAAAGAGGATCCAAAAACTGAAAAGTCATCCATAAATACCTCAATGAACCTCTCTATCATGTCTGAAAAGATAGCCATCATGCATCGTTGGAAGGTAGCTGGGGCATTGCATAAACCAAATGGCATTCGTCTATACGCAAAGGTTCCAAAGGGGCACGTGAATGTTGTCTTCTCTTGATCCTCAGGGGCTATTGCAATTTGATTGTAACCTGAAAAACCATCAAGGAAACAATAATGTGAGTGACCAGCTAGCCTTTCAAGCATTTGATCAATAAAAGGCAAATGAAAGTGATCCTTTCTAGTGGCAGTGTTTAGCTTCCGATAATCAATGCACACTCTCCATCCTGTGATTGGTCTTGTTGGCACCAGCTCATTGTCCTCATTCTTGACCACTGTGATGCCTGACTTCTTTGGGACAACTTGGATAGGACTCACCCATTTGCTATCTGAGATAGGATAAATGATTCCTACATCAAGTAATTTGAGTATTTCAGTCCTTACAACATCCTTCATATGTGGGTTGAGTCTCCTCTGGGGCTCACGACTTGGCTTGGCATCCTCCATCAAAATTCGATGCATGCACATTGTAGGGCTTATTCCCTTGATATCTGCAATGGTCCATCCGATGGCATTCTTGTGCTCTCTCAAAACTGTGATCAACTTATCCTCTTCTAATGGTGAAAGGTCAGAAGCTATAATGATGGGAAGGGTTTCTGTCTCACCAAGATAAACATATTTAAGGTGTTGTGGAAGAGGTTTTAGCTCAAGTTTAGGTGGCTTGACAATGGAGGGAACTAGTTTAGTGGTGGCAGGTTTAAGAGGCTCAACAATGGGTGAAATGGAAGAATTGAATGGTTTCAAAACCTCAAGGGCAGCTGCCACTTCAATGAACTCAGGTTCATCATCAAGATCACCTAAAGGTTGTGTCAACACAATTTCTAAAGCATCATCAGATTGTGCCTGTACAAACTTAGACAAAACCAGGGAATCCAAACTATCAATTGAAAAACAATCAAGTGAATTAGAAGGATGAGTTAAGGATTCAAACACTTTGAATTCTATGGTTTGGCCAAGGACTGTCATTTTCAGAATGCCATTTTTCACATCAATAAGAGTGTTTGCTGTGGCCATGAATGGTCTTCCAAGCAAGATAGGCAGCTCACGGTCATGAATGGGTGCATCTTCCATGTCTAACACTACAAAATCAGCAGGCAATATTAGCTTATCAACTTGAACCAAAATATCTTCAACTATACCTCTAGGATATTTCACTGAGCGATCAGCAAGTTGTAAGCTGAGTGTGGTGGATTTTAGCCTTCCCAAACCTAGTTGCAGGTACACCGAATAAGGCATTAGATTGATACTTGCACCTAAATCCAACATGGTTTTCTCCACTCGTTTATCTCCAATGGTTATGCCGATGGTAAAACTGCCTGGATCCTTGAGCTTAGGAGGAAGTTTTCTTTGAAGGACAGCACTCACATTTTCAGACACCAACACCTTCTCATGAGGGCTATACCTTCTCTTGTGTGAGTTCAACTCCTTAAAAAATTTAGCATAAGTTGGCATATTCCTGATCATATCAAGTAAAGGCAAGTTAACATTGACTTTACTAAGTATATCATAAATTTCAGTAAATGACTTATCCTGTTTGCTTTTAGCAAGACGTCCAGGGAAAGGAATTGGTGGCACATAAGGTTTCTCGGCCTTGTGCAATATAGGTGAACTTGTTGACGTGCCAATGGGAATTTCTTCTTTTGGTGTCGTCTCTTCCTTGTGTTCATCACCTGCATTCACAACATCATGATTAGTAACTTCTTTGCCAACTTTATTATCAATAACCTTACCACTTCTAGAACTGAGATTGCTTTGGCATGCTCATGACGGTTGGGATTCACATTTGGCTGGCTGGGGAACTTTCCAGGTTCTCTTTGGTTCAAACTATCTGCAATTTGCCCTAATTGAATTTCCATTTTGGTCAAGGCAGCAGAATGTTGTTGAAGAGCACCATTAGTAGTTTGCTGGAATTGCAAAGTATTTTGAGCCAACAACTTGACTGTGTCCTCCAATGAACTTGGTTTCGGTTGGAATGATGAACTCGCTTGATTTTGATTTTGATTGTTGCTCCAAGAGAAATTTGGGTGATTCCTCCAACCAGGATTATAAGTGTTCGAAAAGGGATCATTTCTTGGCCTTTGGTTGTAAGAATTCATCATGTGGGCTTGTTCTTGGACAAACTCAGGATAAGCATTACTAGCTGAACACATGTGAGTTGGGTGTCCTTGAACATTGCAAATAGCACAAACTTCAACTTGAGGAGCTTTAGGTACCATATTGAGCACGGAGTCACGCTTCCTTTGTAAACCAACAACCTGTAAAGCAAGCTCATTGTTAGGACTAATCTCATAGATACCAGCCTTACCTCTTGTATCTTTGTGTTGAGCATTGGATCCCAACATCTCAAATATGTCATATGACTCTTGAGAATTCTTTTTCTTTAAAGCTCCACCTGCAGCATTATTAACAGTAGATTGACAAGTTTCGGTTAGTCCGTCATAAAAAATTTGCATTTGCAAGTATAGAGGTAACCCATGATGTGGACATTGCATTAGAGTTCCTTTGAAACGCTCCCAGCATTCGTTGAATGGTTCTCCATCATGTTGTGAGAAGTTGAAAATCTTGGACCTCAAGGTGGCTGTCTTTTGGGCGGAGAAAAACTTCTCCAAGAACTTCTTAGCAACAGCATCCCAAGTGGTTAGTGATCCAGGGGCTAACGACATCAACCAAGTCTTTGCTCTATCCTTCAAAGTGTAAGGGTAAACCCTCATCCTCAGATTTGCTTCAGATACATCCTTCAAAGGCAAAGTACAAACAACAGTATAAAATTCTTTAATGTGAGCCAAAGGATCTTCGTTAGGTAAACCATAAAAAGAAGGAAGCATTTGAAAGTGAGAAGATTTAAGCTCATAGTTTCTAGCTTCTCTGGACAGCAAGATGCATGAAGGTGAATTTGGTATGATTGGTTGAGCAAGATCCTCCAAAGCAAGTTGGTCATTAGCTGCCATCTTTTCTTCTTCCTCTTCTTCTTCTTGATCTGAGTTAAAGATGTTGAACAAAGAGTATTCTTCTGAGCTTGCTGAATTGGAGGTTTCAGCTTCTAAGGGATTGAGAATAGATTCAATGGCTGCCTCCTTTGCTTTAACAAGCCTTTGTTCAAATTCAGCCAGTGATGGTTGTTGTGTACCACGGATTGGTTGGATCCTAATGGTTCCGGATTGAGAGTATTTCTTGACCGCTGATACAACTTGTTCAAGCAACGGTTTGCTCGACATGCAAATACCTGAAAACAAAGAAAAACTAAAGAACGTAAGCAATAGAAATAAGACTCTTAATCAAGTCCCCGGCGGCGCCATTTTTCTTGTTGGACATATTTTACTCTATCTATTTCTCGCAAGTGCACGAACCAATTATAGTATAGGAATGCAAGCACGAGGTCGTTCCACAGAGACTTGGATGAAAGACACTTAATACTACTACTTAGACTCACAAGTAATCCTAAGACTAAACAGAATTTAAATGAAGTTGTTTTGAGTTTGTTGGAATGAAAACTGCAAAAAGGAAATGCAAAGTAGCAAGTGACCAGCAAGTAGATGTTTTAGAAAGTTGAGAGACAAAGGAGACAAGCACTAGGGTTTCAACTTCACCATGACAATCCAATTTCAAGCTACAAGTTAACAATCACCTAAGTTGATTACAATTTCTGGAGTTCGTTCTTTCTTATGTATGATTATCCATATGGTGTTTGGTTTTAATCAAGTACTCAGAAAACACAACTTGGCTATGGTGTTTAGTCTAAGTTATGAATCTGAATCCATTAAGTTTAAGAAGAACACAAAGGAACCAAGTAAACATTTAAACATGGTGTTTGTCCTAAATGCATTACCCACTCATTCACTAATCGGTTCAAGAGTCATATGGTGTTTATGTAAACTTGAACTAGATAACCAACATACATGTGTTCATAATGGCCAGTTATTTAAACATGCATAAAGATTCAACTAAGAACAAGTGAATGAGACCAGAAAATTAGAAGTAATCAACAAAGGGTAACATTAACTTGAAAACATGAAATTGTCTTGTCAGGTTACATTGAAACCCTAGTTATGGGAATTAGTTACACTCCATTAATGGAAAATACATTTGAATCATAATAAACATGGAGAGAGTAAGAAAAACCCAAGAAGAACGAATTATGTTGTTGAAGAGCTCCTCACAGCTTCCACCATGTATGCTGCAACAGAGATGAAGAGTGGTGTAGATGGTGTGGATTGTGTTTGGGAATTGATGGGATGGTGGAGGATGGAGTGATCTGTGGGAGAAGTGTATGAGGTTGTGGTTGATGAAGGTTTGAGAGGGGGTGGTGCTGGGATGAGTGGTCTGCTAGGAATTGGAAGAGAGGGATTGTGAATTCCAGGATTTTGTGTGTGTTATGAATATGGAATGGAAGTGATATTTATAAGGAGAAGGAAAGGGGATATCTGAATTCAATATGGCTAATGCATACAACACTTGTATTAGAAAATCAGAAATGGTTGTTGCACTTCACCAATAAATCCCACCAGCAGCCCTAGCTCATCATCATGTCAGCATGACCAAGCATCCAATGAGCTCATCTGCAAGTCAGCATGATGAACAACTTCTTGGGCTTACGAATTGGGCTTGACTGAATCAAATGACGACTTTAAGATGTCCATTGTGAAGCTCAGAATGTGTCTGATCCAACCACACAAGTATTGGCCCAATCCAAGCTCCTGATGAAGAAGATAGGTCCGAAATGAAATTCTAACTCAGTCTCCAGTTTTTGCACGTTTTTGCTCCATTTTGCTTCAAATGCCACAAGTGGTACCTAGAGCTCAATGAACTGAATAACAAACACAAAATGGATTAAAAGCACAAGTTTTATTTAAAAACATAACCAAACAATAGGGTAGATTGATACAAAATGATACAGAATTATGCATTGATCAACCATGACAATTTACACAAGCTATTGTAGCATGCTTTAAATATCACAATTTTGTTTTTTTTCTTTTCCTTTCATTTTTCATGCACTTATTTTAGTTAATTCTATTTAGTATTAATGTTGTGGGTTTTGACCCAAATAAACTTTATGTATTGGGAAATCTAAATTAGACTAATGGAGATCTTTTTCTAAATTAGTTCCTTCTATATATGCGGATGTTTGCATTTTAAGATATGTGCGATCATCCTCTCCTGGCACTACCCTCCAACTCAAAATTTCACTGCTGGGATTTTACTTTTATTTGGCTATAGTTATATAAGCTCATCATGTATTCTAGATCACCCTATAAGTTATTTATTTGAATATGTTTGAGCAATGTAATTTGTGATTGATAATTATTTACTTGTGTACAGGGCTTTTGCAATTTTTGTTGGAGTTATGAACCTACGAAGCAGAAATTGTTGAAGATGTGTCCTGAATTGCTTAGTAACATCATTAGTGTATCTCAACTATCAGATAATATGTTGAGCACCACTAGTGCTTGTAATTCTTCACTAAGTGTCATCTTTATATTTGTCAACTAGTTTACATATTCCCTAAAACCAAACATGTGATGTAAATTTATGGATATTTCATTGCCTTTTATGGTAAATTAAAAGGGTGTAGGGGCTTTTTTCGTTCCGGCAACTACTGTGGGCCTGGGCTATCGTAAGGAGCAAATCGGTGAAATTACCCCCTGTGTATGAGTTTAAGAATCAAACCCTAAGAATGCTTCAAAAGGTTAGTGGAGCCTTAGGAAGCACCCTAGTTATCTTCACCAACAAAAACAACAGTCGCTTACAGATAAATATATAGCTTGGCATGAGAAGCTTGTGGCATGGAAGCTAAGCATTCATGAGTTTAGCATGAGAGAGAGAGAGAGAGAGAGAGAGAGAGAGAATGCTGTGATTTCCTATGAGAACTGGGGGTTTAAGTGAGGGGAGAAGGGATTTTGAGATGATTTGTTGAGGGGAGAGAGAGAGAAGGGTGAATGGGTGTGTTAAGTGATTTTTCCGGCAGCCTGACAAAAGCTATGTCAGACTCTAGAATAGCTTGCCAGAAGAGAAGATGGGAGGAGATGGAGGAATAGGGCACGAAATTACAGAGCTTCAAGGAAGAGAGATAATGTTTGCTCTCTGGATGTGGGTTATGGGAAAGAAAGGAAGAAGATGGAAGCATAGGTGACTTCAGCATATTTCCAGTAGCTTGATGAAATCTTCGTCAGGCTGCTGGGTGGCTTGATAGAAGAGAAAAAAAGAAGCAATGGAAGAACATGGCTTGAAATCCAAGTGTTCCATAGATGAGAGGTGATGCTTGCTCTCTCTGGATGTGTTTATGGGAAAGAAAAGAAGAAGTTGGAAGAAGAGAGCATGAAATTGAAGGGTTCCAAAAGGGATGCTTGCCTTCGATTAGGTTTCATGGTTGTTGGGAGGCTTGCAGCAACCCAGGTGAGTTGTTTTGCTGGGCAGAAAGTGCCTCCTTTTATAGGCGCTGGAAACCCTTAATTTTGTCAAGCCTCCATCCCCTTTTTCTTCACTTTCTTCTATTTCATCTTGTTTGGTGAAACTTCCTTAGCCTGAACCCATAGGCACATAGCTTTTTGGGGTTCCAAGGTCCTCAGGCAGTAGGACTTCTCCATGTGGGTGAGGCACCACCCACTTTTTCTTCTTGTTTTCTCACCAAAGCTTGAAGAGGAAAGAATGGGTAAGAGTGTTGGTCAAAAGGTGAGTTTCTTCCATCAGCACATGGGTTTTCTTGGTTTAGATGGTTTGGCTTCGATATGGTTTTAACAAAGATGCTGGATATTTTCCACGATGCTGGGCTGGGCTATTGGTATTTTGCTTCCAACGGCCTTTGAGTTTGCTCAGCTGCCCGAAACAGCCTATTTGATCAAGGTGCTGGATATTTTGGCTGATGGGGGCCTTTTTCAAGTGTTTGCAGGCCATTGGATATTTTCCTAAGTGTTGCGTAGATTCAGCTGCACCAAAATGGGTTCAACTGCATCCTCAACTTGTGATACTCGCAAGTGCACGAGCCGTTGGTAGTTTAGCATATGTAAGTGCGAGGTCGATTCCACAGGGATTGGTGATTGAACAATCCAATTCAGTTTTCCTACACAAAACAGAAATGAAAACAAAAGAAACAAAACAAGAAGAAAGAAAAGAACTAAGACAAGATGGTGAGGTTTTAGAATCCACCCTAATTGTTCTAATCATGTTATGGCAGCAAGTAAACAAATTGATTCACTCATGAAGATGCTCACAAATAAGTCCATGGTGTTTGGATCAAATTGTATTGAACATCACAAGGACCCCAAGCATGGTGTTTACATTAGGAGACCTAGAAACCAAATCACATAAGTTGCTAATAGATGGAATGAAGATGATCCCCAAACCTTCCCAACAAGAGCAAAATGCATAAAACCTTAGGTGATCAATCAAAGGATGCAAAACAGCTCCATTAAAACAGTGAAGAAGAATTCATGAATGAAATCAAACTTTATAAACTCAAACCATGATACAAGACTAGCAAGATGTTTATTACAACTAATAACAGAAAAACAAAGAAAATACAGAAGAAAATAAAAGACAAAGGGAGGAGAAGAAGATAAGGACAGCATGCTAGAGATGGAAAAGAATCATCTCCATAGCTGCTAGGAGGCCAAAGCCTCCCAGCTGCTGCCTTCTCCCTTCTCTCCTTTTGTGACTCTCAACTTTCCCTCTCTTTGTGTACAATGGAAGTGTAAATGATGGATCTCAGGATCTGATTTGAATGTGGAATGGAAGTGGTATTTATAGGGAGAGGGGAGTGGGAAATCTGAATTGAATATGGCAATGACCTAACACACTTGCATTAGATAATCAGAAATGGTTACTCCACCAAATCCCACTAGCAGCCCTAGCTCATCCTCATGTCAGCATGACGAAGCTTCCATTCAGAAACCAATAGTTCATGCCTAGCTCATCATGACCAAGCATGCAATGAGCTCATCTTCCTGTCAGCATGATGTGTATTTCCATGGACTCACGAATTGGGTTGGGCTGAATCAAATGATGACTTTAAGATGTCCATTTTGAAGTGCAGAATGTCATTGATCCAACCACACAAGTATTGGCCCAATCCAAGTTCGGATGAAGAAGATAAGTCCGAAATGAACTTCTAACTTCAGGCTCCAGTTTTTGCACATTTTTGCACCATTTTGCTTCAAATGCCTTAAGTTGTATTCCATGCATCCAAATGAGGCCTTAACATGCTTGAATTGCATGAATTATGCTCTTTTGCTCTCTTGGCCTACAAAACACACAAAGAGAGGCAAAAACTCAGAAATTGTAGGAAACTAAGCAAAAGAAGTAAGTAAATTGGGCATGTATATGTATAAAATTATGAGCTTAACACTAAGCTATTGGGTTTTCTCTCTCATGCTTACCCATATATTTGGGCTCAAGGAATAGGCTTGAGTTTTGGTGGTCCCAAGTAGCCCAAAACTTCCACTCCTTGGACCATCAATGGGCCTCGTGAATATTTGTAACCATCCATACCACAACCCGCTCAGCAAGCCCCAGGCATTCTCGTGGCTTGGGCCCACTTAAGCTTGTAGCGTGGCATGTTGCTTATTTGCTTGGCGTGGCATGTGTGCAAGTGAATATGACGAACTCTTGAGTACCCAAGTTGGGTTTTTCCCAAGTTAGGTGTCTTCCTGGGCTAGAAATATATTTGGGGCCAGCCTTGAATTTTTTGGGCCTCAACAAAGGGCAATTAGGTCGATTTAGGTAATGGTCTCCTTAATAGTTATTTACCTAGAAGATAAGTTCATGGTTTGTGAGATGATGAAAGGGATTTAAAGAAGTTAGGTCCAAGAGACCTTTCCTTATAGCTCACACACCCTTAATAGTTCATAGTCATAGGATCGTTCAATTGGGTATTGAGGATCTGCCAAAACTAGCATACACTATATTTGTTCAATTGGGAGGATGACTGATCTCAAGTCATTCATGTAGATGACACTAAGATAAGTGTATGAGTGTTTGCTAGAGAGCGAGTTCATTGAACATGATTAATCAAGAATCTTATATGGAAGTTTTACTTACACGTCAAACAAGATTTCGAAGTTGCAATTATGCAAAATTAGTCCTTAGACGTGTGGCACTATGGTTGCCTTAGGAGTACGTCGTTGATATTAGGTTATGTCGTATAGTCGAACCCAACTTGGGACTTGACTTAAGATATCAATGGGTCCTTAATTGATAACAGGAGTTTGTAAGTGTACAATAATGAATTTCGGCTCTCAATAAAGAGAGAGAAGGAATCTTCAATAGATAACCGAAAGTATTTATCATGAAAATCAACACAAGACCCTCAATAGCATACTGAGATTGAGCTAATCATCCTTCCCTATATTACGGCCGGAGCTAATTATTCTTGCGCTGTGGTAACCAAAACTTGTTGAAATTGTAAAAAAAAAGAAGAAAGGAGCTTTAGTTTAAAACCATAATATAGTTTACTAATTTAGTATAAAGAAATACAATTTAGTCTAATTAGCAAAAGACCAAACACCAAAATGTAACAAAAATACCATTACAAAATATGAAAATTACACCATATGCCATTTTCAATATTTAGTTTTAAACCAAAGCTGAAAAACGACATCAAACTAAAACTGAACCAAAACGACATCAACCAAAAACCGAAATTGAATCACAACCCATTCACGCGACCTTTCAACTTCACCTCCAGAAACCTCTTCAACTTCACCTCCAGAAACCTCCAGACCACCAACGATCATTGAAGACCACCAACCCATTCGCGCGACCATCATCGAAGACCACCAACGATTCGAAGCAGATTCTTCATCTCAGTTCTGGTTTTGGTTTTCTGCATCTCAATTTCTGCAGTTTTCAGCATCTTTAGCTTCTGGTTTTGGTTTTCTGCATCTCATTTTCTGGTTTTCTGCATCTCATTTTCTGGTTTTCTGGTTTTGGTAGAAAGAAATACAATTTGGTTTTCTGCATCTCATTTTCTGGTTTTGGTAGAAAGAAATACAATTTGGTTTTCTGCATCTTATTTCTAGTTTTGGTTTCGTTTTCGTTTTCGTTTAAAATAGGGTTTTCTGCATAGCATTAATGGAAACTGCAATGCAGTTTCCGTTAATGCAATGAAGTTTGTAGTTCATTAAAATGCATTTACGCAAATTGCATCACATTAGTGGCCTATATTTTGTGTTTTGGATTGCTCATTTTATAGTGTTTTCAAAACGATGATAAAGAATCACTAAAGAATGAAGCTCAAAATCAAAGAAAGCCAAGAATCAAAACAATGATAAACATAAATAATAGTGTTTTCGTTTAATTACAATCAAATTGTTGATGATAAAATACAAAAACCAATTCCTCATCTGGGTAGCCTTTACTCTTCAAATTGGTGAGGTTGACTGCTAAGGAAAGAACAAAAATCAAATTGTAATTAAATAAAAACTGCAATGCAGTTTCTAGTTTCTAAAAGTCCAATTTTGAGTTCCCTTTCTCTTGGGTAGTTCTACTCTTCTCTTGCCCACCCAATTCCTCATCTGGGTAGCCTTTACTCTTCAAATTGGTGAGGTTGAAGGCTAAGAAGTCCTGAGCAACTGCAAGAAAGAAAAATGAGCACAATGTTAGAACCTGGGTAGAGGAGTTTTTGCCAGAAACTCAACAAAACCAAAAGAAGCACTGCACAATAAGATTATGTCATAAACAACAAGCATCTCTATCCTAAGAAATGCAATATGATCTCAAGTTTCCAGGACGAAATTGAAAATATAGCTAGAAACAAAACAAACTTGAAATATGCATTGCTGCAAACTAAATAATTTAGACAGCAAACTCCACAAGTACAAAGAGAAGGGAATCAAATCAACACTAGCTTAACAACTCAATAACCAACAACCTATACCAAACATATCGATTATCGTCGTCATCATCAGCAGCAGCAACAACCAAATTCATCAGAGTCAAACAGTCAAAAATCATCACAAACCCAACACCATAAATTCAAACAGCACAAAATGGAACATAAAACCATTCACCAAATCAAATCCACAGCAATCCACGCAATGCATGATGAACAATACAGCAACAGAAATATGAAGCATAAACACAACATATCAAACACACCTAATGCTTAAGCACACAAACACAAACATACATAATTAAAAAAACTGTAGCCCATCTTCTGAATAAAACCTTCAAAATCTACAACCACCCCAAATTTTCCAAATACCTTGCACACAAAAAACCAATTAAATTACTATAATTTCTGAACAAGCATAGACATAACATAAAGCGAAATGAATTTAATCGCAGCATCACCAATCAAATCATCATAATTCGAAAAACCTAACCTAATCCAAGCCCCAATTTTCAAAACCCTATACTACAACACAACAATCGCGACCAAGAAGCAAATCGTTATTAGGGTTCAAATAGGGTTTTAACGTACCAGAATGAGATCAAATAGGGTTCACTAGTCATTGAGCTCGGCCCCGATCTTGAACTCAGCAAGATAGCGATCATAATTGCCCTTCATCTTGAGTTAGAAGACCTTGGAGTTGCCGGTGAAGGCCGAAGGGATGAGCCGCGAGTCAAGGAGCTTGAGAATTCCATCGCAGGTGAAGGCTGTGGTTGTCAAAGCATCGTTGCTGTGGAGAGAGAGAGAGAGAGAGAGAGAGAGAGAGAAATCTGATCAACAAAAAGGAAACTAACGAATTTGGGTCATGCTTTTAAATAAGAAAGGTATAATTGTCTTTTCAGTGATTCATATAGGGTGGGCCAAAGCCTTCTCTTTGGCCTAATCCAAAATAACAATTCTTTTATAGGTATTAAAACTCAAACCAAAATACATGTCTCAAATACTAATTAATAAAGTTAATTATTTCTAATACCTCGTTCTCCTAAAAAAAAAATTAGTTGAGTAGGAAAACCAAATTTACTGTTTCCTCCTCAAAGCAAAGAAACACAAAGACAGTTTGTCGGAGATAAGAAATTTCTCCGCACGCCGATCATCCAAGGGCTCATATTTCATTTTAAAAATGAAGGGATGAGATTGAATGACCTGCTGACTTGTTTAACCATTTTTATTAAGGAGCACGTGAAATACACGTGACTTAGAAAACAAAGAATAACCCCTGGCATGCACTGGAGCTGCTTCATCTCATCTCTGCGATCTCTCTCTTGGAAATCCAAGCTTCATCTATGTCCCCAGATCGGAATCTGGGCGTCTCATCTCTTCCCATGCCAAGATGCAACAGCCATTGGAGAGGAGATAGAGAGACAGCGGTGCTTCGAAGGCAATAAAGGTGTCAGTTCAGAAGACTAGGCCGAAGCTGACCTCGCCTACGTCCTCCGCCACTTCAATCGCGCTTTCAAGTACCGTGGCCTCAGAAACGAGGTCTCATATTCAATTCCACTCTTGTTTCCTTTCTTTTGTGTAAAAAAATTCATCATATTATGCTAAATTGTTTTTTGCAGTGAGGTTAGAGATTTGGGGAACTTAATTGGGTTGTACACCGAATGGCACTCACGTTTGCTCCCATATTATTCTTTTGATCAGTTTGTTCATGAGATGAGGTCGAACAGGTTGCCGCCAGTAGACAAGTAAAAGTATTGATCTCTCTATATCTTTTATTTTTTATTTTTAAATCCTTTGGATTTTGGACTCTACTTTAATCTTTTATTCTTTGTGTGCAAAATTTTGATTACATGTCTCTTAGAAAATTGAGAGAAAGAGTTACAAGTGGAGGAGACCTGACAAAGTTGCATGAACCAACAGTCAAACAAGGCTCTCCAAATGATCAACAGGGTATTATGCTCTGTCATTATCTCATTGAACCGGAGATTAGTTGTTCTGAATTCACATGAAAGATGTCAAGGAGAATGATATTGATAAGTGGAAATCTACTGCCAATAATTCTATGTTACTTCGTTTTTGAAAAAATAATAATAATTAAGTTGGAAGGTCTCCTTTTCTTTATGAAATAATTTAATTAGAAGTTTTTGGGTTCTTCATCATAATTTGTTTTAATATTTGTGTTTGATCAATGATATTTGAACTATTCGCTTTGGAAACAACCACTGCTTTCTATGTTCCCATTTAAATATTGAATCCTTTTAATTTTCTTGGGGTTTATATATAAGCTTGATTTGTTATTAAGTATTTGCTTGTCTTGAGTGTTTACTACTGAAAGATAACCATCAAAGGATTCTTTGAAGAGTTATGAAAGGCATTTCATTAGAGAATATTGATAGAAAACCTTGTAAAGTTGACGTTTCACTGAACAATACTGATGCATTTGTTGTCCCTAGTATCTGTGTGCAATAGTTTGATGGTGCTCCTTTGCTTTGCTAATTGTAGGAACCCTATGAGACTTTGCATGGTGATATGGTTGCTCCTAGTATATCTGCAGCAGGTAGTTTTCAGAAAGAATTAACCAATCAAGTTCCAAATAATGAAGGTAGTGAATCTAGTGAAAATCATATGACAGATGAACAGAGAGCACAAATGAAAGCTAGCAAATTTAAGGTCCTTGAGAAACATGCAGCTAGGCGCCGCCAATTGCAGGTGGCTTGAGGTTCTGTTTTTCTTCTGTCGTGTTCTAAATTATGTTTCATTGTGTTGAGCTGTGGATGGCAATTGAACTCATGGATATAGGCATCAGGGCAGAACGTTCTGTCTTGATATTCCTTCTTTGTACGAAAAAGTTTTTTTGTCATATTTACACAACTCGATCTCTTTAATAGTTGATCCATTACCAATAGTTAAATGTGGGTTCTTAATTTGATGTAACAGTTTATTTGCAATTGCGTACCCGAATATGTAATTGCATACATTTTATGCAATAATTGATCCCCCTAAAACCAAAAGAAGGGTTGAATGCAATTTCATACAGCAAACTAAGAATTGCACAGAGGTTACGAAATTGCATACTATGCAATTAGATATTGTAAGCTGAGAATTGCACACATGCCCTATCAAATTGCATAGGTATATGCAATTGCATGACATTACGAAAAATAACTACAGTTGCAAGTTCAACAATGTTTTAGGCTTTCATTCATGCTACAATTTACCCCTTGAACTTGTACTCATTTTTCAATTTACCCCATAACCTTTTTTTTCTTCAGAAAATTAAGGATATGAATATTTCTTTTTCGTCAATGTCCCCTTGTCGTCTAATCCTAACATTTCATCCAATTTTCCGTTAAATATGAGGGCAAATTGGTTATTTCATAAGTTAAAAATAATTAAATAATTAAAATAAAATAATATGAAAGGATGTTAAATATATGCCCTAAAGCCAAACATGTGATGTTAATTTCTGGATATTTCACCATCATTTATGGGCAAAATCGTTGTTTTCAACTATAATATGTAGTCTATAATTATAACAGTAAAATAACAAGTCCTTGAAATATGATTAGTATGAGGGCTATTAAATGAGATTGGATATAAGAAGACCTCTCATATTTTCACATAATGGTTGATGTTTGTATATCCGGGATGGAGATCAGTGACCTCACGATGGAGCTTAGTGTCTTGGTTGCCATTACCATTTCGAAGCTTTTATTGGCAAATCTGTAAGTGTATGGTTCAAATGGGCTGTTCATGATTGGTATTGGTTGTTGTGATTGCCGTAACTGCTATATATTGGTTGCTTTGGCTAAGGATTCAGGAAAAGCGCAGTTAAGAAAAGTGTATTTTTGTTACACTGAAATATGTGTTTTAAGATACCATCAAAGTGTTAAAATAATCTCTCTCTACCTCCCTCTCATTTGTAGGAAGGTGTATGCTCACTTGGACTTTTCATGCATACTTGGTGAGATTCTCACCTTCTTATGAGAGTCTAATATTTAGGGGCTAACATTTGTGTACTCTACAAGTTATAAATTGAGCTAAATGTATTACAAAATATTTTAGGTGAAGTGTTTTCTTTGTTTCTATTTCTTTTTTGAGATCTTATTTCTTATTTATGTGACATCTAGTCTTGGTTAGAGAAAATAGAAGATATCACATTTAATTTTCTATAGCTTTTAGGTAGTAGTAGATTATCCATATTGTCATGCAAATGAACACACACAAAAAAGAGGCCCTCTAACCAAAAAGAGGAAATTTGGTGATATTTTCATACATTATAAGAGTGTGAACCAATGAGCCTTCAAGTAAAAACAAAAAAAGTTAAAAACCAAAAGAAGGGCGGAATGCAATTGCATATTGTAAACTAAAAATTGCAAACAGACGTTACGAAATTGAATACATATGTATGCCATTGCATATTGTAAAATGATAATTGCACATAGAAGCTACGAAATTGCATACAGGTATATACATATGCATATTGCAAACTGAGAATTGCACAAATGTGCTATCAAATATGCGATATATGCCCACAAAAACCATTAAACATGGCTAAATTGTTGATTTAGTCCTTGAACTTACCCAATTTTAAATTTATATCATGACCTTTTTTTTTATTTATAAAATTAAGGATATGAATTTGTCTTTATCGCCAATGTCTCCCCTACCGTTTAATTCCCTAACATTTCGTCCAACATGTCATTAAATATGAGGACAATTGGGCATTGATCATAATAAAAAAAAAGTCCAAATATGGGATAGTCATTTTATACGTTAAAAATAATTGAATTATGTAAAATAAAATAATATGAAAGGATGTTAAATATATGCCATAAAGCCAAACATGTGATGTTGCTTTCTTTTTTGGATATTTCACCATCATTTATGGGCAAAATCGTTGTTTTCAACTATGATATTTAGTCTACAATCATAACAGCACAACAATCCTTGGAATATGATTCGTATGAGGGCTATGCAATGAGATTGAATATAAGAAGACTTCTCATACTTCCACTTCATTTCCTAAACATTCATGGTTATATGATTATCAATTGGGCATTGATCATAATAAAAAAAAAGTCCAATTTTCTTTTTCGTCAATTCAATGTGGCTCAATCAATCGACCATTAAGTAATAATTTTTGTTGAGAGTTTTTAAATTTATATTTTATCAACAATCATATGTTTGATATTATTGATTTTTTTAATTAATAATATAGTAATAATTGGAGATAATCAACAAAGTTCAATTTTACTCTCAATAGTTCATTGGGTTAAATTAGTAGTAAATCATGAAAGTTATATTGAGTAATTTATGTCAACAAACCACCTAACGAACGCTAAGCGACTTGTTCGTTGGGTAACTGATGTTGTCCGTTGACCAAATTACCCAACGAACTCCATGATTCACTCAACAAACAAGGTATTGTATTCGTTGAGTAAAGTTCGTCGTTCCCAGAGAAATTGGAGCAACTAAAATACTTTATCAAACAAACGCGCTATTTTTTTACTCAAATGCAGGGGAGTGTGTTCGTTGAATAAAGTTGGCCGTTCCTCTGGAAATTGGACCCAACTAACTTACTTTTTCAAACAAACGACTATTTGTTTACGCTAATGCAGGGGTTGCGTTCGTTGAGTAAAGTTGCCCATTCTCAGGAAAAATGAGCCCAACTAACTTACTTTTTCAAACAAACGGGTTATCTGAAATTGGTACTTAGGTGACGAAGGGTAAATTTTACAACACTCAAACAAAATGCAACAATCTTCACACACTTTTGACCTTGACCAAATACACTTATAACTAGTCAACTAATAGTCATGAACAACCACAATCAAGAATACACACAGAGCATGCCACAATGTACTTGTAACCCTAGAAAATTACTAGTGACAACCTAGACACTTAGAAGGACCCGTCAATCTAGGCATCCCATGTGCTAGCAACAACTATGGTGAAAGTGTGTGAAAACATCATAATTAAGTAAACACCAAACATCAGATCCTGATGATTAGTCAACCACCAAGAACACACCTAGAGAAGCTATTCTTAATCTAAACTTGAGGTTGATAAAAACAATAAAAATTCTATTACAAAATTGTCAAGGGAAGCAAAAAGAAATATTCAAAATGCATACATTAACACTATTTGATCACGCGTACGCAATGGGTTGCGTTGGTTGAGCAACGTTGTCTGTTCCCCGGAAAAATGGGCTCAACTAACTTAATTTTTTAAACAAACAGGCTACTTGTTCCGTGATTGCAAGGGGTTGCGTTCGTTGAGTAAAGTTGCCCGTTCCCGGAAAAATGGACCCAACTAAATTACTTTTTCAAACAAACGGGCTATTGTTCACGCAAACGCAGGGGTTGCGTTTGTTGAGTAAAGTTGCCAATTCCTCGGAAAAATGGGCTCAACTGACTTACTTTTTCAAACAAACGGGCTATTTGCTCACACGAATGCAGGGAGTTGCGTTCGTTGAGTAAAGTTACCCGTTCCCTAGAAAAATGGACCCAAACTTACTTTTTCAAACCAACGGGCTATTTGTTCATGCGAACGCAGAGGTTGCATTCGTTGAGTAAAGTTGCCCGTTCCATGGAAAAATGGGCTCAACTAACTTACTTTTCCAAACAAACGGCCTATTTGTTCTGCGATTGCAAGGGGTTGCGTTCGTTGAGTAAAGTTACCCGTTTCCCGGAAAAATGGACCCAACTAAATTACTTTTTCAAACAAACGAGTTATTTGTTCACACGAACGCAGGGGTTGCGTTTGTTGAGTAAAGTTGCCCGTTCCCTGGAAAAATGGACCCAAACTTACTTTTTCAAACAAACGGGCTATTTGTTCATGCGAACGCAGAGGTTGCATTAGTTGAGTAAAGTTGCCCGTTCCATGGAAAAATGGGCTCAATTGAATTACTTTATCAACCAAATGGGCTATTTGTTCTGCGATTGCAAGGGGTTGCATTCGTTGAGTAAAGTTTCCTGTTCCCGGAAAAATGGACCCAACTAAATTACTTTTTCAAACAAATGGGCTATTTGTTCACGAGAACGCAGGGGTTGCGTTTGTTGAGTAAAGTTGCCCGTTCCCTGGAAAAATGGACTCAACTGACTTACTTTTTCAAAAAAAGGGGCTATTTGTTCACACGAACACAGGGAGTTGAGTTCGTTGAGTAAAGTTGCTCGTTCCCTGGAAAAATGGACCCAAACTTACTTTTTCAAAGAAAGGGGCTATTTGTTCATGCGAACGCAGAGGTTGCATTTGTTGAGTAAAGTTGCCCATTCCATGGAAAAATGGGCTCAATTGACTTACTTTTTCAAACAAATGGGCTATTTGTTCTGCGATTGCAAGAGGTTGCGTTCGTTGAGTAAAGTTGCCCGTTCCCGAAAAAATGAACCCAACTAAATTACTTTTTCAAACAAACGGGCTACTTGGTCACGCGAACGTAGGGGTTGCATTTGTTGAGTAAAGTTTCCCGTTCCCTGGAAAAATGGACTCAACTGACTTACTTTTTCAAACAAATGGCCTATTTGTTCACACGAATGCAGGGGGTTGCGTTTGTTTTGTAAAGTTGTCCATTCCATAAAAAAATGGACTCAACTAACATTTTTCAAACAAACGAGAACCCAAGGAGTTGCGTTCGTTTAGTAAAGTTGTCCGTTCCTTGGAAAAATGGAACCAACTAAGTTATTTTTTCAAACAAATGGGTTGTTTGTTCACATAAATGTAGAGGTTGCATTCGTTGAGTAAAGTTACCCGTTCCTCGAAAAAATGGGCCCAACTAACTTAATTTTTCAAATAAACGTGCTATTTGTTCGGCGATTGCAAGGGGTTGCGTTCGTTGAGTAAAGTTGTCCGTTCCTCGGAAAAATGGGTCCAACTAACTTACTTTTTCAAACAAACGAGCTATTTGTTCCCCGATTGCAAGGGGTTGCGTTCATTGAGTAAAGTTGTCCGTTCCCGAAAAAATGGACCCAACTAACTTATTTTTTCAAACAAATAGGCTGTTTGTTCACGCGAATGCAGAGGTTGCATTCATTGAGTAAAGTTACCTGTTCCTCGGAAAAATGGGCCCAACTAACTTGCTTTTTCAAACAAACGGGTTATTTGTTCACACAAACACAGATGATTGCATTCGTTGAGTAAAGTTGCATGTTCTCTGGAAAAATGGACCCAACTAACTTACTTTTTCAAACAAACGGGTTATTTGTTCACGTGAACGTTCAGTAAATGTTCGGTAAGAAAAAAAAAAGTTCACGAGAAAGAAGAAGACATGAAATATATATATATTTTTTTGTTTTAAATCGAAGAAAGTAATTTTTTTTTTTAAAAAAGGAGAAAGCATATGGGTGTGATATATACTATTATTAAGTTAATTGGATCTTTTCCCTTGTATTGTTCATGTGCTTCTTTTTTAAAACTATTACAAATTTTGTTCTTACAATAAAAAGTGAATAAAATTACAAATATATTCACATAACTAAGACTCAAACCTAGGCCTTGCACCAAGGGATACGCACTAGAAACCAACTTCACTAAATACACTTTTGTTTTAATGTGCTGCACGTTGGAGATGAATCACAAGTATATTTCTATCTCAAAGGAAGTATGTAACAGATCTACTCACTGAAACAGGAATGCTTGGATGTAAGCCTGTTGACACACCCATTGAGATGAATCACAAGTTGTGTGAAGACATAGATCAAGAAGCAACCAATAAGGAGCAGTACCAACGCCTTGTTGGAAGGTTAATATATTTAGCCCACACAAGATCAGATATTGCATATGCTGTGAGTGTGGTTAGTCAGTTTATGCATTCACCCAGTGTGTCTCATTGGAATGCAGTTGATCGGATCTTAAGATATTTAAAGTCAACCCCCGGGAAAAGATTAATGTTCTCAAAAAATGGAGATCTTGGAGTTGTTGGATATACAGATGCTGATTGGGCTGGCTCCATTACTGATAGACACTCTACTTCAGGTTACTTTACTTTCGTGGGAGGTAACCTTGTCACTTGGCGGAGTAAAAAACAAAATGTGGTTTCTCGGTCTAGTGCAGAAGCAGAGTATTGATGAATGGCTCATGAAGTTTGTGAATTACTGTGGATCAGAAGACTATTGACAGAATTGGGCTTCAAGCCAGAAAAGACAATGGAGTTACATTGTGATAACAAGTTAGCTATCGATATTGCCCATAATCCAGTTCAACATGATCGAACCAAACATGTTGAGGTGCATAGAAATTTTATCAAAGAAAAAATTGAGAAGAAGATCATCCGCCTACCATTTGTAAAATCAGGAAGATCAACTGGCAGATATCTTAACAAAAGCTGTTTGTGGCAAAGTATTTCATGACTTACTTACCAAGTTGGGCATTGGTGACATATATGCACCAACTTGAGGAGGAGTGTTGACGTGAGTCTCCTAATTATTCAAGGAGATTTATTTCCTTGAATAATTAAGGGATTTACTTTCCTATTCTATATAGTTGACAAATCATTGTATAATTAGGAGATACTATCCTAATTGATTACTTGTATCTATGTCCTTGTAAAGCACTCATGTAAACTCCTATATATATATATATATCTCCTTATGGAGAAAAATAAAACCTAACCCAAAGTATTCAAACCATATTCATATTTTAGCATGTTTAGCATGGTTGGTTATTAATCTAGTTCATTTTATTGTCATTGCAGAAAAGAAAATCAGTTGGGAGTTTCTGAAGATGAAGAATATTAACCTGGCAAAGAAAATAAAAGCATATTCATAAAACAATATGGAGATATGGATGTGGTTGATCAAGTTTGGAGGGAAAATAATCTTAGATGATCTTTTGGCCAGGGCTACTTATTTACTTACGTATATTGTATGATCATGTCAACAACACCGAACAACAAGAACACATGTTCTAGTACTTTTCCTTATTTCAAATGACCAAGAAATTTGGTGAATGACTCAATTCATCATTTGAAGTCGTTGAAGCTTAAGATTGCTAGTTTATGAATTCTAATTGGTAGAGCAGAACATATTCAAATCCATAAATTGCATCATTATATGGGTTGCGTTAGCCGTCAGAAAAATTAAATTCAGCACAAGGTCTAGTCCTAGAAATTAAAATGTGATGTGAATTTTCTACAAAAGGTGGTAATAAATAGGATAATCTGGTTAAACCAGTTACTCTGATACAAAACAGAACAGTACACATGCTAAATTTGATATGAAAAGAAAATACTCAAATGACTACAATATATGTCACACGCAATTCAGATCATAATGAGTTGTTCAAGGGTAATATAATCTGATCCTCTATCGGAAGAAGCAATTGGGAACAATAATACCTGAGAAACCATGTTCATTGTTGGCCTCGATTGTGGATGGGAATGTCTGCATGCAATTGATAGCCCTACAATGGTTATGAGTTCATCTTGAAGTTGAGGTGTAGGAGGGGGAAGGCGTTGGTCCAACACATCCCTGAGCAATATGTTTGCATAGGTGGAAGATGGAAACGAAAAGGAGGAGACGACATCGCCTAGCTGCTTTCCCATAATCACTTCTAGTGCCAGCACTCCATAGTTATAAACATCACATTTTTCTGTTACCTTCATTGTATAAGCCAGCTCTGCGTGCAAATTAAGGAAGAACAAACCATTAATGTAGATATATCCAGAATTCAATTTTTTTAGAAGAACTTCTATATTTTAGTATTTTACCTGGTGCTACATATGCATATGTGCCTGCAAGAGCAATCCAATTCGACGAGTCTGGATTCAAAAGCTTAGCAGTGCCGAAGTCTGAAACGCAAGGCTCATAGTCACAATTCAGCAAAATGTTGCTGCTTGTTATGTCTCCATGCACGATAGGTGGTGAGCAATCATGATGCATATAACACAACGCATGAGCTACACCCTTTACGATTCTCACCCTTGTATTCCAGTCCAAGATTGTAGCCAAGTTACCTTTTTCCAGATACTCATAGACCAAAAATGAGTTGATTGCCACTTAACTTCAAATTCACCAAAGAAGTCAATCTCCCAAAGTCCTTTGGGATCACCCCGACTAAACTATTGGAAGAAATATCAAGTTCATGAATTTGGCTGTCCCCAGAGGTGTGAGATCTCACCGTGCAAGTTATTGTGGCTTAGGTCAATGAATCTAAGATTTGGATAGGCACCAAAGTCTTCAGATATATTGCATGTCAGTTAGTTCCCTTCAAGATGAACTGTCACTAAGCTCTTGCAAGTTTTCATGCTTTTGGGGATTGAACCTATCAAGTGGTTGTTGTGTGCTGTAAAGATTTCTAGGTATCCGCCTCCGCAAAGATTTTGGGGCAAATAACCAGAAAAGTTGTTAGTGTCTAATTGCAGTTCAGTCAACTTCTTGAGATTCTCCATCTCTTGGGGGATGTGTTGGCATGAGTTAGAAAGTATGGTTATATGGTCAACACATGTGGGCACGTTATCTTGTTTAGAGAATATTGTTTTATGGCAGACAGTTAGCATGTGTTAGGAATGTTTTAGACAACAAGCTTATCTTTATCTCCATACTTTTATGGAGCACTTTCACTTTGTAATGTGTATATATATTGACCTCACTACTACAAAAAGGGAAAAAGACGACCAGAAAAAAGACGACGGTAGAACAAAAAACCGTCGTTGTTTTTAAAGAGACGACGGTAACAAAAAACCGTCGTTGTTTTTAAAGAGATGACGGTAACAAAAAACCGTCGTGGATAAGTGACTTAAACAACTAAAAAATGGAGATACTGTTGAGAATTTTTTTATAAGGACGCACACAAATAAAAAAGCGTCGTCTTATTAAAAAGCTTTTCTTCAGAGTTAAAATCTGACCAAAAAACAACGACAGCAGGTATGACAAGCGTCGTCTTTTAAAAATCATGTGTCCTTTTTTTGGTAAAGACATAGTTGTTTTGAAAGAATTTTCGTCTATTATATGTAAAGATGACGGTTTTTTTTATTAAAAAGGGTCGTCTATTATTAAGTAAAGACGACGGTTTTTTTTATAAAAAGGGTCGTCTATTATGAAGTAAAGACGACCCTTTTTATATGCAAAATGGTCGTCTATTATATGTAAAGACGACGGTTTTTTTTATAAAGAGGGTCGTCTATTATGAAGTAAAGACAACCCATTTTATATGAAAAGGGTCGTCTATTATGAAGTAAAGACGACCCTTTTCATATAGAAAGGGTCGTCTATTATATGTAAAGACGACGGTTCTTTTATAAAAAGGGTCGTTTATTATGAAATAAAGACGACCCTTTTTATATATGAAAATGGTCGTCTATTATGAAGTAAAGACGACCCTTTTTCATATAAAAAAGGTCGTCTATTATATGTAAAGACGACGTTTTTTTTATAAAAAAGGTCGTCTATTATGAAGTAAAGACGACCCTTTTTCATATAAAATGGTCGTCTATTATATGTAAAGACGATGATTTTTTTTTATAAAAAGGGTCGTCTATTATGAAGTAAATACGACCCTTTTTATATGAAAATGGTCGTCTATTATGAAGTAAAGACGACCCTTTTCATATAAAAAGGGTCGTCTATTATATGTAAAGACGACGGTTTTTTTATAAAAAGGGTCGTCTATTATGAAGTAAAGACGACCTTTTTTATATGAAAAAGGTCGTCTATTATATGTAAAGATGACGGTTTGTTTTTAAAAAGGGTCGTCTATTGAGAAGTAAAGATGACGGTTTTTTAAAAACAAGATTTAATGGTTATTTCAACTTTGATTTTGATGATTTTTTACAGCTACACTCCTTGACCCTATATGAATACAATGACTGTATTCGATCGTCAATTTAAAATATTTACACTAGTGGATACCACAAAATCTTATGTTATATTTAATGAAAGTATAAATTAACTCTTAATTGTTAGTGAATATATTGTTTTGATGGCATACGCATTCTACAAAACTAGTTTCAACGATCCAACCGTCAAACTTGTTTGTTTACACATCGTGATCATATACCCCAAAAATCGGAAAAAATAAATAAATCAGAGATCAAGTAACGAGACAAAACATTTCGACGGTTATAAACGAAAAATCAAAATTTAATGGTTATTTCAACTCTGATTTTGATGATTTTTTACAGCTACACTCCTTGACCCTATATGAATACAATGACTGCATTCAATCATCAATTTAAAATATTTACACTAGTGGATACCACAAAATCTTATGTTATATTTAATAAAAGTATAAATAAACTCTTAATTATTAGTGAATATATTGTTTTGATGGCATACGCATTCTACGAAACTAGTTTCAACGATCCAACCGTCAACTTTGTTTGTTTACACTTCGAGATCATATACGCCAAAAATCGGAAAAAATAAACATTCAGAGATTAAGTAATAGGACAAAACTTTTCGACGGTTATAAAGGAAAAATCACGATTTAACAGTTATTTCAACTCTGATTTTGATGATGTTTTACAGCTACACTCCTTGACCCTATATGAATACAATGAACCAATTCGATCGTCAATTTAAAATATTTACACTAGTGGATACCACAAAATCTTATGTTATATCTAATAAAAATATAAATAAACTCTTAATTGTTAGTGAATATATTGTTTTGATGGCATACGCATTCTACGAAACTAATTTCAACAATCCAACCGTCAAACTTGTTTGTTTACACATCGAGATCATATACGCCAAAAATCGGAAAAAAAAAATTCAGAGATAAAGTAACGGGACAAAACATTTCGACAGTTATAAACGAAAAATCAAGATTTAACGGTTATTTCAACTTTAATTTTGATGATTTTTTACAGCTACACTCTTTGACCCTATATGAATACAATGACTACATTCGATCATCAATTTAAAATATTTACACTAGTGGATACCACAAAATCTTATGTTATATTTAATGAAAGTATAAATAAACTCTTAATTGTTAGTGAATATATTGTTTTGATGGCCTACGCATTCTATGAAACTAGTTTCAACGATCCAACCGTCAAACTTGTTTGTTTACACATCGTGATCATATACGCCAAAAATCGGAAAACGTCCCTGACGTTTACGAAATGTCCCTGACGTTTACGAAACTATCAAATTGTATCCTTAAAGTTTTTTTGTATCACTTATGGTCCCTAACGTTAATATGGGTGCTCTTAAATAGTCATTCTGTCAAAAAAACTGTTAAATCCAGGGATATAATCGTCAAATCAATCCAAAATTATAAAAAATATATATTTTATTTCCTTCCCTTCTCTCTTTCTTTCTTCTTCTTCTTTTCTCTCTCTTTTCTTCTTCTTCTTTCTCTCCGCCAGATTCCTTATCTCTTCTCTCTCTGTTTCTCTGTTTTTTCCCCTATCCTCTGTCACTCTCCTTTTTCTTCTTTCCTAGCTAGTAGCGGTCAACTATTACAAAAGAAGAAAGAGGCTTGTGATTATTTTATTGAATATAAATCTTTGAATATTGTAATCAATGATGACAAAACTAAGGCTTGTTTCTCAAGAACATTCGCAGTGGCTGCCTAAGAGCTTTCGCCACGCCAGGCTTGAGAGCTAATGCTGCTCTATCCTTCCTTGGATGTCTGAAATTGCAAAATAAAAATACTCTGGTTTTTTAAATTTGATGCTGTAAATTGGTTTTCTGCTTGGTTTTGAGATTTCCATTAATGTTGCGAATTGTTTTTAAAATCTAGCATATTTGATTTGGCAAAATTTATATTTTCTTACAGTTTTAAAATCTCATTTCAATGTGCTGTATGTTTGGTTTGAATCACCTGTGATGACAAATCTAAGGCTTGTTTCTCAAGAACATTCGCAGTGGCCGCCTCAGAGCTTTTGCCTTCGCAGGGCTTGAGAGCTTGTGCTGCTTTTGCCTTCGATAAGGAATCTGGCGGAGAGAAAGAAGAAGAAGAAAGGAAAGAGAGAAAGAAGAAGAAAGAAAGAAATTGAGAAGGAAAGGAAATAAAATATATATATTTTATAATTTTGGATTGATTTGACGATTATATCCCTGGATTTAACAGGTTTTTTTGACAGAGAGACTATTTAAGAGTATCCATATTAACGTTAGGGACCATGAGTGATACAAAAAAACTTTAAGGATGCAATCTGATAGTTTCGCAAACATTAGGGACGTTTTGTGATAAAAAGCCAAGTATAAATAAACTCTTAATTGTTAGTGAATATATTGTTTTGATGGCATACGCATTCTACGAAACTAGTTTCAACGATCCAACCGTCAAATTTGTTTGTTTACACTTCGAGATCATATACGCCAAAAATCGGAAAAATTAAACATTCAGAGATTAAGTAATATGACAAAACTTTTCGACGGTTATAAAGGAAAAATCAAGAGTTAATGGTTATTTCAACTCTGATTTTGATGATTTTTTACAGCTACACTCCTTGACCCTATATGAATACAATGAACCAATTCGATCGTCAATTTAAAATATTTACACTAGTTATGTTATATTTAATAAAAGTATAAATAAACTCTGAATTGTTAGTGAATATATTGTTTTGATGGCATACGCATTCTACGAAACTAATTTCAACAATCCAACCGTCAAACTTGTTTGTTTACACATCGAGATCATATAAGCCAAAAATTGGAAAAAAAAAAAAGAGAGATCAAGTAACGAGACAAAACATTTCGACGGTTATAAACGAAAAATCAAGATTTAACGGTTATTTTAACTCTGATTTTGATGATTTTTTATAGCTACACTCCTTGACCCTATATGAATACAATGACTCAATTTGATCTTCAATTTAAAATATTTACACTAGTGGATACCACAAAATCTTATGTTGTATTTAATGAAAGTATAAATAAAAAAGTGTGGTCTATTATTAAGTAAAGACGACCCTTTTTATATGAAAATGGTCGTCTATTATGAAGTAAAGACGACCCTTTTCATATAAAAAGGGTCGTCTATTATATGTAAAGACGACGGTTTTTTTTTATAAAAAGGGTCGTCTATTATGAAGTAAAGATGACGGTTTTTTAAAAAAAGGGTCGTCTATTATATGTTAAGATGACAGTTTTTTTTAAAAAGCATCGTCTTTTAAAACACGCTAAAAAATGGCCGCTTAAGTGAATTCGCGCTCGACAAATTTTCAAATTTTCACCCATCTTTGAAAACCTTATCTCTCATTAACAAGCGTCGTCTTTTAAAACACGCTAAAAAAGGGCTACTTAAGTGAATTCGCGCTCGACAAATTTTCAGATTTTCCCCATCTCTTGAAAACCTTATCTCTCCCTCCTTGAAACCCTCCTGCACTCTCTAAAACACCCTCATGAAACTCTCTACAAAATCATCAAAAAATCGATATCAATGAAGGAGTTGAGTGATTGAGTTCTTCGGAGATCCATAAGATGTAGAGGGAGGTTCTGGATTTGAGAATCAAAGCTGGTTGAAAGGTTTGATTTGAAACATCTCGACCTTCACTTTCTTCAAAGAAGATCTCGCTCTCAGGCACTCAACTCGCTAATCAAACTCAGCGACTCGATCTAGAAAGACTTATGGAAGTCGATCTATATAAATATATATATATATATATATATATATATGTTTGTTCATGTATTGTGCTAATTTTGTGGGATTTAAGTGAGTTTCTCATTTGGGTTTTTTATAAATATGCACAGCCATCCCACAAGGCCTTCGTAATCAAGAAGAAGCTGATGAAGAAGATGAGGCAAAACATACCCATCCCTCACTAGATCCGTTTGTTTTTGGACCGACAACATCATCAGGTGCAAAATACTTTTTGTTTTTGTTGTTTACTTTAATTATTTTGGAATTTCATTGTTAATTTTCTGAATCTCTGATTTTTCATTTGTTATGGTGCCACCACAAGAACAGGTACTTTGCCAATTATGCCAATTGTGTTATGCTGTCATTCTAGAGCTGCATAGATCTTTTTGCTAAGGTTAGGTTATTGCTAAACAAGTTTATGTTTAAGAGTATTGGGGTCTCTTTCGTGCAGGTCTTTCCTTTTCCGACACCAACAACTTGGAAAATGTGCAAGAAGGCAGAGCTAAGTCAACCCAAGAACAAATTGATGAAGTTAAAATCAAATTAGTAGAATTTGTGAGCTCCGTTATTTCTAATTATAGGTAGGAAGTATGTATGTAATAGAATAAAGATTGGTTGACTATGTAATAACTATCGACTCTTCAAAAAACTAAAGATAATAAAACGATGGTTTTATTGGAAAAACCGTCATCTGTATATATTATCAATGACCTCTTTTAACACCATAACGTCTTTTTATATACAATCAACGACGGTTTTACTAAAAAATCGTTGTCTTAGAGTTAATAGACGACAATATTTCAAGAAATCGTCGTCTTCACATTTAATAGATGATGGCTTTTTAATAAAACCGACGTCTTTGGATATAATAAAACATAGTTCTTTACTTAATAATAGACGACCCTTTTTATAAAAAAACCGTCGTCTTTACATATAATAGACGACCCTTTTTATATGAAAAGGGTCGTCTTTAATTCATAATAGACGACCATTTGCATATAAAAAGGGTCGTCTTTACTTAATAATAGATGACCTTTTTCATAAAAAAACCGTCGTCTTTACATATAATAGACGACCCTTTTTATATGAAAAAAGGGTCGTCTTTACTTCATAATAGACGACCATTTTCATATAAAAAGGGTCGTCTTTACTTCATAATAGACGACCCTTTTCATAAAAAAACCGTCGTCTTTACATATAATAGACGACCCTTTTATATGAAAAGGGTCGTCTTTACTTCATAATAGACGACCATTTTCATATAAAAAGGGTCGTCTTTACTTCATAATAGACGACCCTTTTATAAAAAAACCGTCGTCTTTACTTAATAATAGACGACCCTTTTGAGTAAAAGCGTCGTCTTTACAAATAATAGAAGACGGGGATTTACCGTCGTGGTTTTATGCATCAAAAGATGTCGCTCGATTTTACGACGATTGAAAAACCGAATACACGACGGTGGATTACGTCGTCTATTTCGATTTTTGTAGTAGTGCCTCCCCATTTGGAGGAATATCGAAAAAACGAAATTGTATAGAAAAAAACGAAAACAAAAAAACTACTATGTATTTTCCTTGCTTTCTATACAATTTCGTTTTTTCGCTACTATTACCCTACTATGCATTCCGCTGCTATTACCCATACCCAAGCCCAGAAAATATTACCACTGCCCACTAAATATCTATACTATCCAACTGCCCTCCACTACCCACTGCCAGAACTGCTCCATAGCTTGCTGCTACCGTCAAACTGATCCAATCCTCTCCTCTTTACAAAAATCCATATGTTTTTCCACATTCCCACAAATTTATATTATTTTATTTTTTCCACATTCCCACATGCCCATCATTCTTTACTTTTTCTCTTTCCCATAAACTATATTAACCTTTTCTCCTTTTCCCATAATTTCTATTTCCCATTCGAGACAAGCTTGTCTCCCTTTTTCAAACCAAAGTTTTTGAATATTATTCTTTATTCATTTACCTATGGCTGGAGATAAATTCGAAAACTTCCAAATTGCTCCTGAGAAATTGACTGGAAGAGTCAATTATGATTCCTGGGCTGGTCAGCTCGCATGTCCATAGCCAGCAAGAAGAAGCTCGGCTATATTACTGGTACCAAGAAAGCTCCTAAACAGGAAGATGTTGATGCCTATGAAGATTGGGAAGAAGAAAATTGTATTGTTCAAACATGGCTTCTCAATGCCATGGAAAAACATGTACGTGCTCTGTTCGATCGTCTTACTACTGCCAAAGCGATCTGGAATGCTGTAGAGAAAACTTATTATGTGAGTAATAACTCCTCAAAGATTTATGAGTTGACCAAGAGATATGTCAACACCATGCAAGCAGGACGCACCTTGGAGGCTTATTATGAGGAATTGCAAATCATTTGGTAAGAACTTGATGCCATCAATCCACCTCAAATCAAGAATGAAATTGATCTCTGCACTCATTTGGTAACTGTCACAAATTTCCGTGTATATATCTTGTTGGCAGGGCTAGATTCACATCTTGATGCAGCCCGGGCACATGTGCTCCGCTATGATCCTCTTCCTGATGTCTTAGAAACTTATGCTATGATTTGTGAAGAAGATGTCCGACTAAAAACCATGTGGAGTGAAGAGAAGACTAGTGGAAGTACCATGGCTGCACGCAAGGGATTCCAAGGACTAGATCGTACTTCTTTTGCACACCCACCTAAACCAGCTTCTGCTTCAAAACCAGTCATTGAGAGATCCTCTGCACCGTTATAGTCCTCTGTCAAGCACAATGGATCGTCTCCTACTAAAGATGAGCACAAGTGTACTTATTGTGGTAAAAACCATACTATTGATAAGTGTTGGAAACTTCTTGGACGTCCTGCATGGGCTGATGATTTGATTGCCCAGAAACATAGAAGTAGTGCTGCTCATGTCACCACTCAAACCACTGGGGATGAATAAGGTGATGTAACCACTAAGGAGGCCAAGCAAGGTAAATTTAGTTATGCTTTATGTACTTCTACTTCTGCTTGTGATAGTGCATGGGTAGTTGATACCTGGACCGACTGATCATATGACTAATAATCCTAGGAAATTCACTACCTTTACTTCCACATGTTCAAAATATATCATGAAAACTGCTACCTGGAGAAACAAATGTTGTCACTGGCATTGTCACTGTAAAACTTTCCCCTTCCATGACCTTAACTAATGTCCTTCTTGTTCCTACATTAGATAAGGATCTATTATCTGTGTCCAAACTTACAGCAGGATATTCTTCCCATTTTTTCCCACAACATTGTTATTTTCAGGATCTTCACACTCAGGAGGAGGTGGGTCGTGGTTTTAGGAGAGGGGATTTATGGTACTTTCATGGTTCAAATTCAGACATTGTTGCACATCAAGTTAATAAGCAAGTTTTGGAGAATGAGAAGATGATTTGGTTGTGGCATCAACGGCTAGGACACCCATCATTTAGTTATTTAAAGCACCTTTTACCATCTTTGTTTGCTTCTTGTAATAAAGAGTTCAAATGCTCTACTTGTGAGACTTGTATTTTTGCCAAAAGTCATCGTACTATTTTTTCCTCGAGCAATAACAAGGCATTGATGCCATTTACTTTGGTCCATTCTGATGTTTGGGGTCCTTCTCAAACCACTACATGTGGTGGTATGCGATGGTTTGTGACCTTTATTGATGACTGCACACGTATCACCTGGATTTATTTGCTCAAACACAAGAGCGATGTGAGTCGTATTGTTAAGGAATTCTGTATGATGGTTCAAACTCAATTTGCTACCACTATCAAAGTGTTGCGTTCTAACAATGGCAGCGAATACGTTAATCGTGATCTTGCTGAGTTCTTTATCTCCCAAGGAATGATTCATCAAACATCATGTCCCTACACTCCACAACAAAATGGTGTTGCGGAGCGTTGCAATCGCCAACTCTTGGAGGTTACCCGAGCCTTTCTGATTCATCACAATGTTCCCAAGTATTTATGGGGGGAAGCATTGCAGTCTGCTATGTATGTAATAAATCGGGTGCCTTCTAGTGTACTTGGGTATCAAACCCCGCTTCAAGTTCTTCAAGCTAAAATGAAGAACATGTCTTCTGTCACTAACCTTCCTCCTAAGGTGTTTGGGTGTGTTGCCTATGTTCATGTGCTTCCTCATCAGCGAAGTAAACTCGACCCATGTGCCATCAAATGTCTTTTTGTGGGTTATGCTTCCCATCAGAAAGGCTACCGTTGTTATCACCCGCCTACTCGCAAGATGTTTATTACTATGGATGTCACATTTCATGAGGAATTATCCTATTTTACCATTGATGGCTCTACTCTTCAGAGGGAGAATGACAGCGTAGAAGAGAATAGCCATGAGTGGCTTACAATTTCTGCTTCTAAGTCTAATAATGTCCCAAGTCTGGATGCTTAAGTTGAAACTGAAGCTTCTGATTCTGTCCCATGTGTGGATGCTGAAGCTCACACTGAGACTATCATTGATGACCAAGAATTCAACTTTCAGACACCAGAAACTGAAAACACCATGGAAACACCATCTTATTCCCCTCTTTCTCCACGGCCTATCCAACCTACTCAAGAGGTCCCACATGAGGTAACTCCTGAAACTAATGATGTTTTAGGTAATTTAAATAACAATTTTGAGTCTCGACCATCAAAATATCAATTGCCTGTTCGAACAAACCGTGGTAAACCCAAACCTTAATATACTCCAGACCTAAATGCTAAAGCCAAATATCCCATCAGTAATCATGTGTCAACCCATAGATTATCCAAGTCATATGAGTCGTTTCTATATCAAGTATCTACTGTATCTATTCCAAGACAGTTGTAGGATGCATTAGCAGATGCTAAATGGACTGAAGCTATGGAAGAGGAGATGAGGGCTCTACAAAAGAATCAGACATGGGATGTGGTTCATTTGCCTCCAGGAAAGAAGACTGTTGGATGCAGATGGATTTTCACCATCAAACATAAAGATGATGGCTCTGCGAGAGGTACAAAGCTAGATTGGTTGCTAAAGGTTATACTCAGAAATATGGTGTAGACTACAATGAGACTTTTGC
The DNA here is from genome assembly GCA_018703695.1 of Prunus fruticosa. Taxonomy (NCBI): domain Eukaryota; kingdom Viridiplantae; phylum Streptophyta; class Magnoliopsida; order Rosales; family Rosaceae; genus Prunus; species Prunus fruticosa. Next base: position 254,353 of record JAHHUK010000014.1, on the reverse strand, counting down.
TCCTGTAGCTAAGATCAATACTGTGCGTATATTACCTCTTTAGCTGCTAATTATGATTGGCCTCTATTGCAATATGATGTTAAGAATGCTTTCCTACATGGGGAGTTGAAAGAAGATGATGTGTACATGGATCTTCCACCAGGTGTTCCAGAAAGGACAGGAATGGTATGCAGGTTAAAAAGGGCATTATATGGATTAAAACAGTCTCCTCGATGTTGGTTTGGAAGATTTGCACTATCAATGAGGAAGTTTGGGTACAAATAGTGTAACTCAGATCACACATTATTTCTGAAGCATAAGAAAGATAACGTAACTGCTTTAATTATTTACGTGAATGATATGATATTGACTGGAAGTGATGATGATGAAATTGATAAATTGAAGAAATATCTGTCAAGTGAATTTGAGATGAAAGAGTTGGGGGAATTGAAGTATTTTCTTGGGATAGAAGTGGCCAGATCAGACCAGGGCATATTTATTTCCCAAAAGAAGTATGTTTTAGATCTCTAAACTGACACATGTATGCTTGGGTGCAAACCAGCTGACACTCCAATTAAACAGAATCATAAGTTACAAGAAAATCTTAGTGATGTTCCCACCAACAAGGAAAGATATCAACGACTGGTGGGTAGATTAATTTATCTCTCTCATATTAGACCCGATATTGCTTATGCTGTAAGTGTTGTTAGTCAGTTCATACATGCTCCTAGTGAAAGACATATGGATGCTGTCAACAGGATTCTACGATACTTGAAGAGTACTCCTGGAAAGGGTATTATATTTACCAAAAATGAATCCTTAACTATTGAAGGATATAGTGATGCTGATTGGGCAGGTGATAATACTAACAGGCGTTCTACCTCTGGCTACTTTACTTTTGTTGGTGGAAATCTGGTTACTTGGAGAAGTAAGAAACAAAAGGTTGTGTCTCGTTCGAGTGCTGAAGCTGAATAACAGGGCGATGGCTCAAGGTATTTGTGAATTGTTATGGGTCAAGAATGTGATGAAAGAACTAGGTTACAAACCTAGAGTTGCTATGTCATTGTACTGTGATAATAAAGCTGCCATTGCTATTGCTCACAACCCTGTGCAACATGACCGTACCAAGCATGTGGAAGTGGATAGACACTTTATTAAAGAAAAGTTGGAAGCTCATATTATTGATGTGCCATTTGTGAAGACAGAAGACCAATTAGCACTACTACAAAAAATGAAATAGACGACAGGAATCCACCGTCGTGTATCATGGTTTACAACCAATGAGAAATCGACCGCGTCTATTAACACATGAAATAACGACGGTAAATAACCGACGTGGTTAATATATTACATGTCATTAAAAAAACTAAAACCGACGTAGATTTCATACATAAAAGCATAAAAAGAGACCTTTCGACTATAATAGACGACGGTTTTAGTAAAACACAGACGTGTAAAACATAGAAACCGTCGTGGTTAATAAATACTACGTTCACTAAATAAAAAAACTGACGTCTAAAACATATAACATGGCATATATTTACTTTCACTGACGTAAAAACAATAATAACCACGACCCTTTAGGTCACCACAGACGTTGAAAATTATTTTGACGGCTTGAACACAAAAAAAATGAGGTAGTTAACATATTACACGTCATAAAGAAACTAAAACCGACGTCGATTTGATACATAAAAGCATAAAAAGAGAACTTTCGACTATAATAGACGACGGCTTTAGTAAAACACAGACGTTTAAATAATGTTAAATGTCAAAAACAACTACAAAACCGACGTAAATATTTTTATCAACGTCTCTAAATCAAACAAAACCGACGTGTAAAACTTAGAAACCGTCGTGGTTAATAAATACTACGTTCACTAAATAAAAAAACTGACGTCTAAAACATATAACATGGCATATATTTACTTTAACTGACATAAAAACAAAAATAACCACGACCCTTTAGGTCACCACGGACGTTGAAAATTATTTTGACGGCTTGAACACAAAAAAAACGACGGGGATTTAACATTACACGTCGGTTAATTAAAATACCTATCATGTTTAATCCATTTACTACGGCCTAGGAGTCACATTTTAGGACGTTGTTAGTGCTTTACAACGTCGGTGGTTGTAGACTTTGACGTGGTTGGCATTTTAAAAGTCTCTATTGTGAGCCACTTAGACGTGTGTAATCCCTGAGACGTCATTGCTTTTAGCTTAACCGTCGTTAATAAGTAATGAAACGCCTTGAGTTATGCATTTGACGTCGGTTATTATAAAATGTAGGTCGTGGTTATACTTTACTATGTCCCAAGAATTCAATTATTCGACGTTGTTATTTCCTTAGTACGTCGGTTATTTATTTATTCCATGACGTGGCTAGTCTTTGTTAAGTCTCTTTTATAACATTTTTTTGACGTGTGTATTCTCCGAGACGTCAATTGTTTAATTATAACTGACGTGCAACAATGTTTTTACGACGTTAATCATCAATTGATTATATCCCTAAATTCGTCGGTTTGAACTCTGCCATCGTGTTATACATTATTGTTCGTCGTTGATTATTTTATTTACTGTCGTTGTTTTAAATATTTATTAACCGTTTTGAAATGAATTTTAATTAACCGACGTGTTTTCCTTTTCAAATGGCGGTTTTTATTTCATTTTTGCATTGTCATTCCACGCGGTTTTGAAAAACCCGACGTTGGTTGTTTTGTAGACGTCTCTTTTTGCGATTTTTGTAACTTGACCGTCGTATTTTCAGCTTTAACCGATTATTTTTATTTTTTGATTTGTCGTGCCCAAAGCCTACAGAATGAAAATGTGATCGGAATTAAAATGATATACAGAGCTATGAATTAATGTCATACAATTAACTGCATAATTAATGTCATACTTTACAACAATCAATCAATCCATATTTCTTCACACCCATCTCTAATATTCTCACTCCCAAACTCACCCACTAGGTCATCAAATGGTATCCCTCTAGAAAATGGCTCACACTTAATTCTAATATCACCTAGCACATCATCACTAATAACATCATTATATTCTCTATTAGGCATTGATAACACTACCGACCAACTACGATGCATTGGGTCGTCAACATAAAATACTTGTTTGACTTGAGAAGTCATAACAAATTGGTCATTCCTATGTCCAATTTTACTCATATCTACAAGGGTAAATCCAAGTTCGTCGACTACAAGGCCCGAAGTGTTATCTATCCAATCACACCTCAAGACTGGGATTCTAAACTTTTGGTAGTCATGATCCCAAATTTCTTGAATAACCCCATAAAAACCCATATTGGAGACAATAGGGTTTTTATCCTTGGCACTAGCAACTTGCATAGTATGTGCAAGTAAATAAACTCCACTATTTTGGACAATTCACACATCATCTTGTGCCTTGGTGTTAAATTTGACACCATTAATAAGATAGCTCCTATATGATGGCACTGCCATGCTTGGACCAGCTGCTAACCACCTCAAATTTTCTGATATGCCATTATAGTCTTCCCCATTAAATTCACTTTGAACCTACAAATTAAACATATATCTTAATTCAATCTAACATATATATAGAAAGAAAGAAAAGTAAAATAAGTTCAATATGTCATTCAATAACATATATACCTTAAAGTGTAGCCATTGAATGAAAGTGCTATTGTGCTTATCTTGTAGCCACTTTGTTCTCTTTCTAAATTTCAGATAAGTGGTCTTGATGTGGATCATATGTTCCCTACAATTGACACGAAAAAAAACCGCATTACGGTCCCTTGTATATAAGATAAACCTAAGGAGTAATAATATTTAAAATGGCTACATATGAAAAATTAAACTCATACGTACTCGATATAAGGTAGGACTTCCTCCGTATTCTCCAAGACATATAGATGTGCCTGGTTCAACAAGTCCATATCAACTAAGCTCACTGTGCAACCTGATAATGGCTTTGAAACTCCCATATTCTTGCTTGAAGGCACTCCAACTGTACTAACATCAGATAAATGCTCGGTACAAAACTCTCCAGCTTCTTCAGCTATATACCACTCAGCAATGCAACCTTCTGGACGAGTACGATTCTGAACATACCCCTTTAGCACTTTCATATATCTTTCAAACGGATACATCCATCTAAAATATACTGGCCCACATAGACGAACTTCTCTGACAAGATGTACTACTAGATGAACCATGATATCAAAGAATGAAGGGGGAAAGTACTTCTCAAGCAAACACAAAGTAACTACTACATCTTCTTCCAACTTATCTAGCTTGAAAACATCTACCGTCTTTGCACATATAGCATTGAAGAAGAAGCACAATCGAGTTATTGCATACCTTGCAGGCTTCTCCAAAAGGAAACGAATTGCCACAGGGAGCAATTGTTGCATCAAGGTATGACAATCATGAGATTTAAGACCAAGAAGTCTTGAAAAGATACAAGATTTTTTATATTTGAAGAATAACCTTCAGGAACCTTCATACCATAAAAAGAATTGCAAACCGCTCTCTTCTCTGCTCTTGAAAAATTCCAAGGCCTTGGAGGCAAGCGAGTACGTCTTTCTCCATACTCGGGTTGCAAATCAATTTTTACCCCCATATTCAATAAGTCTAACCGAGCAGCAATCCCATCTTTATTTTTTCTAGGGATCTCTAGCAATGTACCAATGATACTATCGCAAACATTCTTCTCAATGTGCATAACATCTAAGGCATGCCTCACAGGGAGGTATTTCCAATACTCGAGATCAAAGAATTTTGATTTCTTCTTCCAACAAACTCTGTCACCATCATTCTCACCAACACTTCCCCCATTTTTCGAGCCCCATATGTAATTAATATCTTCAACCATATGCAGCACTTCTTCTCCTGTTAATGGCTCGGGAGGCATGCCATATTCAGGTTTCCCATTAAAAGCTACACGTTGCCTCCTACATGGATGATTGATTGGTAACCACTTTCTATGCCCAATGTAACAAATTTTGTGGCCATTTTTCAACCTGTGACTAGGTGTATCATCGCCGCATATTGGACAAGCTTTATATCCTTTAACAACACAACCAGGATAAGTTTTCATAAGCAGGAAAATCATTAATTGTCCACAGTATTGCAGCTCTCAGAGTGTAAAGTATTCTCCTATGTGGGCATCATACACTCCTCTAATCCCATCCCACATAGATTTCAAATCATCAATCAAAGGCTCTAAGTAGACGTCTATATCATTTCCGGGCTGTTTAGGACCCGAAATCAGGATAGTCAACATCATGAACTTTCGCTTCATGCATAGCCATGGTGGGAGATTATATGTAACTAACATAACTGGAGAACAAAATGAAAATTAAATATAAAACATAGACAAGACGACGGTTTGAAAAAAATAATCGTCATTTAATATTCATTTAGACGACGACATCTATAGTCACCGTCGTCATTAAGACACCCAAACCCAGAAATTTGAACGATGTTCTGGTAGCCTAAAGACGACGTTTAATGGAGAAACAGTCGTCTTTAGGCTACCAGTGCTGCTTACAACTCAGACGACGGGAGTAAATTAACAACCGACGTATAATAAACATTTGGACGACGGTTTGATCATTCAACCGTCGTCGTAGTTTAAAAAAAAACAGCTTAAATCTCTCATCCCCATTCCTTTTCCAAGAACCCATGGCCAAATAAACATAAAAGAACCCAAACAGAGAGCAATTATTACAAGAATGCAAACACCAAAACATAAAAGAACCCTAATATAGCTACCAACGAAAACATTTATGGATTTAAGAAGAGATTAGGGTTGTACTTACATGGATATTGAGAGAGAGTTGTGAGAATATAACAACTGTTTTGAGAGAGAGCTTGGAGAATCTACGTACCCAATGCTTTGAGAGAGAGCTTGGAGAATCTACGTACCCAATGCTTTGAGAGAGATCTTGGAGAATCTACGTACCCAATGCTTTGAGAGAGAGCTGAGAGAATACAACAAAAGCTTGAGAGAGAGCTGAGAGAATTAAGGTTAAAGGGACTAGAGAATCTACGTACTTACATGGATATTGAGAGAGAGCTGGGAGAACGAAAACTTTCAGACAAATTTATGTTGAAGAGAGAGAATGAACTATTTGAGGGTTGAAGGGAAATTCTGATAATTTTAGGCCGCGGTCAAAAATTTTAAAGTACCGCGTTTTTCAACGACGACGATTAACACTTACATGGACGTCTAATTCTTACTTACAACGGCGGTGTCTATAAAAGACCAACGTTGTAAAAATAAAGGACGTCGCTATTCAATAATCGACGTCGTAAACCGAATGCAATTAGTCTTTGTTTATGTAGTTGACCAAAAACAGCGGGAGAAAACCGCGTCGTTTCAAAAAACCCTAAACCCTAAACCCTAAATTTTATAATAAATTTAAAAAAATACACAAGTACAAGAAAAATGAACTGAAAATTGCTATGGACTCCTTACAACAATGCCTTCTACAATAGTAGGTTAAAATATGGATTTCATAATTTTGAATTTATGGGCACCAATGGATCACATAAACTTTAGGGTTATGTTATGTAAAGTATAAGGAGTACCATGCGTTGTCTCTAAATTTGTTTGAATTTTGTTATCATTCGAACTTTGAAAACTAAAATTACATTTTTCAGGCCTTAACGGGCAAGATATTGTCTCAATCAGTGCATAGAATTTGCCGGTATATTTTTCGGATTTTGTTTTGAATATATTCTTAATATTAGTAATTAAATACAATAAAAAAATATATCAAAATATATATTTTTTAAGCTTTAGGATAGAGACAATATTCCAATGCTTGGTAGTTTTCAGTTTAATTTTTGGATTTAGTTTTGAATTTAATATGGAATTAAATAAAATATAATAGTCATTAAAAATTAAATGAAAAATGACCTATCCGACGTTGTTTAATTATACAAAGGCGGATATTTAATAATATCCGCCTTCGTATATTATTAAGACGTCGATAAGGTTATACTAACCGACGTAGTATATGACTACAAAATTCATTTATACAGGATGAATTAATTATAAACCATCGTTGTTATGACTATTACATGTCGTTTTTAAGAATTTCCGTCGATGTTATATTTCCAGTTACTGCAAGACGACCATTGTGTACACATATGAGACGTGTAAATTAGAATTAGACGTCGGTTTTTGGGAACTAAACAAGTTTTAAAACAAAATTTAATTTTTTTGATGTTTGTTCGCTTGATTACAACAAAATATTTATCTACATTTTAAATAAACTAAAATAAACCTAAACATTGTTCATAAATATTTATCTACATCAATTATCCTTCGGTAATAAGTTGTTCAAGAATTCTGCCCATTCATGCCTAACTTCGTCAATATCCTCTTGTTTATACTGAACTTTATCTTTTTTCTTCTCAAACTGCAAAATAAACCAAAAAATCGACGTGTTATAAAGATACAAACGACGGTTTTAAACAAAAGTATATCTAAAATGTTGCGTTTTACCTTTTTCTCGAAATTTAGGTCTGGATCATGAATTATATCTCTCATGAATCGCATCACGTAATAGCCACACTCTACACTTGTTGGTTGTTCAGGAGTGCCGTGTAGATTTTTCCAAATGGCCTCTGTTTACGTGAATTTTTATTTATATGAATGTTAAACATTTTAATTGACCTGTTACAAGAAAACAAAGGGTGTTAATGACAAAACAAATAGTAACCGTCGTGGTAAATCAGTCAAAATGACGTGATATTTTGTTTAAAACGGCGGTAAAAACTTACCATCGTTGTGTAACATTATAAAGTCGGTAAGAGTAAAACGTCGTATAACAAAAAATTGAGCAGTAAAATTAAAACGTTCTTAAATAAAACCCAAATGACGTGGTAGTTAAATTAAAACGACGTTTTTAAGAAAATACTGACGTGGTAGTTAAATTAACACGTCGATAATAACTTACCGTCGTTATATTTTAATTATAACGTCGGTATTATTAAAACCGTCGTTTATTTAAATACTTTATAGGAAAAATCTTAAATCAGAAGAAATCAACTTACGTATTCACTATATTTTTCATGTCGTCGTCAACCATGCGTTCTGGCAGTGAATTCATGTAATAGGCAGTCTCCGTTGCTGGTCTCACAATTACCATCACCCAATGACCCCTGCACATAATGATTCATATAGGTTAAATAGTACTACAAAGAAAAATATTAGAAGCTCAGGAAAATACTTTAAATGGTAATAACCCTGGATTATAAGGGACCAAGAAAAATTGATTCCCATCTGCTGTCTTTTAGGGCGGTTTGACAAGTGTTTTATTCGGTCTGATATTGATCCAGCTCCAGAGCTCACTAGCCCAGGGTCCACGAGGCCAACAAGGTTTACCATATTTGCCATTTTTAAATAGTCAAATAGGAACCTAAATATATGAAAGTCAATTAAATGAGATTTTAATTTCAAAGAAAAGAAAATGTAAAACAAAATGGGATTAGGGAGAATTACCTCATGTATACTGATATCACTACTGGTTCCAATCTCAACCATGGAACCAAACTGCAAAATATCTTCAGGTAAGAGGAAGGTATCATGCTCAAAGCCAAACACTTCCTTGGGCATGTGAACTGTCTGATGAGCACAAAATAAATACAAGTTTTATCCTTAAATTTATATTTGTTAGTATTTTCTTTTCTATTATGTAAATTTATTAGAGTATTTGTATTGGCTATTTTCAATCTTTGTTTTTGTATTTAATGAGTGGTTGTATGTAGATATTAAGTGTCTTCCACCAATGGCATGAGGAGGAGGAGGAATAAGCAATGTGTTGCAAAAGAGAGGAAGAACTCAATTTGGATTTGATGACTTTGTCTTTTACAGCTCATGCTGTACAGACCATTTGCAGACCTGAAAAACGAATTTTCTCATGCTCAAATGAATAAATATCCTTCATGACACTTGTTCAATAAGATGTCGACTAAAACATATCCAACAATTGGAGCAATTGGATAAACACTCAATCCACAGGCTGTCAAACACCAAGACAGGTTCATGACTTTGCCTTTTACAGCTCATGCTGTACAGTCCATTTGCAGACCTTAAAAATGAATTTTCCCATGCTCAAATGAATAAATATCCTTCATGACACTTGTTCAATAAGATGTCGACTAAAACATATCCAAAAATTGGAGCAATTGGATAAAAACTCAATCCACAGGCTGTCAAACACCAAGACAGGTTCATGAGAGGACAGATTGCACATACAGCTGGAATGAAAGGGACTTCATGCTTCTATAAATAGGCAGCAACTCAAAGAATATGAGGAGAAATTCAAGAGTGATACACAGCAGAAGGCAAGAGAGAGAGAGAGAGAGAGTGAGGAAGAAAGAGAACAATGATGGAAAGGAAAGAACCAAGAGCTAACAACTCTTTTAAACTTGTTCTTCCTTTCCTAGTTCTCATGTAAATTATGTATTTTAATTTCTTTGTTTTGTTTTAAATTCTTAATTATGTCTAGCTAAAATACTTAACTAAGGTTGGATGAAACACCATTATTAAATAAAGTTCTAGTTTTTATCTTCAATTCTCAAATATTGTGGTGTTCAATGATTATAATTTTCACTTCACATGATTAATAGATTAATCTTCTTTTCACCACTTCTATCATGTATTGTGACATATAACATGTAATTGTGGTAGTTAAGAGTTTGGATTAATCTATTAATTTATCCTTGGTTTATATTTCTAGTTTACAAATTTCTTTGATATTTTGTTATTCAAATAAACTTTTTCACATAGGATGCTTAGGAAACTTTGATCCTTTGTAGTTAAATAATTTTGTTTACATATTATGCTTAGAATTTGTACTTATGAAGGGAAGGAAAATTTACTTATGATCTAAAGTACAAGCTTAATTGATAAATCTTGAGAAAGCAGTAGATTGATTTCTAGATTGCTACTCCATGGGAATTGAAAGATAAATAATTAGGATCTTATGGAATAATGGTATGGATTCTAATACCTTAGTTATTTTTTCTCATAAATTTAAATCTTAATTTCAGTTTATTGTCATTTCCATATTTGTTTCATGCTTTATTTAATTTTCTTTATCAACAAACAAATCACCATTTGAATCAACTAGGTTGGCAATGAAATTAACTTGGGTAGAATTGGTTTTCTATCTTTACACGCAATCCCTTGGGTACGATCTCGCTCTTACACGCTTATGCTATATTCGATTCGTGCGCTTGCGAGTTTATAAATTTTAAAAGACACCGCTTTTGGTGACAACAAGTTTTTGGCGCCGTTGCCGAGGATTGCAACGGAAAACTAATCAAATTTTGGTTAATTAAATTCTTCCACTAGTTATAATTTAGTTTTGTAATATATATAAAAAAAGAAATTTTTTTTTTTTTAAAAAAAAAACGAAATTATAAAAAAAAAAATTTAGATTTTGTCAATTATCTTGTTTCTATTGTAATATATATTAAACTTTTATATAAAACTTTTTTTTTTAAAAAAAAAATTCACATTTTGTCAAATATCTTGTTTTCTATTGTAATATCACTGTGTATTAATTTTTCGTTTCTTTGTTTCAGTTGTATCATCTAAGCTTCTTTTGGTGTAGCCTTGGACTTGGAAGAAGTTTCATATTTTATTTTATATTAAGAAAGTTCATTACTTTTTCTTTATGTCAATTTGTGTGCTTATTGCTTGAACTTTATGTGCTTGTTTGTACAGGTATCAATAAAAAAAAGAGGAAAAGAAGACAACTCTAATCATAAGGAGGAGAAATGTGGAGTAGTAGGAGAAGTCGCGACCTTCAAATGCATCCATACTCGACCTAATTGCTTCAAGGGAGAGCATTCCAATTCTTTCTTCTTCTTTTTTTTTTTTTTTTTTTTTTCTTCTTCTTGTTTTGTTATTATTTTTTTTTTTTTTTAAGAAAAAACAATTTAAAAAAAAAAAAATTTCATATGAGCTGACTTTTGGTAACTCCATTGAGCGTCTTCGCCAATCAGTGTCTAGGAGTTCTTTAGGCGACACCTTCGGTGTTTAAGAAGTTTGGGTTTTAAGCGGGACCATTGTGACCCCTCCAACCTTCCCGGATCCCCTGGCTATGTTTTCTGAGGCCCTTAACTGGTCATCCATGAGTTGCTTGTATATTTATTTGTTTTTAAAATAAGTTACTGAGTGTTTAAAAATAAAATAAAACAAAAGAAATAAAAACAATATACTTTTTGCTTATTTATTTGTGTGGTTATTTTTGTATTTTTTTTGTCACTCCTGATTATTCTGTTGTGTCTGTATAGATTTTAGTTTTCTTTTTGTGTGTTTTGATTCATTTTGGTCTTTATTTATTTTTGCTTGGATTTTTTATATATATATTTATTGTCTTTGATTCTGCAATGGATAAATACCAAGGGATTGACACGCATATTTTCCAGGTATTATCTTTCTATATCATTTACCCTCTTATTTCATACATTTGCTATGCTTTTATTTTGAAACATTAAAGACAATGTTTGATTTAGGTTTGGGGGTAAGGTTTAGAAGTTTTGTTTTGTTTTATTTTTATTTATTTATTTATTTATTTTTTTAAGTTAATTCCGAATTTCTTGTTTCTCTTTTATTACTGTAATTCTTGCTTTCTTTTACTTGTTTATGTATTTAATTTGTTGTTAAGTTTGGGAAGTAGATTGCTTCATGATTGCACACACAGAAATTTGGCTCAAACACTTATTCATTTCATAAACATGTGATTACATACACAAATGTGCAAAATGCATACATAAAATTTCTCAATCACATGTTTGTTTCCAGATTCTGAGCTAGCTGAGGCTTCTGCTAATTGCCTCTATCTGCTCGTACTTGTAGAATCTGCAGCAGCTCTACATGCTCCTCAATTTTCCCCTGCAGTGTTTCCACTTGCTTATTGGCACGGTGAGCTGTTTTCTGCATGTCCGCCACCAGAGCTTTCAAGGAGGCCACCTCCTCACTCAGTGCTGCACACTCTCGTGTCCTCGCCAGGAGTCGCATGCCCAGATTGGTAGACGAGACCGCCTGGAGCACAGTGAGATTGTGGGACTCATCCACCGCCATCCTGCGAGACCTACGTGCCACATGCAGATGATCCCGCTGGTGTGAGTTTACTGCCAATCAATGTTCCCATCAGCATTACCTGTTCGGCATTGCCTCAGAAAGGTTCGGTATTGCCTCAACAAAATTTGAGGCTGTGCCATGATGATATGTGGAGTTTGGGAAGACAGAGGTTGGAGGAGCCCTTATCTGGGCATTTGGTGGTGCAAGTGATAACTCAAGGTTGAGGTCATCAAGGTGAGTGCATGAGGATGCCATTTGTTTTGCTTTTGAATTTTTTGATGTTTTTCCTTAAGTTTGCAGGAAGAAATGCTGGGTATCATCCGCTTGTAGAGGCGTGGTTTAAATAGGCATATGCTGATGAGAGAGAGCCAATACCATTTCGGATTTCCCGGGCATGCTCGACCTAATCGCTTCAAGGGGGAGCACCTTTACTTGCACTTTACTTTACTTTTTTCCGTGTTTTCTTGTGTTTTATGTTTTTGTCCGTTACTATCATTTTCTAGTGCTTTGTCTTTTTACCTTTCCCTTTCGGCTATCATCTTTGTCTTATTTTAGTTGGGAAGTGTGTTTTCTTTTTTCTTTTTCTTTTTCTGCAACCTTACTCTTTTATTTCCGAAAAAAAGAAATAACAAAAACCAAAAACCACAAAATAAAATAAAAACACCAATCATGTTGTAGAAATCATTTCTTCTCGGTTGTTGGTGTCTCGACCATTGGAGCTTTGAGTTTGGCCCTCTGGCTGTCCTCTTCCAGGGCTTCACGCACAGTCTCTTGGGGCTCATCACTTGAGCTCCCAAAGATCGCAATCTTAACTTGAGCGTAACTACTCTCGCGATCTACTTGTTTGCGTTTACCCGGTCGGTCTAGGTCTTCCAGCTGCTTTCGCATGTCGCGAGAATACAACTCTACCATCTTTGTTAGGCTTTTATTCTCGTCCCGCAATACTTCTAGCTGGTGTCGATTCACCTCCACTATCCTTGCCCTCTCCCTTTTCAAGCTTTTTATAGCAGTCTGACACTCTTCAACCATACTTCGCTCCGCCGCCGCTGACCTTTCAGCACCTCTACCTCATGGGACTTCGCAAGTAGGCGATGTCCCAAACTTGCGACACATGCTGTACTCTGCACGCTCAGTGCTAGGGCATCACTCGTGACCCGGTTGTCATCCCTTGTCCCGAACACACGTATATCTTTAGTAGTCACTAAATTTCTACCAACTCCAATGGCAACATCGTTGTCCAGGAGTAATGAGTCATTGACAGTCACAGGGCCCCGTGAAGAGGCAAAGTAGGGCACCCATACTGGTGCCGCTGCTTGGCTCCATGTCTGAGTCGGTGGAGCTAGGTTGAGATCCAAGGAAAAGGGGTAGGAAGAGGCCATTTGATTTCTCACTCTTTTCTTCTTCTTTTTTTTTTTCTTCTTTTCTTTTCTTTCTTTCTTTTCTCTTTTGTGTGTTTATGAGTTTGTGTTTTTCACCATTTCTTTTTAGCTTTTTATAGACTTAGTCTGCTAAACCCTAGCCGCACCCTAGCCCTTATGACTTATCTCTATATATCGCCGCACCCGTTTCCCAACCCCCCTTAATTGCATTTTCACCTTTCACCACCTTCACGTGAAAAAGTCGTCGCACCTTTCTACGAAACCAATAATTCTGGCTTTGGGGAAGTGAAAGTGGCCTCTGCGCTGACACGTCCTTCACCTCTTTTTGCCCATGACGTATCAGGAAACAAGACATCCGGCCCCCTTCTCTCTTTTCAGAAATCTCGTTCCTTGCGCTTCTGACAACGCTTCTTTGTTTTCTTTAATTTTTAATAATAATAATAATAAATAACAATAATAATAAAAGAAGTGTTTGGGCTTTCGTTTGGGTTGGGTTTTAAAATTGATTTGGACGTTCTCTTGAGCTGGATTTCTGCGTGTGTAGAACTGTTGTTAGGGCTTACTGTGGTATTTGGTTTGGTTTGTTCCGTTTGATTTTGTTTTGTTTTTGCAACTAAGTTATTGTTTTGATTCTTGTTTGTTCTTTTATGTAAATCCCTTTCATTTCTTGTTATAACTTTACTAATGCATAAATTCTTCAACATTGAGGACAATGTTTGATTTAGGTTTGGGGGTAAGGTTTAGAAGTTTTGTTTTTAAATTTTTAGGGTAGTTTTGTTTTTATTTTTATTTTATTTCAAAAAAAAAATAGTGTTATCTCTAGATTTTTATGCTTACTATCATCAAATCAGATTTAACACTCATGAATGATTTTTACGATTGGAAACATATGATTAAATTTTAAACCCATAATTTTAGTTTTTTCACTTATTTCTGTTTAGTGGATAATTCATGAGTTATACTTTGAACTCTCACATGCACATCAACACTTTAGTGAGAATGAAAGAAAAGATCAATTATAGTTAACTTTGTTGTTTTAAGTAGAGTTAGATGACATTGCTCTTGATTGACCTTGGCGTAAATAAATAAATAAATAAATAAATAATAATGATGTTAATTTATCCAGAGTTTTACTTAGTAACCGGGCCTCTTGCCTAAACAGCAGCGAGTGTTCGCGTCAAACGGTAAAGTTTTGAGGTAAATACATTTTGTGACTAGTTTAGTTCTCTAGCCTTTTAAACTCGAGTTAATAAGCCCTTAGGGGTGTTTCTACACCTAATGCCTTAAAACCTTTGGTTTGAGAGTCGTTGGCCTAAATCTCGCTACATGGGTTAATTAGAAAGCTTAATGGAACTAAACATTGCACAGTCACATTCAAAAAAAAAAAAAAAGAAGTTTATAAATGCCTTGGTTAGTTATTTGCACTGAATTTTGATAATGATTGAAATAATGAGGTTACTGTGATTGAAATTGACTTTTGTCTCTATAATGTGTTGGTTCACATAAACACCAAAGGAAACAAATGAAAAATTTACTAAATGATTATAAGTGATCAAGACTTTATGTGGGGATTAATTTGAAGCGTGTTTGCTCTTTTAAAAAAAATTGTTCATGAATTTTCAATCCAGATAGCTTTGATGATGGTTAAGCATTTGTTTAAATTTTCAATTTTGTTGTAGCTAAATTTTTTTTTTTTTTTTAATCTCTCATTTTGATGTTTGTGGGTATCATCACTGAAAGCCCTCACGAGACTATATTCGTCCACTAGGGTAACCTAGGGGTTTAAAGGCTTATTGCATATGCTAAATGCAATCGAGATCCCTGCGAAAGTGGTTTAGTTTTCTTTTCTACTTAGTTTTTATTTTCTTTTGCTCGAGGACTAGCAAAATATAGGTTTGGGGGTATTTGATGAGCACAAAATAAATACAAGTTTTATCCTTAAATTTATATTTGTTAGTATTTTCTTTTCTATTATGTAAATTTATTAGAGTATTTGTATTGGCTATTTTCAATCTTTGTTTTTGTATTTAATGAGTGGTTGTATGTAGATATTAAGTGTCTTCCACCAATGGCATGAGGAGGAGGAGGAATAAGCAATGTGTTGCAAAAAGAGAGGAAGAACTCAATTTGGATTTGATGACTTTGCCTTTTACAGCTCATGCTGTACAGTCCATTTGCAGACCTGAAAAACGAATTTTTCCATGCTCAAATGAATAAATATCCTTCATGACACTTGTTCAATAAGATGTCGACTAAAACATATCCAAAAATTGGAGAAATTGGATAAAACCTCAATCCACAGGCTGTCAAACACCAAGACAGGTTCATGACTTTGCCTTTTACAGCTCATGCTGTACAGTCCATTTGCAGACCTTAAAAACGAATTTTCCCATGCTCAAATGAATAAATATGAATATCCTTTATGACACTTGTTCAATAAGATGTCGACTAAAACATATCCAAAAATTGGAGCAATTGGATAAAAACTCAATCCACAGGCTGTCAAACACCAAGAGAGGTTCATGAGAGGACAGATTGCACATACAGCTGGAATGAAAGGGACTTCATGCTTCTATAAATAGGCAGTAACTCAAAGAATATAAGGAGAAATTCAAGAGTGATACACAGCAGAAGGCAAGAGAGAGAGAGAGAAAGAGTGAGGAAGAAAGAGAACAATGATGGAAAGGAAAGAACCAAGAGCTAACAACTCTTTTAAACTTGTTCTTCCTTTCCTAGTTCTCATGTAAATTATGTATTTTAATTTCTTTGTTTTGTTTTAAATTCTTAATTATGTCTAGCTAAAATACTTAACTAAGGTTGGATGAAACACCATTATTAAATAAAGTTCTAGTTTTTATCTTCAATTCTCAAATATTGTGGTGTTCAATGATTATAATTTTCACTTCACATGATTAATAGATTAATCTTCTTTTCACCACTTCTATCATGTATTGTGACATATAACATGTAATTGTGGTAGTTAAGAGTTTGGATTAATCTATTAATTTATCCTTGGTTTATATTTCTAGTTTACAAATTTCTTTGATATTTTGTTATTCAAATAAACTTTTTCACATAGGATGCTTAGGAAACTTTGATCCTTTGTAGTTAAATAATTTTGTTTACATATTATGCTTAGAATTTGTACTTATGAAGGGAAGGAAAATTTACTTATGATCTAAAGTACAAGCTTAATTGATAAATCTTGAGAAAGCAGTAGATTGATTTATAGATTGCTACTCCATGAGAATTGAAAGATAAATAATTAGGATCTTATGGAATAATAGTGTGGATTCTAATACCTTAGTTATTTTTTCTCATAAATTTAAATCTTAATTTCAGTTTATTGTCATTTCCATATTTGTTTCATGCTTTATTTAATTTTCTTTATCAACAAACAAATCACCATTTGAATCAACTAGGTTGGCAATGAAATTAACTTGGGTATAATTGGTTTTCTATCTTTACACGCAATCCCTTGGGTACGATCTCGCTCTTACACGCTTATGCTATATTCGATTCGTGCGCTTGCGAGTTTATAAATTTTCAAAGACACCGCTTTTGGTGACAACACTGTCATAGCCTCCTTAGTAGGCAACAACTTGGTCTGGACGTGTTGGCATAAGGCTAAGAGAGGAGGTGGCATGTCTAGCTTTGAGAGATCCTGTTACACGAAATAAATAAAGAAATATAAGTTAGTTTGTGTGTGAACTAAAATAAACGACTCTAACTAAACCCAAAAAACAGACGTGGTATATAATATAAACGACGGTTTCTAGTAAATACTGACGGAGGAAAGGCTATACACGTCGATAAATACATAACCGTCGTTGTGTTGAAATTATAACGTCGCTATACTATAGAAAGGTCGTCTAATATAAATACAGTTAATGAAATCATGAAATAGACAACTGTTTATAAAAGAGTTAGACGACGCAGAAAAACACAGTCGTTATTTTTAATGTCTAATAATTTGCAAATCAAGTAAAAGCGTCGTGGTATTTAACTAAATACGACGCGTCATGTAAGAAACGGACGTATATACCGTCGTTATTTTAAATTTTAACGTCGGATATTAAAATGAGCGACGTCTATTTAAATTTAAAAGGCAGAAATAGAAAATAGCAGAAATTTTACCGTGTCCTCTTGCCTTTTTCCAGCGGTATCAGCTTCAGGCTTTGGATCTTCTAATCCCAAAGCTAGGGGTCTGATACCAGTGGCCCCAGCAGCTTGCCTTATCTGACATTGGATTTTTGGGGCTTTGATCTTGAGGGGTAAAGTAATTGGAGTAATTGGAGAAATTGGGGTTTTGAGCATCTGGCTGGGATCAAAACTAGGAACTAGTTGACGGAAATATGCCAACATAGCCTCCCTCTCTCTCTCGACTGCTTCCATTGTAGCTTCCCTTGCCCTCGCCTCAATCCTCAAGGTCTCTTCTCTGACTGCCTCCCTCATACTTTCCTTCAATTTGTCACCAAATTTCACTCTCTGCCTGTTTCGACAAATTGAAGAACTGAGTTGGGGTAACTCCAGCACCAGCTCCTCCTGACTCTCCCATCATGCTCGGGGTTACCAAAGCAAGAGTCAAGACATCATTGGTCCCGGAGACAGTCAGAGTGCCTTCGGAGACTTGCTTTTGCAAATCATCCTAAAAGAGAGAAAGAGAGATTGTTAGAAACTCAGCAGGGGTATAAAACAAATAAATATACCGACGTTGTAAATTATAAACAACGACAGTTTTCTAAATTCCTGACGTAGTATTAATTTAAAACGTCTGTATTTAACTACCGTCGTTGTTTATATTTTACAACGTCGGTATATAAAAATACGTTGTATATTCAAAATAAAACATATTAAAACATAAATCAAATACCGTCGTAGTATTCAAAGTAAGACGACGGACTATTGAAAAAACAGACGTAGATGTCCAATTTCATACGGCTGCACAAAATTACCGTCGTTGTATAAGCATTCTAACATCTAGATAAGATAAAACCGTCGTAAATGTTAATGAAGAAGTGAAAAAAGTCGATTGAAATATGCATTCTTTTCCAGAAATTGTGCACCACAAATTTCAGTGAAATAGACAGAGAGAGGGAGAGTGTGTGCGTGAGTAAACTTAAAACAAAAATGCTGTTCATAGAGGAATTTAATCCGTCGTATTAATTCTATCTAGACGTCTACTTTATTCAAAAACCGACGTCCTATTAATTTTTAAACGTCGGTAAATTAAGCCCGTCGTGGTGTTCATTTTATAACGTCACTTATTTAAAGATAAACGACGTCTATAACAAAATAAATCACTATGTTTTTCAAATTTAGAATAGAATTAGTGAGACTTATGATTAGTTTTGCCTTCTCTTGCAACCTTTGGATTCGGGATATTTCCTGTTTTATCTTCTCTTACCTTCTTCCATAGACCAGCTCGATCAATATCTTCAATATCAGGCATGGTTTCTACCAATTGGTCCTCCAAACCAACATACCCTTTTCTAGACAACCTATGGTTGTTCTCCAATTTCTCCCTCCTCTCTTTCTCTCAGCATGCTTAGCCTCAAAATCTGGGGTTAACCTTGAAGCTACGAAGGCATCTCATTGCGATTTCTCTATGAACTTATAAAGCACAGGGGTTTCTTTTAACTTCTCCTTGTCATGTGCGAATGGAAAGAAATACAGCCTAGTTACGTTATACTTGAAATCCTTCCATTTTTGGCGGCAGGACGACAAGACCATGGCTTTGTACCTATCCCCAATAACATAGGACATTTGAACAGCTTCCCAAATCTGCTCCTTCACGTCCTTGGGTATTTGACTCCATTTCTTGTCCACAAGAGGGACTCTGGTGCGTGCCAAAACACCAATGAAAAACTGCATCTCAACAACATCCTTGCCACGTGGTTTGCCCTTTTTATTGAACTCAACCACAGGCTTAACATTCTCAACTTTCCTCTTCACAATACGGCTTATTGTGCTCATACCGCGGCCAAATTTTGGCTCCTCAACAAATGTGGCTGTGCTTCGAGTCTTTCTCGGGAGGCTGAGGAAAATCTCATCCTCTTCGAGTGTTTGCTTTGAGTTGATTTTTCTCCTTCCACTTGAGCCTTTGAAACTGATTTGGCTTCATCCCCTTGTGCCTTTGAACCTGATTTGGCCTTTGACGCTTCAGCTTCCTTGTTTTGAGATTTCGAAACCATTTTTAATTAATCTGCAAGGTAAACAACGTCGATTATCAAAAAGAAACGACGTAATAATACCAAACAACGACGGTAACACTAAAAAAGCGACATCCTATTAAACAGTCTCTTAGACCATGAATGGAAATAAGACGACGGTTTTATATATTTCATGACGTAAATGTGTATATACTACGTCGGTTTTAGTAATAACCGACGTGGTTTAAAATTTACAAAACGAGTGTTCTTCTCCAAAAAGACGACGGTTTTATCTTGTTTCCGACGTATTAATTGTCACACCATGACGGTTTTTAACCACCGTCGTGCAGTTTGCTAGAATTTAACGGCCATCGTGGTTTGTCCATTCTATCGTTCGAAAACAAGACAGAACTGCGTCTTTTAGTGTCGTGAGAGTATCTACTAATGTATTTAATCAAAACCAGTGAAAGATTTCTTCAATTTGACAGAATCTTGTTTCCAGACAACTACGACATTCAAATGAAATGTAAAAAAAGGGAAGAGAGGCAGAAAAAACCTTTGGCGTGTAAAGAAAGTTTCCTTCCGACGAAGACGAAGGCGAAAATGGTGATTTGGAGATGAAGACGAAGATTCAAACGATGATCAGATGCTGCTTTTGGGAAATGAGAGGGAAACTACGATACTTTATCGGTGAGAGAAAAACCGTAGAATATTAGGTCAGGTGACGAAAAGTTTATATATTTTCCCAGAGTTCAATACAACGACGTTGTTATTACAAAACCGCCGTATTAGTTAGTTATAATGACGGTGTTATCACACTTGCCGAGCGACTTTTGGAATTCCGATGTGGTTATGACAGCGCTTTTTTCATCTAAAACTGATGTTGTACTTGGAAATCAACGACTCTGTATTTTAATAAACCAACGTGGTTACTTTGGGGTTCTGAAAACGACGTCGTTCTCGTTTTAATACGCGCCAAATGACTTTTGGATTTCCGATGCAGTTATGACGGCGCTTTGTTTATCTAACTGACGTTGTACTTTGAAATTCAACGACATTGTATTTTAATAAACAGACGTGGTTACTTTGGGATTTCCGATGCAGTTATGACGGCGCTTGTTTATCTAAAATGACGTTGATTATTCAATATGACGTCGCTATGTATATTAGAACCGACGTGGATATTTACCGTAATTTGTTTAAATATGATTTTTTTCACGCATTTTTTAACTCTCAGTTTTCAATTAGGGTTGCAGAATGATTTCTCACAAGAAATTGTCTTTTTGAAAGCAAATGGGTTTGCAAAATGATTCCTCACAAGACCAAGCATGGGTTTGCTACATACTCCTGTGTAGCAAGGGTGGAACTAGCTTTAGAACCTGCATGGGTTTGCAGCCGCACTTGCCCTAAACACTCGCAGAGACGGACTCACGTGGTGGCTGTAGTGGGTTCCTCCCAAATCAGAGAAAAGTCTATTCATTCTGAACTTCAAGCCCACTCCCAGCTTCTTCCCAGCTTCTTCCTAGCTTCTTCCCAGCCCCCACTCTCCCCACCCCAAAGGCACAACCCACAATATGTTCTAAGGCTGGTTCCACCCTTGCTACACAGGAGTTTTCAAGTTGATCACTGTGGAAAAGGGGACTACAATGTAACCAGGAATCGAGGAGTGAGCTTTTCATACTTGGTTGACTTTGGTTTTCTGAAATTATTAGATATTCATATGTGGTTGTGCAAGAGCTTGAGAACAAGAGGAAAGAGAGGGCCCAGCTTGCATATGAGAGGAAGAAACAGTTGAACAAGCTGAGGGTGAAGGCAGAAAAGAAACCACGATGTATTTGCCAAATTTGTGTACATATATTGTGTAAATATTGATCAATATTTAACACGAAGAGATTTGCCTTTTAAGATGAAAATGTTGTTGAGGATTGAGAATTAAATTTTGTTTTGTGTTAAGAAAGATATTACCAAAATAAAAGAAAAATTAATTAATTTTAAAAAGCTATAAAAATAAGACGGCGGTTTAGCAGAGAAGACGGACGTATAAATTGAAAAAATACGATGGTAATTTGAACTTTGGACATGGTAAATAAACACGACAGTAGTGTTGTAGGTACCGTCGTAGTATACTCCAAAATAATAAGTCGATAAATTAATCTCTCGCGTCATGGTATATTATTTAACACGTCATTTTTTTGTAATATACCGACGTTTATTACATTACATTATACGACGTGGATTCCATAAAATTATACGACGTGGATTCCATTAAAGAATAACTGACGTGGGTTTTTAAATTACACGGTGATATGTATATAAGCACCGCCGTAAGTTTAAAAGATTTATTGTATAAATTTGACTCTTTCTTTCAGTTTCAGTTTTCATTTAGGGTTCCAAGTTCTTCTGGTCTCTCTAGAGGCTCGTCTTCCTCTCTCACATACACACATACATCATCACTCTCTCTCACATCTCAAAGACAATAATTTGGATGTTAATGATGTATGCGTTTTGGTGTATCTCAAAGACACCAAAATGCACACATCATTAACTTTCAAAACATTGTCTTTCTCAAAGTTTGCCATGGTTCAGTTTAGTTCTGGTTTCTTAAAATATTGTGTCACTTTGGTGGTTCTATTATGATCATGATCCAAAGATCTGAATGGTAAGATATCATACCTCTAGAGATTTGCCTTTTAAGACGAAAATGTTGTTGAGGATTGACTGATACAGTTGAGATACTTGGTTTCCTTGTGATGGTTTTAAGAAAGATCTGATATTACCAAAATAAAAAATTAATTAATTAATTTCAAAAAGCAATAAAAATAAGACGGCGGTTTACAGAGAAGGAAGACGTATTAATAGAAAACACACACATCATTAACTTTCAAAACATTGTCTTTCTCAAAGTTTGCAGGAGTCAGTTAGTTTCTGGTTTCTCACTTTGGTGGTTCGATTATGATCAGGATCCAAAGATCTCAAAGGTAAGTTATCATACCTCTTGGGATCTCATTTTAATTTTCGTAGGCTACCAAAATTAAAAAATAATTAAATCTTAAAAAGAAATAAAAATTAAGACGGCGGTTTACAGAAAAGGCACCGTCGTAGTATACAGACGTGGATTCCGTTATATTATACGACGCGGATTAAGAACAGTTGGTCGTGTTTAGTTATGAGTTAACACGGCAGGTTTTTTCTTGAACTGTCGTCTTTATTTTCTACGTCGGTGGATTCATACCTACTGTCGTTGTTTTTTGGTCAGATTTTAACTTTGAAGAAATCCTTTTTAAAAAACGACGCTTTTTTATTTGTATGCGTCGTCTTTTAAATATATTCAACAGTAAGGCACTTATCCACGACGGTTTTTTTTTATACCGTCGTCGATTTAAATACAACGACGGTTTGATGTTCTGCCGTCGTCTTTTTTTGGTCGTCTTTTTCACTTTTTGTAGTAGTGTAGCTGATATCTTGACCCATGCTGTTTCCACCACTGCGTTTTCCAACTCACTTGACAAGTTGGGTATGCGAGACATCTATGCACCAACTTGAGGGGGAGTGTTGGCATGAGTTAGAAAGTATGGTTGTATGGTCAACACATGTGGGCATGTTATCTTGTTTAGAGAATATTGTTTTATGGCAGACAGTCAGTTAGTGTTAGGAATGTTTTAGACAACTAGCTTATCCTTATCTCCATACTTTTATGGAGCACTTTCACTTTGTAATGTGTATATATATTGACCTCCCCATTTGGAGGAATATTGAAATAAAACTACTCTGCATTTGACAGGATGGAGCTAGAAAGTTGGTTGTCATGGAGGTATAACAGTTCTAGGTTTCTCAAGTCACGAAGTGAAGTGGGGATGGAACCTTTGAGGTGATTCTCGCTCAATTCTAGATCCCCAAGAGATTCTAAGTTCCCTATCTCTTTTGGAATTACGCCGGAAAGCTTATTTTCAAAGAGATAGAGAAGGGTAAGGTTTGTTAGATCACCTAAAGATGTCGGGATTGAACCAGATAGATTGTTCTTATGAATGCCTAGGTTCACTAGAGACTTCAAATTTCCAATTTCGGAAGGGATAGAACTGGAAAGGTGATTGTTGAACAAGTACATCATGGTTAGATGTTCTAAATTTCCAAAATCTGGAGGAATGGTACCTGTTAAATTGTTGTACTGCATTTGCAGCTCAATTAAATTGGAAAGGTTACCAAGAGAAACCGGAATTGGACCATCTAGAATGTTTATTTGCATATCAAGCTCATTAAGAAACTTAAGCTGGCCGATTTCTTGAGGGATTGAGCCATTTAATTGATTGAAATTTAGGTGCAGAACTTGAAGATTATTTAGAAGACCAATTGCCGGTGGGATATTCCCAGAGAACTGATTATAAGATAGGTCAAGATAGATGAGTTTGGAGAGGGAACTGATCTGAGATGGGATGGGACCAAAGAGTTGGTTCAAGCTGAGGTCAATGTATTCGAGATTAGAGAGGGACAGGAATGGAAATTCATATAGCGTACCTTGTATCCCAGAATTGGTGAGGTTGATCCTGTTTACACTTCCAGCAGTGTTGCATGAAATTCCAGCCCAGACGTTGCATGGGATTGTATTTGCTTTTGGATAGTAAGCCCATGAGGTCAGATTATTCTCGGTTTGATTTTGGAAGCTACCTTTCCATTTGAGAAGAGCCCCTGCTTCAAGAGAAGAAGCAAAAGCAATGTTTGGTGATGAGAACAGCTGGACATACAAGATAAGGCAAGCTAGACAGCATAATAAGTATGTCATTGTATTTTTGTTTCTGTATACAATCGTGTATTTGATGGCTTTATTTATAGCTATTATTCTACATGCACTGTTTCCTCTCTTTCGCTGTTTTTTTTCTAAGTTCAGGTTGGATGGGGAAAGACTTCGAAATCTTTTGAAGTTTTTCCTACACCTCTGTTTGTATGGGGGAAGACTTTGAAGTCTTTCGAAGTCTTTCCTACACCTCTGTTTGTATGGGAGAAGACTTGAAGTCTTTTCTACACCTCTCTGTTAAAGTCATCGTCTTATAAATGCAACGTTTGAATTTTGTTGTTGAATTAATGATAGAAGATTTAGCAAACTTGGATGCTTGACAATGTTCATGCTTTGTTTTGGCTGTTGAATAATGTAAAAACCAGTTAGCTAGTCTCTTTGCTAATATGTTCTGTGATCACAATGATTTCCGATTCAACTATTATTTTGTAAGATTATATTTAAAGGGTTAGATACATTTTTGGTCATTGGATTTTACACAAAATTTCACTTTGGTCACTAAGAAAAACATTTAACCAAATTGGTCACTATACGTATTACCAAAAATTTATAATTTATAGACATTTTGTTATCTTAAGTTAACTTTCGTTTAAGTGGTTCACGTGCAATGCTTCTCTCGACATCGACGAGAAGAGCAAAACCATTCACATTCCATCCAGGAAACACCCCCAATGCCTTCTCAACTACCCCACATTTGCAATACATATCTATCAAACCATTTCCTACATAGATATCTGCTTTCACACCTTGCTTCCTTATGTAGTGGTGGACAACCTCTCCCACATCAAGTGAACCCACATGCGCACAAGCAGAAAGCACACTAGCCACGGTTATATTTCATCTAGTCTCACATTAGCTCCCATCATATATCTTGAAAAAATGCTCACCGCCTCAGCATGATGGTTCACTACAATTAGCTGTTGACAACCCGCCTCGAATTCCTCGAAATCCAGGGCATAATCCTGTGGTAATTCCAGCATCATACTGATGCCGGCCCACTTACCAAAGACACAAGACTTTCTGTTAAAAAAATATTTAATATTCACAACCGGCAGCATGTACAAGTTAACAACATGCAATTTACATATTAGGCCTCCAACCTTCAAATAATTCAAAACAGAACCACCAACAATACTCTTAAGTCAAATAATGAAATTAAATAATGCAAATAACGAACTCAAACAAAATTTATAAGTGCCCTCCGCAATTAACATAAAAATAACTACCCCAATTTCATCATGCGATGTTTAACATCTAGACACAATAGCAGGTAGTTTAAGGACTCGTCCCAAATCGTACAACAATCCAAAACTGGTTTCATACTTATCTTGGTCACAAACGGCCAAATTAAAGTTCCAGAAATAAAATTTAGTCCGCGGCTGCACCTAGGTAAGACCCTAGGCTACCTACGTACCCCTTCGTGACGGATCAAACCACAGGTAGTTCTTAAATGAACAATATGATTATTTAAAAGAAAGCCGATGATTAATTTTAGATTCAATTACAACACCAAATTCGACAAGGCAACCACTGAACACTTTAATAATTCCTTTCCTTTTATCCGTTCATCCCCGCAAAGATACCTTATCCAAGGCGTATGATGCCGAACAACACTTTCCAAACCATGATTTCAACATTCATGCCCAAGCAAAGTACTCACGAGGCACAAGTCCAAGAATCTCAACCGAAAACAAATCCACATATATATCCTTAAATAATTATTAATTATTAATTTATTCTGGAAAAATACTATTTTGCCCCTGGAAATATTTTATTAGTATAAAAGTTGACTTTTTGATCGGGGAGGAATTTAGAAATTTTAATTAGGCTGTTGTGTTGAGCACATCGAAACAAGTCCGTAGACACGTAGTGGGCTCAAATCCGAGTTGTAATGAGAAAGATACGATTGAAACTTATGCGGGCAAAATTGTAATTTTTGAAACTGTTTTTTTTTAAACCTATTTCTATTTCTCTCTCTACCCCCCCCCCCCCCCCCTCTCTTTAAATAGCTACCTCACCCTCCATGACCGTCGCCACACTCACTCACCGGCCACAAGACCGGTCAAGTTTGAACCACCTCTTCGCCCCCGTCATTTTCCGACCGACCCTAGCGGTTGCCGCCCCACAGAACTCGCATGAAAATAAGAAAAACCAGCCAGTTTTCGCTGAAATTTCTCCTGCTTCGATCTCCTCCTCCAGCCACCAATTCCGATGAGTGAGGTATGCATTTTCATCTACTCTTTGAGCTCTAGCTAATGGTTGGGTAGGATTGGAACGATTTCTAGCCTATGTAGAACAAATCATGAACCCAACTTTGGCCGGTTTTCAATTCAAAATTTCAGCCACTTCCAGTCATTTTTCGCAATAGATCCAAGAACAAAAGTGGCTCCAATTGATGTCCTGAACCTGTGGTAGGAATCTTGGTCTTCGATTTTGAAGTTTTCCGGCTACCGGTATCGCTTAGGATACCCACGCGTGCCGCGCGCGTGTAGCGACATGTGGGCATTGTAGCGAAGGTGCATTGTGTTCCAATGTGATCTCTTCTTTGTCACGAGCGCGTAGGTGTGCTCGGATGTCAATTCAGATATCATTTGGAGCCCGAACGGATTTCGCCTATTGTGCGTTATCCAGCTTCGATACTTTCAAACCGTTGAATCATTTTCAATTTAATATATGTTAATCTAGGTACTCTTAGGATCGTGTAGGATTTCACAGATCTTAAAATCGGAGTCCCGGATATTCCAATTCACTAATTCGAAGTTTAATTAAACGATAACCGTCCGAAATCGTACAATCGTGATTAATCCGACCGTCCAATTTCGGACCAAACTTGCAGGACTTGGTTATTAAAATGTGTGGAACCTATAAGAACTCTCGGATTGATAATTGGAGGTCGTGGACCCCATGACCGTCCCGATTTCAGACGGTTCTAATCATTGGAAATGCTTAAGTGGGCATAGAAATGGTCTTAAACTAGGTACACGCACTTTTAGGAGTCGAGGGTCACGGTTTTGGATTAAATAATTATGTTGAGCAATTTATTAATTAAATATTTGTAATGGCTTAAATAGGTACTCGGGCACCATTTGACTCGCAGGAGGGACCCTCAAATAGTCAAGCTAGCTCAAACGCTCAATGAGTGGACTTTTGTTTTATAAATGTTTTTATGCAATTAAAGTTTTATTATATGATCATGAATGAATTATTATGACTTTTACTTTCCAAGCATAACAAATTGAATTCAAATATTTCTATTAAATTATATTTATGTTTAAAGAATAAATGGCTTGGAAAGTAGGAAAGGAAGTGATACCAGGATTAAATGATATTGGCAACAGGATTTAAGGATGGAATGAGGAATAGTTTTATAATTTTCCAATAAATGTTTTAAAACCACCTTAGGTACCCATGTTGCCTTCAGATAGATGTTGCCTTCGATTATAATGTTGCCTCGGTTATTATGTTGTCTTCGGATTACCTGTTGCCTTCAGACATGTCAATGCATTTGACATTTGCCCCACGAGTCCTAGGGATATCCGAACCGTGCGGAGCGAGGAATGCAGATCAAGTTGACTAAATTCCCCTGAATCCTGCGAGAATTGTGGCTCGGGTCGACTTTATGTTACTGAGACCCTGCGAGGACGTGTCACAAATTGTGACACGAGGAATTGACGGATAATGTGGGAATTAACGGAAAAATTAAGGAATTGACGGATATATATAATGAGTACACCTAGGTGGAAGGAAATTATCTCTTTTCAATGCTTTCAATTGGTATTAATGATTTGATTGAATGCATGATCGGTTATATGTATATAGATACGCATGCTTGATTTTGGTACGAATATAGAATATGGATATAATTGAATTTTTTCTATAAATATTTTTAACAATGGGGTTAGTATGTTCATACTCTATTTTACAAAACTTTATTTTTGTCCATTCACATTTTTTAAATGTTTTGCCCCCCCAGGCAATAGTCATGTATCAGAACGTCACGAGAGGGCTTCACCACTCTCCACTCATCCTCTCCGCTACGTGAGATTTCTTTTGTAATCATATTATTTCCTTGTAAATTCTGAATTAGGTGCTATGAAGAATTGCCTAGGATTTCTGTATGGCCTGAGACCGTTTAGTTATGGTTGGATTTTCTGAATGAAATTTAATGCATGCTGAACGATTGGGATATATAAATGTTTTGTTGACATGTGGAAATTTTGGGAAATGAGCAAATTATAGGGGAGACTCTGCCGAACTTTCGGCAGAATTCAAACTTGAATTAAAATTGGATTTTTAGTTAGCAGGGCAATTCGGTCATTTGTGCCCGGCACCCTCCCTGTGTTCGAACACGCATAGGGTTCGGCTCGGATTCCAAAGTGGAATTTGGGTCGGGTCCTGTCAACTATATATATATCACACCTCACACCGTCATCATGTACCAGGGGAAGACAATTCAATTCTGGGGATCACTTGACTAGACCACATGGAGGAATCCTCAACAACCATGTGGCCAGGGACAAGCCGTCCATCCGGGGACCGACTAACCAGCACGTATAGCAGAATCCTCAATACTAATGCTCCTGTGACAAGTCCTATGCGCGCAGGCTAACTAGTTATCCATTTTCATGTATTCAAGTATCCATGTCCACTTTTTCCAAGTATTAGTATTCAAGGGGAGGTACATATGATAGTACGCATCATGTACTGGGGAAAACAATCCAACGTGGGAATCGTTTGGCTAAACTACACGGAGGACTCCTCAACAACCATGTGGCTAGGGACAGCCGTCCAACCAGAGAATTGGGCTCGCAGCACGTACAGCAAAATTCTCAATACTCGTACGCCTGTGGCAAGTCCTAAACACACAAACTACCCCGCTAAGGGTCTACGAAACACCCCATCAAGGGTGCCTAGGTTTCGATTATATCGAAACCATAACCACAATTTCCACATATTCATTTCCCATCAATTCCAGAATTAGTATCCAAGGGGGGGGGGGGGGGGGTACATGAGAAACCGTCAGATCCTTCACGATCGTACCAATTTTGACAGTTATTATTTAACGCAAACTTTAAGTTATTGAATCGGAATGTCCTGGACTCCAATTCACGATCTGTGAAATCCTACATGATCCTAGGAATGTCTAGATCAACATAAATTGGAATGAAGTCGATCCAACGGTTCAAACATATCAAACTCGGATAGCGCTAATATGCGAGATCCAATCAACAGTCAAACGATGACCAAAATCAAATCTTAGCATACCGTCGTACTCGGGACGACATGAGGATCATTTTAGGATCAAGAACAGGTCACAAAGTAGCCCATACGCCGCCCACGCGCTGAGCAGCGCGTGCGTGTCCAAAGCAGTTTCTGGCAATCAGAAAAACTCCAAACCATCGATCAAGGCCTATACCTACATTATCAGCACATTGAGCTGGAGCAACTTTTGTTCTTGGACCTAACCCAAAAAATCAACATCGAGTGAAATCAGGGGCCGAAAACCGGCCAAAACTTCCATCACTTATTTAACCACCAAAACGCAGAAATTAATCATAAACAGCCCAACCAACAATTAGAACACATCAAGAGAATGAGAAAACATACCAAGTTCGAAGAATTTGGTTGTCGGAATCACCTGAACGAGCTCCGATGAAGTTATGGGTAAAAGCAGTTCGGTTTTTCGCAATTTTCGGTGAATGGCGGCGGTTCCAGCAGCGGTGAAAAGTCAGGATAGGAAGAGGGAAGTGAGCTTGACGTTTTGGTACCAATATCACGAAATTTGGTGGCCGGTGGAGGAGATGGCGGAAGAAAAACGGTGTGGATGAATAGTGAGCTGGGAGGGCTATTTCTGCGCGGGGAGAGAGAGAGAGAGAAGAATTTCTAATATTTAAAACCCCTTTTGAGAAAATTACGGTTATGCCACTGAGTATTTTTTTATTGTAACTTTTTCGTTACAACTCCAATTCGAGCCCACTATATGTCTACGGACTCATCTCGGTACAACTTACGTCATAGCACCAGTCACTACCCCAAAATCCTTCCGAATTAAAAAAGTGATCAAAGTAGCTCTACCCTGAGGGCAAAATTGGAAATTCAAATTTTATGAAATTAATTAAATTCACGAATGATTAGATTTTTGGGTCAGGATCTTACAAAATGTGGATGTGGTTGATCAAGTTTGGAGGGAAAATAATCTTTAGATTACTAGTTTGTGCATTCTAATTGGTAGAGCAGAGCATATTCAAATGCATCGATTGAATCATTACATGGACTTGCGCGCGGTCAGCCTCAGGCAAATTGAATTCAGCCCCGTTTGTCTCAGTCATAGGTAATAACACCAACACTTTTTGTGATCGAACAGCTTAAAAGTGGTATGCAGAAGGTTGTCTCAATGATATTATAGACAAGATCATGCATAATCCACCGAATTGTTGGGTTGTAGGTTGAATTATCAATCAATTTAGATTATGTTGTTCTTCATCAAGTTTATCACCCAAATCAGTTAAGCTTTATGAGTCATTCTATTATATTAGTCAAGTGTGGAAAATTAATCATATAATTATCAAGCACAAAAGAACACACCCATAAAAAATAATTGCAAACGCACGGGTCACACCACAAACAAACCAAAAGAAAAAAGAAAAAGCAAAGTAAAGCAGCAAAGAGGGACCAAACAGCCGTCATGAATCATGATAAGGCCAACAGTCCTGTGTAGTGAGAGCCGAAAGGACAGACGTTTTGCACAAGTGAGGGGAACACCCTCCCACTTTGTAACTCCTTTGATCGAGTGATTTTAATTTTTAAATTGACGGTCTGTTATTTATAGGCCCTACCTATGTGGGGACCACCTCCATTAAAGAGGAGTCCATATCTCCAGCGCTATTGTCTCTCCACGTTAACCACCTCTGAGAGAGAAGGCCTAATGAATCTCTAGACCTGTGGTTTTATCATAAAAAACCTCAGGACAATTAATATTGGACAACTTATATTTGAATTGTAAATTATTATGTATTCTTCGATGTGAGACTTCTCCCAATTGTCTCTCCACACACATACAACTATGTATGTTATAATGTTAGTGTTCAACAAAACTTCATTGTTTATCGAAAAACAGGAGAATATTTAGATAGAGACTAAAAAGAGTTTATATATATATATATATAAATCTCACAAGGGAGATTTCTCATTTTCTGGAAACAATAGAAATCTCTCTCTACAAGGGTCACGTATATGTATGTATACATTTATCAATTGTTTATTGTTTGTACCATATCTGACCCTCCCCTCATCAAGTGACACGTGGATTAGAGAGACCCCCAACTGCCCAAGTCTCTGAACAAACGGCATCGTCTACCGATGACGCCGTCTCAATTCAATAAGTCCCCACTCCTGGTTAGAGCATAAAAACGGTATCGCCTCCTGATGATGATATCTGGAATCAGTAAGCCGTCGCTTCTATTTCAGCATAACATGTAATCGGCATCGCTTACCGATTCTCTAGAATCAACCTCTGAGACCCCGCCCGAAATATCTAAGGACTCGTGTCAACCTCAGGTCCTCCCACGAGTCCCACATCGAAATTAAGCACTAAGAGCATGCAAAATGCCCTCTATAAATAAGGCCCCTTCACTACAATGCAAGGGTAAGACTTTTCAGCTTGACTTTTATGCTCAATATATTGTCAACAGCAAAAGATTAACCCATATCTCAAAACTCCAAACTCTGAGACCAAAAAATGAATCCATCTTCGGCCCTCCCTACCGATGGACCGATCCTCGGCATTGGTGGCGAGCCACATCCTGCTCTGCCTCAAACACACCGAACAGAAACACATGTTCGACAGAATACTATGGAGGCTCGCATGGAGACTTAAAAACGGGAAATGGCGAAAATGCAGGAGCACAACAATATCCTCGCCTCCGAACTTGATGACACCCAGAGGCAACTGCACGATCAGCAAACGCACTCAACCCAACTGGAGAACGGTCTGGAACGAACCATGCAGCTTCGGCAGGAGAAGTCATCCAGTGTCCGGCAGCCCCGTACTCAGGACAAGGGAAAGCAACAAGCCGCAGGAAAGCCATCTGCCTCCCGAAGACTGATTGTACCCTCCCCAAAGGCGCATCATCTGGAGTACCGAGTCTACTCCGACCCCGCGATCGAATCAATGAGCAGCGTAAGGAGCGACAGCCTTCGCCCATCCGAGTCCGAGCCAAACTTAATGATTAACGTCTGGAGTCCCTCGGACCGAAGTCCCCTATATGCCGAAGGTACGCGCGATCGGTGTAGAAGAGACTGAAAAATCGGACTACGTTCCAACTTCGCCAGGCACCACAATCTCCCGCCGATCGGGAGGCTCATCACGGGAGCACCAAAGTCGCTGATCAAATAAAGAGTATGATAGGCACAAGGAGACAGAAGGGAGAAACCCCAGCCGAACGGCAGGTCGGAATACAAAAGGGCACAATGCCGGGCGACACACGGAGAACCGAGCGCTCGAACACTTTGGTGACGACCTTCCCCCAACCGATCCGACCCTTCGCCTCCTCCTCCAGAAGATGAATCGGATCGAAGACGAACAAAACCAAGCTCGGACGCCAACATGGGGAAAGGTACAGCAGGGACCATTCACCGATCGGATTCGAACGTTAGACACGAAAAAGAAATTCAAGCACTCCGAATATCGTTCTACTCAGGGGTGGAAGACCCCGTAACTCATATCCACACCTTTCAATCAGCGTTGGGATGCAAGGGGCTCACTGACAAAGGCCAATGCTTACTATTCCCTTCCACCCTGACCCGGAAGCTCATTGAATTGGTTCTTCCGATTGGAGCCAGGTACGGTAGATTCTTTTCGATCAGCTGACCTTCCTCAATCATTTTATGATTCAGACCGATCGCCTGTACTCGGCCGATGATCTTTATACCGTTCGGCAGCGGGATGTTGAGCCCTAAGGGAGTATTCAGCTAGGTTCAGCAACGGATATTCCCCGATGTCCGGAAACGGGACGATAGGGCGGCCTTCGGTGCCTTTAAAAGTGGCCTTCGATCGTCTCAGTTTCGCTATCTGGTCCACAGGCAGCAATGGACCACCTATGCTGAGCTGATGAAACAGGCGGCCATCCATGCCAAGGCCGAACATTTCAACTCG
Source organism: Prunus fruticosa (assembly GCA_018703695.1). NCBI lineage: Eukaryota > Viridiplantae > Streptophyta > Magnoliopsida > Rosales > Rosaceae > Prunus > Prunus fruticosa. The sequence continues at coordinate 220,795 of JAHHUK010000014.1, read as the reverse complement.
AACGGATCGGCTTCAGCCCCATCCAGCGAAGCGGCACCGACCGATCGGCCTCCCGCTGGAAACTACGGCCGATTCCCAGCGGAATCGGACGGTGAATCATGCTCCCAACTAAACGGCACCCCCCACCTCTACTCTTTACGAAGGGAGAAACAAACGAAAGGACAACTTCAGGGGTCGGCAGGATAGCAATAAAAGGGGGACGGACCCTGGAGGCGAAGCGGCTTCGGCAGTCCGAAGAAAACCCAGCCCGAAGAAACGTTCACTTTGCTCAATACAACCTACGAACATCTCCTTATGACAGAAGGTCCAATGATACCGAAGCTAAGCAATCAGAAGCTCCCTCGGCAGAGCGAAAAAAGATACCGGTGTCTTCTGCCGATACCACCAGGACAACGGCCACGATACAGAATCGTGCATCGCCCTTCGAAAGATTGTCGAGCCCCTGATCAACTAAGGGAGACTGGATCAGGATTTTAGGTACGAAGACGGGAACGGCCCAACCATCGAATCCATAGATTAATATGATCAGTGGAGGGGTACCCATTGCCGAAGCAAGCAACCGTTCCACTGAAAACTACGTCCGTGCCGTTCGGCACCCCAGACTCTCAGCGTGGGGGGGGGGGGGGGTTGGGGACGCAATGACAAGATTCGGCGAATCGGCTGGGAACCTGTTACCTTTTCTGAAGAGGAAGAGCGAGGCATCATCTTCCCCCACTCCGATCCTATTATCATACGAGCCGATGTTTCAGACTTCGACGTGGGCCGAATCCTCATAGACACCGGAAGTTCGGTCAATGTGTTGTTTGCTGACGCTTTCAACGCCATCGGCATAGACCCTCAGCACCTAAACAAGGATATCACTCCTCTCCTAAGCTTCTCGGGTGACATGGTGGAACCGATTGGCAGAGTCCAGCTCCCATTAGCCGTCGGCACTATCCCTAGATGAACAGTCATCTACACTCACTTTTTGGTAGTCGATTGCCCAACGGCGTATAACGCCATCATCGGCCGAACGACCCTCACCAAAATGAAATCCATGCTCTCACCACACATGCTCCTCCTCAAGTTCCCCACGCACGCTGGTATAGGCCAAGTGTGAGGAGATCAGTGAGCGCACGGACGTGTTATGTATCGGCAACAAAGGAATCGGCACGAGCTACGCTTCGCAAAGCGTACTCAGTTTCCATAGGGACGACTGTGACGAACGCAGGGGACGGAGAAACCGGATGATCCCAGAGATGAGGCCGTTACCCCACAAGCGCAACCTGCGAAGAATTAGAATCGGTCATCCTTTCCGAAGCACAGCCCGACCGAGAGGTTCGAATCGGCACTACTCTGGGTTCGGCACTACGGGCCGATTTTATCACCTTTTTGCGCTAAAATACAGAAGTCTTCGCCTGGTCATACAATGACATGCCCGGCATAGCCCCGAATGTCATCGCCCACAAGCTCAGCATTTGTCCCAGCTTCAACCCATCGGGCAGAAACGGCGGGCATATCGATGCCGAACGGTACGAAGCGATGAGGCTCGAAGTGGATAAACTGAGGAAAATCGGCTTCATCCAGGAGGTAACCTACCCTACTTGGTTGGCAAACTCGGTCTTAGTGAAGAAACCAGGCGGTGCCTGGAGAATGTGCCAGGACTATACCGATTTGAATAAAGCTTGCCCAAAGGACAGTTTCCTCTCTCCGAGGATCGATCAGATGGTGGATGCCACAGCAGGCCACGAACTACTGAGCTTCATGGATGCATACTCAAGCTACAATCAGATATTCATGAGCCCTACCGACCGCGAACATACGACATTCATCACCGACAAGGGGCTCTACCTGCTACAATGTCATGCCGTTCGGTTTGAAGAACGCTGGGCAACATACCAACGATTGGTCAACAAAATTTTCTCCGAGCTCATCGGTTCCTCGATGGAGGTTTATGTGGACGACATGCTAGTCAAGAGCAAAACGGCCGATTCTCACCTTCACAACCTCTCCCTCATGTTTAATGTCTTGAAGAAGTACAACATGCGTCTCAATCCAAGCAAGTGCGCCTTCGGCGTCTCCTCGGGCAAGTTTCTTGGCTTCATGATTAGCCAACGGGGCATTGAGGCCAACCCTGAAAAAATCAAGGCATTACTCGATATGCAGACACCAATGACGCAGAAGGACATACAAAGCCTCACTGGCCGTGTTGCCGCTTTGGCCTGGTTCATATCAAAAGCTACCGATCGATGCGCTCCATTCTTCAAAGCCCTCAAAGGAAGCAAACGGCAGATTGTTCTGGACTGCCGACTGCGACCGAGCATTCCAAGACCTTAAGACCTACATGAGCAGAGCGCCCCTATTATCCACCCCTCTTCCCGCGAAGACCTCATTGTCTACCTTTCGGTCTCGGCAACGGCACTCAGTTCCGTGCTCATTCGCAAGCCGAACGGCATAGAGCTACCAATTTTCTATACAAGCCATGCCCTCCAGGATGCCGAGATTCGGGACCCCGAATTAGAGAAGCTCGCATACGCTCTCGTCCTCTCGACACGCAAGCTTCGGCCATATTTTCAGGCTCACGTCTTACCGTCCTCACCAATCAGCCTTTACGACAGAGATCCTGCAGAAACCGGAGACGTCAGGTCGGCTAGTGAAATGGGCCATTGAACTCAGCGAATTCAACATTCACTATCGCCCTCGGCCTCCGAGAAGGGTCAAGCCCTAGATGATTTCATCTCCTAATTGACTACGTCTCACGGACGAGATCCGAAAGATGTCCCTGCCGAAGTTGGTTCGGCAGCACCTTTCGCCCATCCGACCGAAGGATCCTTCGATCCATCAATTCCCGTGTGGACTCTCTATATGGACGGCTCGTCCAACCGGCAAGGGGCGGCGCCGGCCTAGTACTAAAAGCACCTGACAAAACTACCATCGAATAATCAATCCGATTCCAATTCCACGCTTCCAACAACGAAGCCGAATGCGAAGCCTTGTTGGCGGGCCTTCGGCTGGCTAAGGAGATGGGGGCTAAACAGCTTCGGATATGCAGCGACTCACAACCCGTCGTAAATCAGGTGCTCAACGAGTTCGAAGCCAAGGATACTTCGATGGCCGAATACTTGGCACACGCCCGCCGATTGCTCCACCACTTCGCTGCGTATGAACTTTAGCAAATTCCTCGAATCCGAGAACCATCATGCCGATGCCCTGTCACGCCTGGCATCGGCAATCGACGCAGGATCGGCCGGCCGCCACGTGCCATCGACGACAGTATCGGCCGCCACGTGCCAATCGAGGTCCTCGCTCGGCAGGCACTACCGAAACTGAGGTACATGCCGTTCGGCGGGATCCGAGTTGGATGGATCCAATCCACGCATACCTCACCAGCGGAACGCTACCAGATGACAAGACCGAAGCAAAGACTCTCCGCCGTCGATCAGCACGCTACTTGATTTTGAATCAGATTCTCTATCGGCGTGGTCATTCTTTACCGCTGCTTCGGTGTGTAACCCCACAACAAGGGAACTACATCTTACGGGAAATTCATAAAGGGGCCTGCGGCGATCTCTGGCCTTTTAAACCGTACGGCAAGGGTACTATTGGCCAACTCTTCACGCCGATGCCACTAAACTCGTCCAGAAGTGCGACCACTGCCAGCGCTTTGGTTCCATTCCGAAACGGCCTGCCGAACCGCTCACCCCGATTGTTAGTCCATGGCCCTTCGCTCGAGTGGGGTCTGGATCTTATGGGCCCCATGCCCCAAGGAAAGGGACAGCTTAAATTTGCCATCGTCGCGTCGACTACTTTACAAAATGGACAGAAGCCGAAGCCCTGGCAACCATCACTGCAGCCCGGGTCGAACACTTCGTCTGGAAGAACATTATTTGTCAGTTCGGCCTCCCGAACGCAATCATCACCGACAATGGCAAACAATTCGACTCCTCTCAGTTCGGCACCTGTGCCGCCGATTCAACATTAACTTATTCTTCGCATCCCAGCGCACCCACAATCAAACGGCGAGGTAGAGACCATTAATAAGATCATCAAAAAGGGCAAGCTGAAGAAGAAGCTCAGGACACGGCTAAGGGGGCGTGGCCAGACCCGCTACCCGAGGCTTTATGGGCCATCAACACTTCATACGACGGTCAACTGGTGAAACACCATTTTCCCTCGCATTCGGTACCGAAGCGTTGTCCCAGTTGAAATAGACGCAGCCACGTGCCGAACGGCATCATACACACCGAGCAAAACGAGATGCTTCTTACCTTGAACCTCGATCTCATCGAGGAACACCGTTAACCGCTGAGCTTCGGAATGCCGCATACAAACAACGAACTTCACGATACTACGATTCGCGCGTTAAGTGCCGATCGTCAAAGTGGGGGACTGGGTCTTACGCAAGGTCTCTCTCGCTACCAAGGATCCCAAGATGGGCACCCTCGGCCCTTCGTGGGAAGGACCATACGAGGTCGTCACTATCTGCCGATCAGGACCTACCGATTACGCGGCACCAACGGACAGACCCTTGGCCATCCTTGGAATGTAGAACATTTGAAATATTACTACAAGTAACTACACCTTGTAATCGACATTCAGCCTCAACTTTCCTATTTTCTACATACGGCATCAAAATTTTGGCAGTAATCTACGTACGACATGCAGACATACATGAATATGAAAGTTGAACATCATATCGAATCAAAAGAGACTTTGAAATAAAAAGCCATAAAAGGCCACTTGCCTTAACAAATTGCCATTCGGCAATAGCAAAATATATATTACAAACTTCAAAAGTTTTTAACAAATCTAGGAGGATGGGGGATCAGCTTCGGTCGCCTCAGGCTCGGCACCAGCTGAGGCAGCTGGAGGACCGGTCGACCGCTCGATGGCAGGCACGCTGGGGGCTGTTGGCACTGGGTGACCTTCCTCGTCACTGCTGGAGTTGGTATCATTAGCCGATTCCACATCACCATCCTCTCCTTTATAGGCCTCCACCATCTCCTCAGTCACCCTTCCTGCAGCGCGGCAGATCTCGAAGGAAGTTCAGGTTCAGCTCCTCCTGCGTTATACCGTTTGAAACGGTATACCAGATCCTCACACTGCTCCATCACCTCCTTATCCAGCATCAGAGTGAACGCCTCCGAGGATAGATGATCGGTGACAGCCTTCACCTTCGCTTCCCTCACCGCTTTGGCATGCGACCGTTCGGCAGCGCCCATTGCCACCTCCACCGCTGCTTTTTCCTCCAGCGCCTCCGCCGATTCCTTTCGGCCGCCGCGGCTTGAGGAGAGCTCTCGATCTTCGCAGCATTTTCTTCGGCACGCCGACCCGCCTCCTCTAGCAGCCCTCAGCTTCGGCAGTTTCGAACGGTGCTCCTGAGCCCTAGCCTGGTACCGTTCGGCAGCATTTACAGCTCGCTTTACGCAGAGCCACATTTCCATATCAGCCTACACAGGACAATCCATCAGCGACCGATTACGACAACACATAACAAAAAAGCCAAAGCAAACACTTACCTCAGCCTGAAGCCGGAAACTTCGCCCGGTATGCTCGCGTAGTGTCTTCATCGACAGCTGTTCGATCTCTGACAGCTCCATTTGAGCGCCATCAATCATGCCTGTTGATGAACGACACCGCCTTCCGAGGGCAAGCAATGTTTACCGGCCCCTCATCCTCCCCCCTCATCATCGGGGATCAGCACGGAAGTCCCCTCGTTCGGCCCAATCGGTTTCTTCGGCAACGGTGTCACGTCGAGGGCACCCTCGATCTGCCTTTTGCCAGTCACCTGGAGGTGGACCTCCCGAACGACTTCGGCTTCGGCCATCCTTTTCTCCCGGGCGACGCTCGGCCACCGTCATCTCATCTCCCGACAATGCGGCAGCCTTCCTCTTCTTCGGCAGGGGGGACTCACCCTTCTTCTTCTTCTGCTTCTGCGCCCCTTGACTCTCCAGTCGGCGCTTCGTCTTGTCACTCATTGGCCTACCACCCGCCAATGCAAAGCAAGAAGTTAGATCAGCAAAAAAAAATTTAATTAAGAAAAGGAACGGAAAGACGTGCCGAACGGCATCACTTACTTTGCCTTTTTTGTTCCTCCTCTTCTTCCTTCGCCCTTCGGTCGTGTTCGGCCTTGCCGATCAGCCCAGCCTTGTACAGATTCCGAAAGTAGAGCAGCTCTTTGAAGAAGCGGTCTTCTTCGGCTATCTTCCCTCTGTTGGTTTTAAAACATTTTTAAGAAGTTCATTTGAATATTAAACATGCATTTAATCAAATTAATCGCAGCGGAAATCTATGGTGGTTGTTTAAATTCAAAAACAAAACTTCTTCCAAGTATCTTAAGCCATGAACATTGATATGTTTTTCATAAATGAAAATTCAAGAGAAAGGATAAGTTCTAATTACCCTTGAAGCTATAATATGAACCAAGTTGTGTTTTGGTCTTCTCTTGATGATTTCCCTTTGTTGATCTCCTCTTGATCTTTCTCCTCCTTGTGAGCCACAAAAGTATATGGCCTCTAAGTCTCCACACCAATGGAACCTTGAGATGAGAAGAAGTATCTTGAGAATACTTGGATGCTAGTGCAAGATTCTCAAGATTGGTTTCAATCTAAACCCTTTTGAAAGAAGATAGTGTTTCACTCTTGAAAACTCACAACTATCTCTCTTTGATCTCCCAAACCTATTTGGTTGATGTTGGATTGTGTTTGTTGTGTTAATTAGCTTATGGAAACAATTCCCATACACCTTTACTTAAGCATTTTCGGCCAAACCCCATTGGGCTTCCAAAATTGGGCCTTATGACACTTAAGCCATAATTTAGGTGTCTTAAGTCCATGGGCATGATACCCAACCATTTGGGCTTCTCATTAACTATTATCGAGGCCCAAATATATTTTTACACGTACTAAATCATCCACATCAAATCAATCAAATTGATTTCCTCATTCTCATTTGTATTACTCAAAGTTAACCATTTAAGGTGTGCGATCCATTAGGTTCTAATTTAGCAAGGCAGTGGGAAAACATTAGAACTCTTTCTAACCAACTGGAATTAAAACCCCCTTTTAATTCTTCCTTTATTTGGATCGATCACAATCAATCCTAGGACTTCCACAAGCCAAGAGTGACATCTAGCAATATATCATGACTACCCAAGCTAATTAGAATAGATGAAGAACATATTCAGTTGGAATTGCAATGCAATACGGTCCTTCTCTCATACAATGTTTCCAATCATATTATTAGGGTACGGATTGATAATGTCAAACCCCTAATATGATTAACCTCATATGATTCAATAGAACATAATTAAAACACTTTCTAAATCATGTTCAAGTACTTCGGCCGAAGATTCACTAAATCATATCTTGAAACATTCTCCTTTTCTTATCAAAGGTAGAGATTCCTTATTGTACATTCACATGCCTCCATGATGAATTAAGAGATCCCAATAACACATAAGGAAAATCTTTTACGACTTGCCTTTGTGAGCTATCAAAGATCAATAACGCATCACAAGACAACCATGATGCCTCAGGTCTAAGGACTAATTTGCATTATTGCAACTATAAGTTCTCGTTTGACATATAGATAAATACTTCATACGAGAACTGCGGTTGATCGCGTTAAGTGTACTCATTCACTAATAAGCACCCACATACTTGTATTAGTGTCAACTACACAAATGGCTTGAGACCAACCATCCTCATTATTGAGCATACATAGTATGTGCCAATCTTGACGGTTTATCAATGCCCATTTGATAACCCTATGATTAGGAACATTTTGGGATACTACAGTTAGAGATTAAAGGTCTCCGAATCTAAACTTCTTTAGATTGCTTTATCTCTTATTTAGTATACCCTGGACTTTTGTTTCTTTATGCGACATAAAAGATAACAAAATAATATTGCCCTTTATTTATCATATACGAAATGTATTCTAAGGAGATTACATCAAATGTATTGGCTCTTAGGGCACATTTCTAACAATCGAACCCGTTCGATCGCTTCAATCTCTCGGTAAATGCCGAAGGCCGTTTCAATGACACTGCGCAAACAGTCAACGATTAAAAAAAAAAAACAAACAAAAACAAAAAAAAAACAAAAATACAAGCTGCTGCCGAACGGTAGGGCTCGACCTACTGACTGTTTGGAAGGTTATAGGGATCCGCCTCTCTACTATCACCCCTGGTGCCGATTCCCAATCACCAAAGACAATAACCCGACGCTTGCGCCAAGTCTTTTGGGACCTCGGCACCCCAACCCCAAAATGTCCACGCTGACCTGCCGAAGGCAGTTGGACTGCACCCATCCCCCCTGATCGCCACTCTTCGCCCTCGTCACACTGTCCAGTTGGGCGAACTGCTCATAGCTCGACTCCCCTCCCCCACCAAGCTGAACGCAGTAATTGTCCCGATCAATGTAATCCAAAAGTTTGGATTATATTGACCCGGCGCGTATCCAAGCGCCGAAAGGATCTTCTGCACCGAATGCCGCAGCGACAGCCGAAATCCATGCTTGAAAGCATAAGTGAAAAAGACAACTCCTTTGTCATTATCACTTAACGACTCCAACGGCTCTGGGATCCGCATCCCTACCGAAGTCGGAATGTTAAACTCAGCCCGAATCCTGGCCAGCTCACCCTCGGTCAAGACGTTCGGCTCCAGATGGTCTACTCCGAACACCAACTCCTTCGGCTGCGCCATTGGGATCCGCTGTCTACCCTTGACAACGGTCACCACCCCCTCCCCTACCACAGCCACTGACACATCGGCCGTATCAGCTCCACGACCCGATGTGGAAGGCTCGCCAGCCCCACCGCCACCAGCTTCGGTGGGCACCTCCATTTCTCTCTTTTTTCAGCGTTCGACGCTCACCCACTTGAGCGGACACACTTGAAGTACCCCGTCCCTCAGCACACTCCTCTGCTTTTCTCCCAGGACTTCTACACTTGGAGACCTAGCAGATTCGGCCCTAGGAGAATCGGCCTTCTCATGGCCCTCAGGAGAGCTTCCCGAGGACGATTCGTCCTCGAATGCAACTGGACTACGCCTACCCTCGAATTCGGTATCAGACATCTACAAACACAAACGAAGGGAAACTAAATGCCATGCTACAATCAAACATGTTGCGTAGATTCAGCTGCACCAAAATGGGTTCAATTGCATCCTCAACTTGTGATACTCGCAAGTGCACGAGCTGTTCGGTAGTATAGCATATGTAAGTGCGAGGTCAATTCCACAGGCATTGGTGATTGAATGATCCAATTCAATTTTCCTACACAAAATAGAAATGAAAACAAAAGAGACAAAACAAGAAGAAAGACTATACATTACAAGAAAAATAAATTACAACTAAGAAAACATTAAGGAAACTAAGAGAACTTTGAGGAAGAAAGAAAGTGTTTGAGAACTTTGAGGAGGGAGAAGAAAGTGTTTGAGAAGTTGGAGAAGAGAAAGGTAAGTGTTTGGGAAGCTTGAGGATTTTGGAAGGGAATGTGTTTGAGAACTTTGAGGATGTTTGTGAACTTGGAGAATTTGAGAACTTAGGGAAGGAAGAGAAAGGTGTTTGTGAAGTGTTTGAGACATGGAGACTTTTACAGAAGAAAGTAGAGAGATGTTTGAGAACTTTGTGGATTTTGGAAGAACATGTGTTTGAAAGCTTTAGAGAATTTGATGAAGGAAATGGGAGAAGTGTTTGGGAAGTGTTTGGAGAAGAGAGTGTTTGAAGAATTTAGAAGAAGAGAAAGGAAAAGTGTTTGAGATTTAATACAAAGAAAATTTAGTAGAATGATCTTATTACAACAATTGAGAACTACAAATGGAAACTAAGAGAATTTGAGGGAGAGAAGGGAAGGGAGCTCTAGAGAAGTGTTTGAGAGCTCCCCCCCTTGGGGTGTGATTACAAGCTTAGAGAACTTCCCTATTTATAGGCCTAGGAGAAGTGAAAATCTGAATTATACAATAGAGTTCACTAACCACACTCACTTCACCAACTTACAACACTTAATTCACCTAACACACTATTGCATTTGAAAACAATTCTTCTTGTCATTAAGCTTAGTGTTGCATCATCCATTTCAACTTCAATTAATTCATTTGGCTGCTGCAAAATTCCACTCAAAAATAGGTATTGAATATGCTTCACCAAACTTTCCCACAATCAACAACACTTCATCATGCATATGTCATGCATGACAATGCATTGCAGCCAGCTTGTGGGCTCGTTTTGTGCTTGTGGCTCCATCCTGAAAAATCTGGAAAAATATGGATCTTGAAGCTCTTTGAATTATCTTTTCAAGCATATGCAGCCCAACTGAAGGAAAAATCGGGAAGGCCTTCAAATGTGATATTTGGCCCAGTAACGCAGATGCTGCCGAATTTGACCTTAAGTTGCCAAAACATGTATAACTTTCTCTAGAAGACTCAGAATCATGAACCGTAAAATTCTACAGAAAATAGACTTCCGTAGCTTTCCAATGAGGTATGGCTCATTATCTGGTTCTTCTTGAGTAAGTACAGTCTAATCCGTGAAGTTGACTGATCTGCAGACACCGTTTTGAGCTAACTTGTCTCCAAAATGCAATTAGTGAGTCTCAAGCTTATAACACTGAAACAAGCACAAAACTTATTAAAAGCACAAGTTTAACTCAAAAGCATAACCAAATCATAAGTTAAAAGGGTACAAATTGATATGTAAATATGCACCGATCAAATACCCCCAAACCTAGATTTTGCTAGTCCTCGAGCAAAACAAAAGGAAAACAAAGATAAAAATAAAACAAGAAGTTAACTAGACCACTTTCGCAGGTAACTCGATTGCATTTAGCGTATCCAACAAGCCTTTAAACCTCTAGGCATCCCTAGTAGGAGGAGTTGTGTCTCCTGAGGGTTTAACAGAATTAGAATACCCACAAACGTTTGACTAATTTCTACAAAACAAAGTAGTTAGAAAACTTATTAGAATTTGTTAGTCCTTTAAGCAAAATAACAAAAACAGAAATAAAAGTAAAAAACAAAAATAAAAATAAAAACAAAAATAAAAAGAACTCAAAATAATCTTTCCGAACATTTCTGAAGAGAAATGACTCATGCACATGACTTAAATGTTTTAACAATGAAAGCTCAGTTTTAGACATTATTTACAAGGCGGCAAAGTTCAAAACATAGTATGCTCAAAGTGTAGTAGTGTGATTGCCAAATGCAACAAATTCCGCAATCTTAGTTTTCACACAATTTCAAAAATCATACAAAGCACAAGTTCAACTTCAAATCTCACCAAAGTTGTCCTCTCACAAATGAATCACTCGGAAGAGGATTATAATGCAACACTCAGTTATAAACATGAGATTAGAGTTAAACCATAAAGATTTAACTCGAAATAGAAAGATGAAGAACTTGCATTAATATGATCTCAAGACGGATGCCAAACACTTAAAAGTAGAAAAATGAATGCAATTCAACCACATGACATTTAAGATCAATTTAGGTCTTTAACATAGGTTGTAATGGGGCCAAGGGTGTAAGGTGAGTAAGAAATGAAGGGTATGGATAAAACAAAGTCCAAGGAACTCAAAATATTACAAGACTTCGAATCATCACAATGAGAATTTATTTTTACATGATCAAAACTCCTTATACCTTCATTTACAATGATTCATACTCCTTTATTGAACAATCACCAATTTATTTTGAAGGCCCAAAAATGAATTTTCAATCAACCACCACTTAATCACAACTTTACTCTTTTCTTTCACCAATTGTGTGAATATATATATATTTTGAAATGTAACACCTCTTCCCAAGCCTAGTATGAAAAACACATCCCAATTAAAGCTCATGAGTTTCTTAGAAATGTAAATATTTGTTTTTCAGGCTAAAGCGAGGAAATATAATTGGTAAATGAAAGAAAATGTTTACATGTAGGCTCAAAATGGTTAACAATGGAAAATCATGCTTAAGCATGCATAAGGTTAGCTTGAAAGGCACAAACGATCCAAAGAGTGCCTTAATATCATTTCTTAAATGTCATAAAATCAAATTGCATAAGAATGAATGACTTTTAAGTGTTCAACCAAATCAATGAATAATGAGATCAAACAACAACTTAGATGACAAGAAATTAAGAGTATGTGTATAACACTCATGAATTGAAGTAAAAAGCTCACTTTATATGGTTGGTTATATAAGTCTAATTTATGCTTCATACAATTTTTTAGATCATGCAAATCCTTTAATTGGAAAATTATGAAACAAATGGCAAGTGTAAAGAAGGTTTCAAGCATATCATGCTAGAATAATGCCAAATTTATTTATTTATTTAATTTAAAATTTTAAGTTTTTTTTTTAAACAATAAAAAGTTACAAAAAGAAAAATAATAAATAATAAATAAATAAAAATCAATTTTCATTTAAGTCATGCAAACATTTATCACAATCTCATCATATGTGTTCGGAAAGTGACTCAAAAACAAAACAAAACAAAACAGGACTCAAAATTAAAAAAAAACAAGCATTTTTTTTTTTATAAAGACAAACCAAATTTACTTGCTAAACTCCAATACCCCCAAACCTAGAAATGAACATTGTTCTCAATGTTTAAAAATTAGCCACAAGAAATGTCATAATAACAAATGAAGGTATTAAAGTAAATAAAAATCATAAAACACACAAGAATTAAAATACACAAATAAAATACAATAATTACAAAAATAAAAATTACAAAACAAACAAATAAAAATAAAAATGAAACAGTAAAACACTCAAAACAGTAAGCCCTAAACAGATAGTCATATGCAAACTGAAACCCAAAACAAAAACAGCCCAAAATGAAATTAACCCAACAACGGTAAAACCTGACCCAAAATGAAATCCGAAACCCACACGTTTCAATTTATTTATTTTTATTTTTATTTATATATTTTTTTTTTTGAAGCGCGAATGCGGGATTTCTGAAAAGAGATAATGTGGTCCTTGATGTTTCGACAGAGCGAGACACGTGTTGACAAGTAGAGGCACCGTATTTTTCACAAGCGGAAATTACGGGCTCATGGAAAGGCGCAAAGACTTTGTTGAACGCGTCCGTTCAGACAAAGCAAAGTCGTGATAAATGAGTTGGGTACAATTGGAAAACGCGAAGGTTGTGGGACTCAAGGACTGCTGGAGATTCAGAAAATGCTCACGCTGCAATGACTAGGGTTTGTCAAAGACTATGTCTATAAGAAGGAAAAAGAAGGGAAAACACACAAACTCAAAAACACAAAAGAGAAAAGAAGCAAGAAAAAGAAAAAAGTGAGAAATCAAATGGCCTCTTCCTACCCATTTTCGTTGAATCTCAACCTAGCTCCACCGACTCAGACATGGGGCCAAGCAGCGGCACCAGGATGGGTACCCTACTTTGCCTCCGCAAGGGGGCCTGTGACCGTCAATGACTCATACTCCTGGACAACGATGTTGCCATTGGAGTTGGTAGAAATTTAGTAACTCCTAAAGATATACGTGTGTTCGGGACAAGGGATGACAACCGGGTCACGAGTGATGCCCTGGCACTGAGCGTGCAGAGTACAGCATGTGTTGCAAGTTCGGGTCATCGCCTACTTGCGAAGTCCCATGAGGTAGAGATTCTGAAAGGTCAGTTAGCGGCGGAGCGAAGTATGGTTGAAGAGTGTCAGAGTGCTATAAAAAGCTTGAAACGGGAGAGGGCAAGGATAGTGGAGGTGAATCGACACCAGCTAGAAGTATTGCGGGACGAGAATAAAAGCCTATCAAAGATGGTAGAGTTGTATTCTCGCGACATGCGAAAGCAGCTGGAGGACCTAGACCGACCGGGTAAACGCAAGCAAGCAGATCGCGAGAGTAGTTATGCTCAAGCTAAGATTGCGATCTTTGGGAGCTCAAGTGGTGAGCCCCAAGAGGCTGTACGTGAAGCCCCGGAAGAGGACAGCCAGAGGGCCAAACTCAAAGATCCTATGGTCGAGACACCTAGCGCGTGAAGAAATGATTTCTACTGTTTTTATTTTTTGGTTGTTTTTGTTCTTGTTATTTTTGTTTCAGAAATAAAAGAGTAAAGTTGCAGAAGGAAAAAGAAAGAGACAAAGAAAACACACTTCCCAAACTTAAATCAAACAAAAACGACAAACGGAAAAGAAAGCACACTTCTCAAACTAAAATAAGACAAAGGTGATAGCCGAAAGGGAAAGGCAAAAACACAAAACACTAGAAAATGAAAGTAACGGGCAAAAATATAAAACACCAGAAACACGGAAAAAAAAGTAAAGTAAAGTGAAAGTTAATGTGCTCCCCCTTGAAGCGATTAGGTCGAGCATGCCCGGGAAATCCGAAATGGTGTTGGCTCTCTCTCATTAGCATATGCCTATTTAAACCACATCTCTGCAAGCGGATGATACCCAGCATTTCTTCTTGCAAACTCAAGGAAAAACATCAAAAAATTCAGAAGCAAAACAAATGGCATCCTCATGCACTCACCTTGATGATCTCAACCTTGAGCTCTCACTTGCACCACCGAATGCCCAGAAAGGGCTCGTCCAAACCTTGTCTTCCCAAACTCCACATATCATCACGGTACGGCCTCAAACTTTGCTGAGGTAATACCGAACTTTTCTGAGGCGTGCCGAACAGAGGCAGTGCTGCCTGGGCAGCATCATTGGCAGTAAACTCACATCGGCATATCATCTGCATGTGGCACAGAGGTCCGACAAGGCTCCATGCGGTCTCGGCTACCAATTTAGGCATGCGATTGTTGGCGAGAACACGGGAGTGTGCCGCGCTGAGCGAAGAGGTAGCTTCCTTGAAGGCTATGGTGGCGGACCTCCAGAAGCGGCTCTCCTTGCCAATCAGCACGTGGAAGCACTGGAGAAAAAGAATGAGGACCATGTGGAGGTGCTGCAAATTCTGCAAGTAAGAGAGAATAGAGGCATGCCATGAAGATGAAGATGAAGATGAAGAAGTTTTTTTTTGTTTTTTTGTTTTTTGTTTTTTTTTTTGTTTTGTTGTTTTGTTGTTTTTGTTTTTAATGCGGTGTTTGAATAAAAATGTGTTTTTAACATTCAGAAATAAACTAACTAACCACACCACGTAAATAAATACATAAACTAACTTAATAAAAAAAACAAAGAAGTTCCAAATTGATTTTTTTTTAAAAATAAATTTATTATTATTTACAACTAACTGACCACACAAAAAAAGAAAACAAAGAAATTCCCAATTGCAATTTACAAGGAAAAATAAAAACTAAATTTTTAATTTTTAATTTTTAATTTTTTTTAATTTTTTTTTTAAAAACACACAAATATATAAGCAACTCATGGATGACCAGTTAAGGACCTCAGAAAATACAGCCAGGGGATCCGGGAAGGTTGGAGGGGTCACAATGGTCCCGCTTAAAACCCAAACTTCTTAGACACCAAAGGTGTCGCCTGAAGAACTCCTAGACACTGTATTGACGGAGACGCTCACTGGAGTTACCACGAGTCAGCTCATATAAAAAATCTATGTAAATTTTTTTTCTTTTTAATTTTTCTTTTTAATTTTTTTATATAAAAAAAAAAAGAAACATAAGTTTAAAATAATAACAAGTAAAGAGAAAGGATTGAAATGCTCCCCCTTGAAGCGATTAGGTTCGGGCGTGATGCGATTGGAGGTCGCGACTTCTCCCACTGCTCCACACTTCCCATTCTTATTATTGAGGTTGTCATCTCTCTCCATTTTTATGAAGCTGTCATAAATTGCTAGAACAAGCACAAACAAAAACTTGAAACAGAATTAAAAGGATTAGGAAATAAATAAATAAAAACTAAAAAAAGGAAAAGGAAAAATCAACACTTCCATGCTTCAAAGTAAGAAGCAACAAAGTAAATCTAACTAGCTTATGGAGTTCGTTCTTTCTCAAATATGATTATCCATATGGTGTGTGGTTTTAATCAAGTATTCAGAAAAAGCATTTAGCTATGGTGTTTAGTCTAAACACAAATTCCGAACCCATTAAGAACAAGAAGAACAATAAAGAACCAAGTAGAATTTAAACATGGTGTTTGTCTTCAATATCCACTCATTCATTCACTAATCAGTCCAAGAGTCATATGGTGTTTATGTAAACTTGAACAAGATATTTAATTAAGAACAAGTGAATGAAACCACAAACAAGAAATAATCGACATGCTACTTGAACCTTTTTTTTGTGTTGTGTAAGCCGGGACTCAAACCCGGTTCTCTTGCTTGTCAGGCAATTGTCCTTGTCCGTTGGACGATCACCGGCAACGGCGCCAAAAACTTGTTGCGTAGATTCAGCTGCACCAAAATGGGCTCAACTGCATCCTCAACTTGTGATACTCGCAAGTGCACGAGCCGTTCGGTAGTATAGCATATGTAAGTGCGAGGTCAATTCCACAGGGATTGGTGATTGAATGATCCAATTCAATTTTCCTACACAAAATAGAAATGAAAACAAAAGAGACCAAACAAGAAGAAAGACTATACATTACAAGAAAAATAAATTACAACTAAGAAAACATTAAGGAAACTAAGAGAACTTTGAGGAAGAAAGAAAGTGTTTGAGAACTTTGAGGAGGGAGAAGAAAGTGTTTGAGAAGTTGGAGAAGAGAAAGGTAAGTGTTTGGGAAGCTTGAGGATTTTGGAAGGGAATGTGTTTGAGAACTTTGAGGATGTTTGTGAACTTGGAGAATTTGAGAACTTAGGGAAGGAAGAGAAAGGTGTTTGTGAAGTGTTTGAGACATGGAGACTTTTAGAGAAGAAAGTAGAGAGATGTTTGAGAACTTTGTGGATTTTGGAAGAACATGTGTTTGAAAGCTTTAGAGAATTTGATGAAGGAAATGGGAGAAGTGTTTGGGAAGTGTTTGGAGAAGAGAGTGTTTGAAGAATTTAGAAGAAGAGAAAGGAAAAGTGTTTGAGATTTAATACAAAGAAAATTTAGTAGAATGATCTTATTACAACAATTGAGAACTACAAAGGGAAACTAAGAGAATTTGAGGGAGATAAGGGAAGGGAGCTCTAGAGAAGTGTTTGAGAGCTCCCCCCCTTGGGGTGTGATTACAAGCTTAGAGAACTTCCCTATTTATAGGCCTAGGGGAAGTGAAAATCTGAATTATACAATAGAGTTCACCAACCACACTCACTTCACCAACTTACAACACTTAATTCACCTAACACATTATTGCATTTGAAAACAATTCTTCTTGTCATTAAGCTTAGTGTTGCATCATCCATTTCAACTTCAATTAATTCATTTGGCTGCTGCAAAATTCCACTCAAAAATAGGTATTGAATATGCTTCACCAAACTTTCCCACAATCAACAACACTTCATCATGCATATGTCATGCATGACAATGCATTGCAGCCAGCTTGTGGGCTCGTTTTGGGCTTGTGGATCCATCCTGAAAACTCTGGAAAAATATGGATCTTGAAGTTCTTTGAATTATATTTCCAAGCATATGCAGCCCAACTCAAGGAAAAATCGGGAAGGCCTTCAAATGTGATATTTGGCCCATTAACGCAGATGCTGCCGAATTTGACCTTAAGTTGCCAAAACATGTATAACACTCATCCTACACCCTAGAGGTTCATGTTCATCAACATTCATACATGTTCATTCATGTTCATGCACCCAATCAACAACTTTGATCCAACTTAAGATGAAATACAGCCACATACCTTGATTACACGGTGGTTCTCTGTGCTGGAAATCGCCTCCGCCCTGAAACACCTTGCCGGAAATCGCCTTCAACGCCTTCGCACAAATTGCCGGAAATGGCCTCTCACGAGCTCTGATTGCTCTCAAAAATTGCCAAGTTATTCAACCTTCATCTCTTTCTCCGATTTATTAGACGAACCTTGCATCGCGCTAGGAAGCGATGCATCGAGACACGAAACGACGCGACCTCTCAGAGAGCCATGCCGCCACGTGTAACGCATGCATACAGAAGTCCAATCGTCAGGAGTCCAGTTGTCAGAGGTCTAATCGTCAGAACCCGACGCGTTTCACTTCTCACGCGCTACAAACTTGGGTTCAAACTTTTCGCACACAAGTATAATTGCGCACGGCAAGCGCACATTTGTGAGTTATCACTCACCCCATGTGCCGAACGGCAGGCTCACAGTCGTGAGTTTTCACTCACCTCTTGTGCCGAACGGCAGGCGCACAGTCGTGAGTTATCACTCACCTCATGTGCCGAATGACAGGCGCACAGTCGTGAGTTTTCACTCACCTCTCGTGCCGAACGGCAGGCGCACAGTTGTGAGTTCTCACTCACCCCATGCGCCGAACGGGCGGGCGCACAGTCGTGAGTTTTCACTCACCTCTTGTGCCGAACGGCAGGCGCACAGTTATGAGTTCTCACTCACCCCATGTGCCAAACGGCAGGCGCACGGTCGTGAGTTTTCACTCACCTCTTGTGCCGAACGGCAGGCACACAGTTGTGAGTTATTACTCACCTCATGTGCCGAACGGGAGGCGCACAGTCGTGAGTTTTCACTCACCTCTCGTGCCGAACGGTAGGCGCACAGTTGTGAGTTATCACTCACCCCATGTGCCGAACGGCAGGCGCACAGTTGTGAGTTTCCACTCATCTCTTGTGCTGAACGGCAGGCGCACGGTCGTTAGTTTCTACTCACCTCTTGTGCCGAACGGCAGGAGCATGGTTGTAAGTTTTCACTCACTTCTTGTGCCGAACGGCAGGCGCACAGTCGTGGGTTCTCACGCTAGCCTCTCACACCATTCGGTGTCAGATGCCATCTCTTTTCCAAGCTCACTCGCTCGGGCACTTGGGGGACTACATGCCACCATCGGCAATAACAAGACCACCAAGTCCGGATCAGAATGCCGAAGACAAGTTCAAGTCCCCAACCAAGAAGTCGCTTCTCAATCGGTAACTTGGGGGACTCCTGTTTGTACCATATCTGACCCTCCCCTCATCAAGTGACACGTGGATCAGAGAGACCCCCAACCGCCCAAGTCTCCGAACAAACGGCATCATCTACCGATGATGCCGTCTCAATTCAATAAGTCCCCACTACTGATCAGAGCATACAAACGGTATCGCCTACCGATGATGATGATATCTGGAATCAGGAAGCCGTCGCTTCCGATTTCAGCATAACATGTAATCGGCATCGCTTACCGATTCTCTAGAATCAACCTCTAGACCCCACCCGAAATATCTAAGGACTCGTGTCAACCTCACAGGTCCTCCCACGAGTCCCACATCGAAATTAAGCACTAAGAGCATGCAAAATGCCCTCTATAAATAAGGCCCCTTCACTACAATGCAAGGGTAAGACTTTTCAGCTTGACTTTTATGCTCAATATATTGTCAACAGCAAAAGCTCTTAAAAACAAACTTACTTTGGCATCGGAGGGTCTTAGGCTGGTTCCACACCGGTTCCATAGACCTTACGAGTCTCGGCTTCTTTCCATTCAGGATTAGCAACCAAGGATAAGAAGAATCTGCATTGGACGCTCAATTGATCCCTTCGATCGTTGATCGGTGCATATTTACATATCATTTTGTACCCTTTTAACTTATGATTTGGTTATGTTTTTTGAGTTAAACTTGTGCTTTTAATAAGTTTTGTGCTTGTTTCAGTGTTATAAGCTTGAGACTCACTAATTGCATTATGGAGACAAATTAGCTCAAAACGGTGTCTCCAGAATCAGTCAACTTCACGGATTGGACTGTACTTGCTCAAGAAGAACCAGATAATGAGCCATACATCATTGGAAAGATACGGAAGTCTATTTTCTGTAGAATTTACGGTTCATGATTCCGAGTCTTCTAGAGAAAGTTATACATATTTTGGCAACTTAAGGTCAAATTCGGCAGCATCTGCGTTACTGGGCCAAAAATCACATTTGAAGGCCTTTCCGATGTTTCCTTGAGTTGGGCTGCATATGCTTGGAAAGATAAGACAAAGAGCTTCAAGGTCCATATTTTTCCAGAATTTTATGGATGGAGAAACAAGCCCAAAACGAGCTCAAAAGAAGACTGCAAAGCATTGTCATGCATGACATATGCATGAGGTGTTATTGATTGTGGGGAAGTTAGGTGAAGCATATTCAAGTCCTATAATTGAGTGGAATTTTGCAGCAACCAAATGAATTGAAAGATGTTGAAGTGGATGGTGCAACACTAAGCTTAATGACAAGAAGAATTGTTTTCAAATGTAATAGTGTGTTAGGTGAATTAAGTGTTGTAAGTTGGTGAAGTGAGTGTGGTTAGTGAACTCTATTGTATAATTCAGATTTTCACTTCCCCTAGGCCTATAAATAGGGAAGTTCTCTAAGCTTGTAATCACACCCCAAGGGGGGAGCTCTCAAACACTTCTCTAGAGCTCCCTTCCCTTCTCTCCCTCAAATTCTCTTAGTTTCCTTTCAAGTTGTCAATTGTTGTAACAAAATGAGTTTACTAAATTTTCCTTTAAGTCTTTCCAAGTTCTACTTTAATTTTCATTGTTTTGTAAATTCTTTTCTTTAGTCTCAAGTTTAATTAGTTTCCAAGTTTCAATTATGGTTTTTGTTCTTATTCATTATGCTTATAAGTTAATATGCTAGTTTGAATGATTGATCACCATTTAGGCTTGCATGTTAGCTACCTTGGTTTGAATTAAGAGTATACACCATACTTTAATTCAAATTGAACTATGAATAGGAAGAGTATGTATGGACATTCAACAACAGGGATTAGATACATGCTTGGTTGTTTAAATTGTTCTTCTATGCTTAATGGGTTCCTAATGCTTAATTTTAGGTTAGACAACAAATGATCAAATTAGGGAATTAGGAACACAAGGTTATGACCAAACACCATGGCTTAATCATACATTAGCTAGAATCAATCCATTAATCTAATTGAACTTGGGAACTTATTTGCTTGAGTTATTTCTTTCTTCCTTGTTTTATTTATTTCCTTTTGTTTTCATTTATGTTTTGTGTAGGAAAACTGAGTTGGATCCTTCAATCACCAATCCCTGTGGAATCGACCTCGCACTTACATACGCTAAACTACCAACGGCTCGTGCACTTGCGAGTATCACAAGTTGAGGATGCAGTTGAATCAATTTTGGTGCAGCTGAAATCTACGCAACAATCGTCCACATCACCTGTAAGTTGCACTCATTTCTATCTGTCAAGTTTTAGTGCAAACATTTATCATGATTGATTATTAATCAAGTATATTTAAAATCACTGCAGAAGAGAACAAAGATAAAGAGCTTCTGAAGATGAATAATATTAAACTGGCAAAGAAAATTAGAGCACATTCAAAATATGAAAGAAGGCCTTTCCAAAGGCGAAAACTTGGAGACCATCCAAGAGAGCTTCAAGGGTAAGAAAGTCTTTTCAAAGAAGGCCTTTCCTCCCATTTTTCTTTTGTGCATAAATGAGACCTAGAAATATACTTGGAAATTTGATAGCATTAGGCTCAATAAGAACTAAAATTCACTTCTACCTTTTTGAATGTTTGATTTGTGTATGTTGTATCCTAAAATCCATAGAATATAAATTTAAAAGCGTGTTTCCTTCACGGTCCACCCAGCCCAAAAAAAAAAAAAACCGCAAGGCCCTGCTCAAACCCAAAAGTTTCGGGGCCCTGCCTAATGATGAACACTAAAAATATGGATGGTGTGTTGCTTGTGGAAATATGGACGTGGTTGATCAAGTTTAAGGTATAAGTTTTTTGCCCTCCTTTGTTTATTTACTTGCAAAGAACACCGCACAACAAGAACACATGTTCTAGTGCTTTTCAATATTTAAAATGTCCAAGAAATTTGGTGAATGACTAAATTTATCAATCTAAGTCATTGAAGGTTAAGATTGCTAGTTTATGAATTCTAAATGGTAGAGCATAACATATTTGATTTCCATCCTTATATGGACTGCATCAGCCGTCAGGCAAATTAAATTCAGCCCAAGCTTTAGTCCAAGAAATGAAAATTTGTGATGCGAATTTTCCATAAGAGGTGGTAATAAATAGGATAATCTGGTCAAAACCAGAACTCAATAGTACTTGTATAGAATATTTTAATCTAGCTTGAAAATAATATACATGCGAATTAAAGTTTATTTATATGAAAGAAAATACAAAACTGAATCTGACTACAATATATTTAAACCAGAGGATCTTATTATTGTTAAAACCTCATAGATTGCAAGAAGCAATTCAGATCTTAATGAGTTGTTCAAGGGTAATATCGTCTGCTCCTTTATAGGAAGGAGCAGTTTGGAAAGATAGCACCTGAGAAACCATGTGCATTGTTGGCCTCGATTGTGGATGACAATTTCTGCATGCAATTGATAGCCTTGCAATGGTTATGAGTTCATCCTGAACTTGAGGTGTAGCAGGGGGAAGGCGTTGGTCCAACACATCCTTGAGCAAAATGTTTGCGTAGGTCGTGGGTGGAAACGAAAAGGAGGAGATGAAATCGCCTAGCTGCTTTCCCATAATCACTTCCAGTGCCAGCACTCCAAAGCTATAAACATCACATTTCTCTGTTACCTTCATTGTGTAAGCCAGCTCTGCATACAAATTCAGGAATACCAAACCATCAATATAGATATATCTAGGCTTAATATTAATTAAATTTTAAAAAGAGAGTTCTATATTTTTGCGTTTTACCTGGTGCTACATATCCATATGTGCCTGCAAGAGCAGTCCAATTCGACGAGTCTGGATTCAAAAGCTTAGCAGTTCCGAAGTCCGAAACACAAGGCTCGTAGTCACAATGCAGCAAAATGTTGCTGCTTTTTATGTCTCGATGCACAATAGGTGTTGAGCAATCATGATGCATATAGTAGCATGAGCTACACCCTTTACAATTCTCACCCTTGCACTCCAGTCCAACTTTTTAGCTTCATGCTCCTTGCTCAAGGCTTCAGCCAAGTTACCTTTTTCCACATACTCATAGACCAAAAACGAGTGATGGGCACTCGAACAAAAGCCAAGAAACTTCACAATGTTTCGGTGTCGTATATGAGTTAAGGCCCTTATTTCATTAAGGAACTCCTTCTGAGATGCCTCCTCCCCACCAAGTGTTTGATGGAATTTCTTCACTGCAACAATGCTGCCTGATGGCAGCTTTGCCTTGTACACACTTCCCTGTCCTCCCATCCCGATGCAGTAGACGCCATCAAAACCATTGGTTGCTTCCATGATTTCTCCATACATTTTTCTTCCATCAAAATAAGATATTGAGAAAAAGCTTTCGTGCATATTGCTCTGTTCAATTTCCTGTTCTTGCTTTCTTCTACTTCTTCTTCTTCCAATCAAAACAAATGCCAGGAAAGCAAGTAAAAGTTTTCCCAAGATAGGGAAAATGATTAAGAACGCCTTCCTTGAGGTATGCTTATGCTGCACAGAATGATTGCAGGGTTTTAGTCCTCCAACGTTGCCACACAATCCGTTATTTCCTTCCATTCGAGCATTTTGAAATGCTTTGTTGTTGGGGATTGGACCCTGCAGTTGATTGTAGGATATGTCGATGTCATTCAAGCTACGAGTTTCATCAAAACTTGTTGGAATGAGACCGGTAAGATTATTGTGGGAAAGATTCAACGTCTCCAAGCTTTTCGTACTGCTCATTTCTGATGGTATCTTACCCTCAAGTGAGTTGTGACTTCAAGTTGGGACATATGAACTAACTTCCCCAACTGAAACGGAATTTCTTGACTGAAATTGTTATTGCTCAAATTCAAATAGTGTAATTTGAGCAAGTCGCCTAAAATGCCTGGAATTGACTCATTGAATTTGTTGGTGGACAAGTCAAGATATTCAATACCAGTCAACGATCCAAATTCTGAGGGTATAGGACCCCAAAGTTGATTGCCATTCAACATCAATTTCAACAAAGAAGTCAATCTCCCAAAGTTCTTTGGGATCACCCCGACTAAACTATTGGAAGAAAGATCGAGTTCATGAATTTGGGTTGCATGGCTAATCTCAGGTGGTATACTACCTGTAAGCTTGTTCCCCGCAATTCGTAGTGTTGCTAATTGCGGACACTGTCCCCAGAGCTGTGAGATTTCACCGTGCAAGTTATTGTGGCTCAGGTCAATAAAATAAAGATTTGGATAGGCACCAAAGTCTTCAGATATATTGCCCGTTAGTTGGTTCCCTTCAAGATGAACTCTCACTAAGCTTTTGCAATTTTGCAAACCTTTGGGGATTGTACCTTTGAAATGGTTGGAGTGTGCCGTAAAGTTTTGTAGTGATCCGCCTCGACAAATATTTTGTGGCAAATAACCAGAAAAATTGTTAGTGTCGAGTTCCAGCATAGTCAACTTCATGAGATTCTCAATCTCTTGGGGGATGGAGCCAGAAAGTTGGTTATCGCGTAGCATTAAGATTTCTAGGTTGCTCAAGTCACCAAGTGAAGTGGGGATGGAACCATTGAGTTGATTCTGGCTCAACTCTAGCCTCACAATAGATTTCAAGTTCCCTATCTCTTTTGGAATTGTGCCGGAAAGATTATTTTGAAAGAGATAGAGAAGGGTAAGGTTTGTTAGATCACCTAATGATGACGGGATTGGACCGGATAGATTGTTATCTTCAATGCATAATAGCTCTAGAGACTTCAAATTTCCTATTTCTGAAGGGAGAGAACCAGAAAGTTGATTGGTGTACAAGTATATGTTGATCAGCTGTTTTAAATTTCCAAAACTTGGAGGAATGGTACCTGTTAAATAGTTTTTGTGCATGTACAGCACCTCTAAATTGGAAAGGTTACCAAGAGAAGCTGGAATTGGACCATGTAGAATGTTGCTGTGCAGAGCAAGCTCATTAAGAAACTTAAGCTGACCAATTTCTTGAGGAATTGAGCCATTTAATTGGTTCCCACTTAGGTGCAGGGCTTGAAGATTATTTAGAAGACCAATTTCTGGTGGGATTTTCCCAGACAACTGATTATAAGAAAGGTCAATATAGATGAGTTTGGAGAGGGAACTTATCTGAGATGGGATGGCACCAAAGAGCTGGTTCAAGCTGAGGTCAATGTATTCGAGATTAGGGAGGGACAGGAATGGAAATTCATATAGCGTACCTTGTATCCCAGAATTGGTGAGGTTGATCCTGTAGACACTTGCAGCAGTGTTGCATGAAATACCAGTCCAAACTTTGCATGGGATTGTATTTACTTTTGGATAGTAAGCCCATGAGGTCAGATTATTCTTGGTTTGATTTTGAAAGCTAGCTTTCCATTTGAGAAGAGCCTCTGCTTCAAGAGAAGAAGCAAAAGCAATGTTTGGTGATGAGAACAGCTGGACATACGAGATAAGGCAAGCCAGACAGCATAATAAATATGCCATTGTATTTTTGTTTCTGTATACTTATACAATCGTGTATTTGATGGCTTTATTTATAGCTTTTGTTCTACATGCACTGATACCGTTTTCCACAATATATCCAGCGATCGACAAGTTTTTGTAGTTGAGATGGCTTGAGACATCTCTCACTTTTCTTTGTAAGAGGTAAGGTGGTATGTTAATTAGTCATCGTCTTATAAATGCAATGTTTGAATTTTGTGGTTGAATTTAGAGTTAGCAATAACTTGGATGCTTGACAATGTTCATTCTTTGTTTTTGGCTGTTGAATAATGTTAAATACGATCGAAAAACTTAACGAAATAAAATACAATATTGTATAAGTGCATGGTTCCACAACTAATAGTATAGAAGGTTTTCTTACTCATATTATAGATTAGGCATAATTCATGTTGCAAAGGAGGAGAGAAACTTATACCTGGCTAACGTTGTTTACATGATGACTTCAGCATGTAAGGGATTGTGAGGGATTTACAACTACAGGGTTAAAATTAATAAAATTGAAACTATGGGGACCAAAGTGGTAAAATCAGTAAACTACACGGACAAAAAATAATTTTCTCCTTTATTTATTTAATTTGATTTTTATATGAGATTGTAAGGATATGTTTTGTAAGATGAACAACGGGCTGCAGTATTTTATGCAAAAAATTATGGACTCACGGCACACCACGATATGCTGAAGACAGTCAATGCAGTAACTGAAGCATATGTTACAAACCAGAACTCAGTTTTCTTGTATGAAAGGATGGTAGATTTACCTTGTACACACTTCCCTGTCCTTCCTTGGCGATGTAATAGACGACATCGAAACCATTGGTTGATTTCATGATTTCTCCATACATTTTTCTTCAGTCAAAATTAGATATTGAAAAGAAAAAAAAGTCTGGAATCAACTCATCGAATTCGTCGGTGGAAAGATCATGATATTCAATATCAGTTAATGATATCCAAATTCATAGGGTATAGGATGCCAAAGTTGATTGCCATTCAACTTCAAATTCACCAAAAAATGTCGATCTCCCAAAGTCCTATGGGTCTACCCCGACTAAACGATTTGGAGAAAGATCGATTTTCTACACCTCAGTTAAAGTCAATGTCTTGTATTTATTCATGCATTTAAATGCAAATGAATTTTCTTGTTGAATTTTGATGAAATTGATACATTTTGTTTTTGTTAGAAGAAATTGATACATTTTCTTGTGGTTTGAAACGTGCAAATACCTTGACTTTAGGGTTCGTTTGGGATGCGCTTTTGACAAAAGTGCCTTTTATACCATGACTTAAGGGCTCGTTTGGGACATGTTTTTAACAAAAGCACCTTTATTATAAAAAGTTGAAAATTTTCCTTAAGAAATCCAAGTACTTCATGAAAAAGTACTTAGGATTGTACTCACTAAAAATGTTTTTCCAAAAAGTGCTTCTACGATTCGAAATGTTCTTTTAAATTTTTCTATCAACCGTGTCAAACTTTTAGCCCTTTCAAAGGCACTCACAAAACAAATCTTTTAGGCTAATCAGCGGAAACTAATCCTACAACTTGTGTGGTGTTTACTGGCGTATTATATATATAATAGAAGGAAGGTGGTATGGGATTGGGAAAGGAGGAGCAAAACTTGTACCAGACTGTCTATCATAAAACTTTTCAAGTATTTTTAAGTCTTTCCTACACCTCAGTTAAAGTCATTGTCTTACATTTCTCCATAAATGTAATGCAAATTTTGAATTTTCTTGTTGAATTTAATTGATGAAATTGACAGAATAGTTAACATCTTGGTTGTTGAAGAATGTAAAATACCACGTTGGAGACTTAACCAAATAGTACGTATAGGCGGTTCTCATTCATATTATAGCTCAGCAGTGGCGGTTCCAGGATTCGAAAGTCGACCGGGCAAAACTTAGGCAATAAACTCGACGGTACGAGCGAATTTCATTAATAAACATAAAAAGATACACAAGTTCCAGGCTTGGATAATCTTCTAACTCGGGTTGACATGGCCCTAAAAGAATATAAGTTCTTCGCACATTATCTTGTTCATTCACTGAATAGTTGCATATTAGACGACGTAATCCTGGATCACGTTCAAGATAATTGATATTAAAATATTGATCATCATTGACTCTTTGACTCTCAACTCTTTCAATTTGAGGCTCAACAATGGGAGACTCGGGAAGATTTTGCTCATCACAAATTAGAGTAGATAAAGAAGTGCTAGGCATCATATTAGATGATGACCCATCATTCTTTTTTCTTAAAAAAAGACAACAAGTTCTTTATTTTCTTGGGGTTCCGATTGTGATCCGACATAATAAAAGATAACCTATAAATAATATGTAAAAATGATTTTAGTCAAACATGTCAACAAAAAAAAATTAATTATCATAATTAATCAATGCATTTAATCAAACATACCAACACAGCATACAAATCAAACATCTCAACAATACCAACAAAAAATTAAACATCTCAATAATACCAATAACAAATTAAATATCTCAACAAAATTTCTAAAATCAAATTAAAGAACAAAATTCCTAAACCCTAGAATATTTTCTATTCAAATTAAAGAGTATAAGATAATTAAAAATGAGAGAATGAGAGAAGAATACTTGTTGCCAAGAAGAGAAGTTGCTCCTACAAAGAAGTTGAGAGTTGAATTGATGGTGGCTGAAGCTGAAGGTTGAGGAGGCAGAGTTGAAGTTGAAGTTGCAGACAGGTAAATGCTGGAGGGTTTCTGTTTCTCGATAAGTTGAAGCTGACATCTTTGTTAAATTGTTTTGTTGGCTGCTACATATGCTGAGTAAGTGAAAAGAAATGGTCGGGCAAGTTACATTAATATTTTTTTCAGTCAAAATTTTGGGCCGGGCATGAGCCCAGCCAGCCCATAGCTGGAACCGCCCCTGTAGCTCAGGCATAATCTATCTTGCAAAGACCTTGACTTTAATTTTGGTTCACATAACCAATCAGTGAAAACTATGTGACAGCTACAACTTATTTGAAATC
The DNA here is from genome assembly GCA_018703695.1 of Prunus fruticosa. Taxonomy (NCBI): domain Eukaryota; kingdom Viridiplantae; phylum Streptophyta; class Magnoliopsida; order Rosales; family Rosaceae; genus Prunus; species Prunus fruticosa. The sequence goes on along the minus strand of JAHHUK010000014.1, from coordinate 192,467 downwards.
TCTCTCTCTCTCTCTCTCTCTCTCTCTCTCTATATATATATATATATATATATATATATGTGTGTGTGTGTGAAAACTAGGACTTATTTGAAATCTCTCTCTAGAACAGCCGTATGTATACGTTGATCATTTGTTTAGCGTGATTGGCTTACAACATGCCTTATTTCTCTTTCCACAACAAATCCAGCAATTTACCAGTTTTTGTAGTTGAGACTCCAGAAGTGTCTTTCACGTTTCTTTCTAAGTTAAGGTGGTTTGCATTGCATGGGAGAAGACTTTGAAGTCTTTCCTGTTAAAAAAATGATAGTTTTCCTCTTTCCGTATAAGATAAATGCCAAATCCTTTATAATGTAAACAACTTGAAAAGTCTTTTTAAGATAAAATAAAACTAAATAAACAAATAATAAGTAAACAAAAATAAATTATATTAAGATTATGAAAGCAAGCCTGGTATGGTGAAGCACGTCAAAGAAGTTGTCATAAAGCCTTTGTAGCCTCCCTACGTGCAGGTACTAACGGTCTACAAGACTCTAAGATATGATCCCCCATACACAGGCTCAAGGTTCACTATGAGCACATTCACAGTCAAATATAGCCCTTTGTAATTAATTGCCTCTTGATAATAATTAATTTCATTGTAGAAATTTGATTTCAAATTGGTAATAAATTAGAATCTCTCTCTATGTATTAAAACCAAAATGAAATGATGAAGTGAAGACAAGTGGAGAGAAGGGCCAAAGAACTTTGGGTGAAAGGTGAAGCATCCTATGAAGTCAATGTATTTTTGTTTCTGTATACAATCGTGTATTTGATGGCTTCATTATAGCTATTATTCTACATGCACTGTTTCCGTTTCCAGCGATCCACACATTTTTGTTTGAGATGACTTGAGACCTCCTTTTCACTACTTTTCTTCAAGGTAAGGTGGTTCATAATATGAGAGAAGACTTTGAAGTCCCCTTTGATAAAGTCCATCTTAGAGCATTTCCACCAATTGTCCATGGCAAAAGGCAAGCACTGTTACTATTCAAATGAATAGTACCTGCCCTTGCAATTTTTTTGTTGGTTTTCCACCCATTACCATTACAAAGGCAATTACTATTCACAAAAAATTAATTTTATTTTTTATACTTAATATTAATTTTTGTTTATGTATAATAAATATGTCATTGTATTTTTGTTTCTGTATACAATCGTGTATTTGATGGCATTATTTATAGCAATTATTCTACATGCATTATTTCCGTTTCCAGCAATCCACAAATTTTTGTGGTTGAGATGACTTGAGACCTCATTTTCACTACTTTTCTTCAAGGTAAGGTGGTTCGGAATATGAGAGAAGACTTTGAAGTGCCCTATGATAAAGTCCATCTTGGAGCATTTCCACCAATTTTCCATGGCAAAAAGGGGAGGCAAGGGCTGTTATTATTTTGCAATTTTTTTTTGTTGGTTTTCCACCCATTCCAATAACAAAGGGCAATTACTATTCACAAAAAATTAATTTTATTTTTTATACTTAAAAGATTAAATTTTTTGTTTATGTATAATAAATGTCAATGTATTTTTGTTTCTGTATACAATCGTGTATTTGATGGCTTTATTTATAGCTATTATTCTACATGCACTGTTTCCATTTCCAGCGATCCACAAATTTTTGTGGTTGAGATGACTTGAGACCTCCTTTTCACTACTTTTCTCCAAGGTAAGGTGGTTCGGAATATGGGAGAAGACTTTGAAGTCACCTTTAGTTAAAGTCCGTCTTAGAGCATTTCCACCAATTTGATATTGCAAAAGGCAAGGGGAGGCAAGAGCTATTACTATTCACACTACTACAAAATAGTTAAACCACGACACAAAGTAGACGACGGTGCATCTTAAAACTGTCGTTATGTTTTAAAAGACGATGGTGTTTTTAAAACCGTCATGATATATCATCCTATACACTACTAGTGTTAGATTGATTTTTAAAAGACGACGCTTGTCACTAACAAGAATCGTCTTTTAAAACACGTTGAACAAAAAAAAGGCCACTTGATTTTTAAAAGACGACGCTTGTTAGTGACAAGCGTCGTCTTTTAAACATCAAGTGGTCTTTTTTTAAAGATGACGGTTTTTTTGAAAGAATTGTCGTCTATTATATGTAGGGGTGGGCATCGGAACCTAAAACCGGAACACTGAATCGAACCGGTGAAAAAAAACCGGTTGACCAAAAAAGTCAACAAACCAGACCGAACCGGTTCCAACCGGTTCCAGTTTCGGTTTTACATCCCACCGCATTGGACCGGACCGAACCGGACCGGTCATATATATATTTTTTTATTTTTACAAAATTTTAAAATCTAATGTTATATTTTAAATGTTATAATCACTATTTTTCCAAGTTTAACTTCAAAAAATTTCTAAATGTATGAATTGGATTCTTTGTTAATTTTTAAGCCAAAAAAACAAGTTATTTATTATATTTTTTTAATAATAAAATAATAATAAAATATTATTTTTTTGAAAAATAATAATAAAATATTATTTTTTTGAAAAATAATAATAAAATATTATTTTTTTGAAAAATAATAATAAAATATTATTTTTTTGAAAAATAATTAAAAATAATTAATTGATTAATAATCCGGTTCAAAACTAGAACCGAACCTAAGGGAACCCTTAAAGTCGAACCGGTTGGTTTTTGAAATTTTTTTGCCTAAACCGACCGAATTTGGATCGGTTAAATAGTTCCGGTTTCGGTTTAGGGTGAGAACCGGGACCGAACCGGACCGCGCCCACCCCTAATTATATGTAAAGATGACCCTTTTTTATAAAAGAATTATCGTCTATTATATGTAAAGATGAAGGTTTTTTGACAGTTCTTTTAAAAAACCGTGGTTGTTTTGTTATATAGACGACGGTTAGTGACAAAAAATCATCGTTGTTTATAAGTTAGGACGACGTTTTTGTTAAAACCATTGTTAATTGTAGGCAAAATACAACGGTTTTTATTTACAAAAAAAAGGCCACTTAATTTTTAAAAGACAATACTTGTCACTAACAAGCGTTGTCTTTTAAACACGCCCAAAAAAAGGCAGCTTAAGTGAACTCGCACTCGATAAATTTTCAGATTTTCCTCCTTCTCTGAAAACCTTATCTCTCACTAACAAACGTCGTCTTTTAAAACACGCTAAAGAAAGACCGCTTAAGTGAATTCGCACTCGACAAATTTTCAGATTTTCCCCCGTCTCTAAAAACCTTATCTCTCCCTTCTTGAAACCCTCCTGAGCTCTCTAAAACACTCTCATGAAACTCTCTACAAAATCATCAGAAAATTGATATCAATAAAGGAGTTGAGAGATTGAAGTCTTTGCAGATCCATAAGATGGAGAGGGAGATTCTTGTATTTGAGAATCAAAGCTGGTTGGATGGTGAAGATCTCGATCTCCATGCTCTTTAACGATGATCTCCATCTCAGGCATTCAACTGTCTCATCAACCTCAGCGACTTGGTCCAATTAGCTTTCCAATTTCGTAGTCGCAATCTAGAAAGACTCGTCGAAATCTGTCGCGTATGCCACTTTAGGCCCATGGCTGTCGTCACCACTTCAGGCCCTTGGCCCTCGCACTCCTCTGAAGGTCCAAGCCCTATAATTGTCCTAATCTCCTGATAATTGGGAAGATCAAAACCCTAGCCTCCTACCTTTCGAAAGGTTTGATTTGAAAGTCACCTAATCTCTCAATACCCTTCTATATCTTGCTAGTGAATTCTGGATTAGTCTCTTTGCATTTCTGGTATGTTCTTTGTGTCCCTGATTTCAGATTTTCTGTCTCTCTTGATTTGTCTGGTTTGTTTACATTTTTTTTTTTTATTTCTGGTTTCTTTTTAGATTTTCTGATTTAGTTCTCAAGAGATGAGGAGGAAGCCTCAGATTTATAACATTTTTTTTTGCAAGTTTTATATGGTCTTTTCTATGTGAGTCGTCTATTTTTTTGTTGTTGAAAATTTGTTACCTTCTCTTTTCACCATCATTTTATTTATATATTTTTCATTTTGCAGGTTCTCAATGGTCTTTTTTATGCTCATTTTACAAGTTTTCTATGGAAATATGGTCCAATGGTAAAATTTCTCTTCCACCTAATTTTATATGTTTATAATCTTAGCTTTTTTTCTCTCTCTCATTTTGATTTATTTACAGGGATGATGGAGGAGACTTCAGTGGTGCATCATTTGTATGTTTGGATGAGGAAGGCTTGGATTAGGAGTACGTAGGTCTTGTTAGGAAAAGATTGTACTACTTAATTACCATATGTATCAATTGAATATTTATGTTTAATTGGTAGGAATTAATGTTTGTTGTAGAATAAAGATTGGTTAACTATGTAATAACTATTGAATCTTCAAGTTTTATGAAAGAAACTATTTTTGAGTGTATATATTCATTAATAAAGCATTATGGTTGGTTTTCTAGTTAAAATTGTGGTAGCAGTTTGGGAACTTATTAGATGACGGTTTTTATAATAAATTATGGTCTTTACAGATAATTAACGACGGTTTTTATAAACCAACCGTTGGCTTTATAAATAAGTAACGATGGATTTTATAAAACAACTGTCGTCTTAACCTACAATCCACGACGGTTTTCATAAAAAACCGTCATCTTAACCTACAATCCACGACGGTTTTTAAAATCGTCGTCTTTCCTCCTATAATTAACGATCTTTACCTCTAAACAACAACGATTTTCTTTAAAAACCGTCGTCTTTACAGATAAACAACAACGGTGAAAAGCTGTCGTAGTTTGACACCCAAAAAGATGGCGGTCAATTTAGCGACGGTTTTCAAAGCATTACAACGACAGTGGATCCCCATCGTTTATTTCATTTTTTGTAGTAGTGTCATGTGAATAGTGCCTGCCCTTGCTATTTTTTTGTTGGTTTTCCACCCGTTGCCATGACAAAGGGCAATTACTATTCACAACAAATTAATTTTATTTTTTATACTTAAAAGATTAATTTTTGTTTCTGTATAATAAGTGTCATTGTATTTTTGTTTTTGTATACAATCTTGTATTTGATGGCTTTATTTATAGCTATTATTCTACATGCACTATTTCTGTTTCAACTTGAGACCTCCTTTTCCCTACTTTTCTTCAAGGTAAGGTGGTCCGGAATATGGGAGAAGACTTTGAAGTCACTATGGGTGGGCACAGTTACGAGATGACACGGGATAGAGGTCATCCCGATGTCAATCCCGAATAGGAGAATCGGGACGGTATGACACGGGATGGGGGATTTTCAAAACACATTCAAACCATACCAGCCCCAATGGCCGGTATGGTTCGGTATCAAAACTGATACCGTTCACCTTAGGCTAAAATTTGAATTTTTTTTCTTCAGTTTTTGAAGCTGCCAAATAACTTCAGTTTTTGCAATAGCTGCCAAATCAATCAAATACATAATGTTTTCATCATACTAAAGAGTAAAAACCTGTTCAAACTTCAATTTCAATCAATACCATTCCAAATTGCCAAGCTCCAGATGCACATGACAGGGCGGGCAGAGAGAGAGTAGAAGCACGTTTGATGTCAAATAGAGAGAGATGGTTATTAGGGTTTGATTCGAACTTCGACACATAGATGTTTGGTTATTAGGGTTCCACTTCGACAAAGAGAGAGAGAGAGAGAGAGAGAGAGAGAGAGGAGGAGAAGAAGAAGAGGAGATTGAGATTTGAGATGCATCGATCGATGGTGGAGGGAAGGGAAAGAGAGAGGAAAAAAGCTTCTGGATTTGAAAAATATTTCCTAAGTTTTGTTCGTTCGTGTGTGTGTGTGAGAGAGAGAGAGATGTGAGAGATATACTAAATCTGAAATTTTGGAAATAATATTTTAATATTAATTAGTTACTGTACGGTACGGTATGACACCAAACGGGATCACAAATCCTGATACCGGTATCATGCCAAACAGTAACGAGATAATACGGTTTCATCCCGTTTAAGCATCAACACCAAACGGTTTGGCACGAGTTTGACACGGAATGGCACGGTTTCGGGACGGTATCTGTATTCCGGTTTTGATGCCCACCCCTAGAAGTCACCTCTAGTTAAAGTCCGTCTTAGAGCATTTCCACCAATTTGATAGGGCAAAAGGCAGGACAATTACTATTTACAACAAATTATTTTTATTTTTTATACTTAAGAGATTAATTTTTGTTTCTCTATAATAAGTGTCATTGTATTTTGTTTATCTAAGGAAAGGTGGAGGGAGTTAATTTTTCATTGATTTGGGCAGTGATATTGAGAGCAATGAGTGATTTATCGGTTGCGGAAGAAGGTTGGGTGTTGAGGGTAAAGATTGGATTTTGATCGGAGGAGGAAGACATGGTGGAGACTTGGATCGTTGGCTCGTTAGAGATCGGCTCTTCTGATACCATGTAAAGTAACAAATATTACCGTAGTTTCAATGAATAATTTCCCACACTTTATTGATGTAATAAGAGCTGACTTATATACACAGCTAGGAGAAACTATTTACGGTAATATAAATCAATTTGGCTAAAACTATGCAGCAGTTACAGATTTGCAGCAGTTACAAGAATATACAAAATTGATTGTGAATGATCTTGCTTGATTGTAGGCTAGATGTGCTCTGTTCAGTCTTGGCCTTGATTCTTGCAATCTGTCTTTATAACTAAGACTCTGAGAATCAGAAATATGGGAAACAACACGGTTTTACAAGAAGCTGTGAGGAATAGTCACACCAAAGTGGCTGAGTTCTTACTTAAGATGGACCCCAAATTAGCTTCGTTTGAAAATGAGGCAAGTGAGTCTCCATTGTACCTGGCTGCAAGAGACGGATTGTTAGATATTCTAAATCAAATTTTACAATCAAGTCCTTCATCAGCTCATGCCAGTGTGATTAGAGAGATTGTTGGACATTGCCCAGATTCAGGAGAACTTGTCAACCCTTATGGGCGGAATGCTCTTCATATTGCAATCTTCAATGGGCAAACAAAAGTTGTCAGGTATATATTAGAAAACAGCAGAGCTGGGGGCTTATAAACCAGCCTGATTTTGATGGAAATACGCCTTTGCATCTAGCCACCATTGAAAGAAAAACTTGGATTTTGTGTTACTTGAAGTGGGATGGAAGAGTAAATCCAAGATCCAAGAACAAATATGGCCAAACAACAATTTTTCTAAACTTGTGAAGATGGAGGTGGGGTTGTTAAGGTTGATGATGGATGAAGAAGGTGGAGTTGGGGTCAATGATGGATGAAGAACCCGAAAGGACGCTTTTACCCCTCATTTTGACGGATAAATTGACAGAGTTGGACGGTAGGACCCAATTGCAACTAATTGTCTAATTAAAGTATGTCTTTGCCACAAAAATTAGTTCGCGGACCTAATTGCAAATGATGCCATAGTTCACGGACGTCTACAGTAATTAACCCTTAACTTAATGTTTTTATTAAGCATTTGCAATATATATTTGGGTTTTGGCATATTTGAGTATCTTGAGTTATATATATATATATATTTATATATGGATCTTGAAAATTTCTATCTATGTTTGGCTATGTGTGGGGTACTTGGGTTATTGATGTGAGTTTGTGGAAAGACATGAGATTAGAATGTCAGTTTGAAGTGTTATAAGCACTACCCTATGTACCTCCCCGGATTGGAACTTTGGATATGGAAACTTGAGATACTTGGATATGACAGAACCTTAGGAGCACCCTTCACGGGGTGTTTCATGGACCCCTCCTCGGGTAGTCTGCGTGCGTAGGACTTGTCACAAGCGTACAAGTCCTAAAGATTCAGATGTACGTGCTGGTAGAGTTAGTCCCCCAATTGGACGGCTCGTTCCCTAGCCACAAGTGAGGATTCTTCCATGTGGACTAGTCAAACAATCCCTGGTTGGATTGTTTCCTCCTGGTACAAACTAGTTGTTGTCTTATGTAAATATATTATATATCTCCTATAGTATGTATATACATACATATATATATATAAACATATCTATTCATTCATTCTTGTTTCTCGGTGAGGATACTTCCTCGCTTGTTGTGCCAATAGGCACGCATTTCAAGAGATTAGTTTGGGTTTTATAAGGGCAAGTTTGGATGTGTTGGTTAATAAGGTTTCATTGTGGGATTTCGGATTTAGTTGGTTTTTTACCAAACTTTATATATATGGAATTGATGATTATGCTGGTTTTGGAATGCATTGGTTTTCTGCATTGTTTTCTAAACGGTGGTTATACTATATTGATTTCAACTGTGAACTGAACTTTGTTTTTGTCCACTCACGCCTTTTTGTTTTGCGCCCCCCCAGCAGTAGCGTTATTAATTGAATAGAAAGACCAAGCCGAGATTTTCAATTCTTAACTCTGAGCCTCAGTAGGATTCTTTTCTTCATTTTATTTATATTGAACTTTGTTTCTGTTGTAATCTAAATTCTTAGATTTGCTCTGTTATCGCCCGAGCTAGGGTTTGATTTGTGAGGTCGGAGGCCTTTGTTGTAAACTGTTTAAAGTGTTTCTGAAGCATGCTGCTTGTTGGGATGTACTTAATTGTGTTTTTAACAGGTTGAAAAAATTGGGAAAAGTCCAATTTTCAAGGGAGACTCTGCTTAATTTTTGGCAGAAAGTTTCGGTTCTTAGTACGTGGGCCTGGCATCGGTAAGATGTCAAGAGATAACACAGGGTCCATCCCCGATTCAAAGGAATTCGGGGCGGGTCCTGTCAGATGATTGTTGGCAAAACAACAATCAGTGACTATTTAACGAAATATAATTTATAACAAACTGTAATACAGAATCCAGTAAACAAACAACAAATAAAACTGACTTGGATTAAAGATAGAGGCTTGCAGATTTGATGCAATGTCCTAAAGACGGTAATTTGTTCGGTTCATTTTTACACATGATTTATCATGTTATTCACCCATTATTTTGAGTTAGTTCTTGACATTTTATAGCTTTTTACTTCCTTTTTGTGTTTTCATAGGTTTTACCTTGGTTAGAATGAAAATGAGCTAAAAGTACATTATTGGTTATAAATTCTGATTTTGTTCATTTTCGTAGGTCAACTTCTTGGCCTTGGATGAGCATGCTCCAATACTCGGATGAGGTGAATATCTTCATGAAACTTGTTCCAATGGATGTTAACTACAACATATCAAAATTTGAGCTCCATTGGACAAGTTTAGCCTATCCAACTGATCCTATATGTTACAGCAGCTCTGGAGATCCGAAGTAGGCCAGTTTTTTACCTCCATAATGTTATCTTGATTCTTCTTGTTACCATAAAACTTGGTAACAAGAAATTACTTTGGTTGAGAGATATTATCTGAAACAAAGAGCATCTTGGTGAAGACAATAACAAAAGAACCCATCATGGCAAGGGGACAAAGGCTAAGGCTTTATCAAAGGTGGTAGTTTTATATTAAAAGTAAAAGCTGGAAAGGAAGAGAGAGGAGAGCAAAGAGCATCAGCCATTGGAATTAGATTCATTATTGAATTTTTGCAGAGATTTTGGAGCAGGAGATGAAGCTTGGAGCTAGGGAGCTCAAGGAGGAAGACAAGGGCAACAAAGCAAAGAGTGGAAGAGATTTCCATCATTGAAGACCTTGAGCTCCCATGTTCACAAAATCTGTAACTTCTTTCTAATTTTGTTTTGAGTTTGTATTTGAAATAAGTATGAGCAACTAAACTCCATAGCTAGGGCTTAGGTTGAAGCCCTAAACATGAATACTCTATTGTTTTGATGTTTGAGTGTATGAATTTCTAGATGTTGTTGATGAACCCCATTCACTAATTGAATCTTATGATATGTGTTTGCTTCCTTTGCTTAATCACCTTAGGTTGTATGCATGTAGCTAAAGTTGAGAAGTTGTGTAAGATAACCAAGAATATAATTTCTAATTAGCAACAAATGATTGAACTTGTTTAAGTGAGAATCATGTGAATTGGTTTCTTGACAACAATTGATAAATTCCAATTCACCAAATTAATCTATCCTTGATGTGTGTTTTCCTTGATTGATTACCTTTGAAAGCATACTTCTTGAGGTTGTTGGGATTATGTGTATCTTCATGTTTTCCTAAGCAATAAATGGATGGAGTAAGAACCATCCATGTGAATTGGTTTCTTGAATGCCTAATGTAAACACCATGCTATTAGGATTCTTGTGATGTTCATGTTCTCTTTGAACTTAATGGGTTTTCCTTGTAATTCAATCGAAGTACGAACCATACCGAGGTTCGGTTATGGGGAGGGCACAAGTATTGTAGCACGAACCATGCACTTTACGTATATTAGAGAGAATCAATGCGTCTTGAGCCACGACCCATGGTCTTGATTGCGAACATCTTCATCAATACGTTTAGAGTTCATCACTTTGAGTATCCATGAACATGGGTAGAATTGTTTAGGGTGGATTCCGAAACCCTAGTGTTTGTTACTTGGTACCTTCACATTTTGATAATTCATCTCTGCCATTCTCATTTAAATTCAAAGTCCATTTACTTTCATGCATTAGAATTAGATCACTTGAACCAAAACCAAACCCCCCCCCCCCCCAAATTGTGTGTGTGTGTGTGTGTGTGCGTGTTTGACACGTTATGTGTCTTTGTCACTGATTTTATTTGTTTCCGTAATTGTTTTGGACTTTTGGTCCGCGAGGTGTTCTTGCATTTCCTGTGCTGAATCCAACCGTAAAGAACTTGAAATTTGGATAAACAGTTGGAACGTTATAGGTCAAAAACTGGACAGAGGTAGAAACTGAAAACAGAGAAAACGACCGATCGCTGCAAATTCAAGTTTCGAATTCTATGTAAAAACGACCGGTCGCACTGTTCATACGATCGATCGCAGACACTGTTCACAGGTGATAAAAATGTGATAAACAGGTGATACAATGGTGATAAAAGGGTGATAGAAAGTGCTGTTTGTGTTTTTCTTTGGTTTCTTATTTTGTTTCTTTTCTTTTACCTTTCTTTACTCATTTTTAGTTTCCAATTTGTACTGTGTTTGTGTGGTGTGTTAAATTAGTGTTCTTTACGTACTCAAATTAGAACTTATAGGAAGCCGACAAGTTCTTCGTGGGATCGACCCCATACTTACATAATCTATACCTCAATAGATTCACGCACTTGTGGGTATTTTTAATTGGTTATTTGCACATTAATTTGTGTCCTTTTATGAATACAACATAATTTCACTGCTTCTCGATGCTTGAAGTTCTACAAGTGACTGCCTCCCAGGATTCAACTATCTGTATTCTAAGCCCTAGCACTCGGACTTAGAATCTAGCGAACTTTGTTTGTTTTCCTCTCAGACAAGATGAAATGTGCTTGTAGATTGCTTTTTCTATATCTAACGAATGAGGCTTTGTTTGATTTAAATAAACCTCTGAAACCTTATCAGAAGAGTCACAATTGTTAGAAAACAATTAATTAAACTAATCCGAATGAATAAAAAATTATTAATTGGAAACTGAAAAATTAATTTAAATCTGAAAGTGCCCCAAGGCCCATCTTTCTTAACAATTAAATATTATATATTGATTTTGAAGCCCAATTGGCTTCCACTTGGCCCAACTTCCTTTTACTAAGTGTGACACTTCCACACTCATAAAGACCTCACTCTTTCTTCTTTCATTCAAACTTCCAACAGTAATGAGTCTCTTCATCCTAGTGATGTTGTTCTCATCCAAAGCAGCATTTGCCAGAGTTTCCCACTTTTCAGAAACCAGTTAGTCTCTTTCCCAAATATATATATATATATGTGTGTGTGTGTGTGTGTGTGTGTGTGTGTGTGTATGTATGTTCGTATTCAACGAAACTTCAGTGTTTTAACAAAAAACTGTATTCTGGTATTTTTATTTATTTATTAGAATTAGATGTATTAATAATTTCCAATTAAACTAACTTTTTGTTTATGTACGTATACTTTGATCAATTGTTTATTATTAATCAAGTTATTTATTGTCATTGCAGAAGAGAACAAAGGTAGCGAGCTTCTGAAGATGAATAATATTAACATGGCAAAGAAAATAGGCGGATATTCACGCCGAGCTCCCGTGCCTCCAAGCGGCCCACGTTTCACAATTCCACATAGAGGAGAGGACTCGTAAGTTTCAGGATCGGAAACATTTGCTGGCCGGCCCGCAGTTAGCTAGCGGTACAATACTACAGCCAAGGGGCCGCATCAATGAACAATTAGAGAGGTCACCAGACCGAAAATTCTCCAGTGCACCAGGTGCACTGATGCGCCAGCTATTATGACCATTGGATGAGTAGTTGGGGCATGAGAGATAATCCACACCGTTGATTGTTGATTACTGGTTAACTTGTTGCTATAGGTAAAACAAAAGACAAAAATAAAAACAATTGCTCTCTCCTTTAGTCAAAGACGTTTCAAGTAGACTAGGGCTGGGTTTCTCATTTTTCTTTCTCTTCGAGTTCAATTCCTTCCACGGCAACTCCTCTCCTCCTTCTATGACAACGAAAAAGCGGCGACGACCACATCTCCTCTCCTCTTAGGTAAGTGGCTCCTTATTCTCCTTCTTCTATCTGCTTACATCTCTCTCTCGAACAAAGCCGCTCCGCCTCCTCTTTTCTCAATCTGTTTGATTTTAATTCCTTTCACAGGCACTCCTCCTTCTATGACGACGATGAGACAGCATCAGCGACGTCATATCCTCTCCTCGATTCCTCTCTCATATCAGTTTAAGGTAAGCATCCTCTTCCTTTGAATTTAGGGTTTTTTTTGTTAAATTAGGATTGTCGAATTAGGGCTTCTGAATTGAATTGGGGGTTGAGGTAGATGATTTTTCCGTTAAATTAAGGTTGTCAAGGCAGTTGAGGATGTGATGGATTGATAGTTTTTTATTTTCTGGATATTTGGTGGGTCTAACTTATGAGATTCATTAATCGTTGAATATTGATATAAGTTTGGAGCTCATTGATTGGAATTTATTGGTCTGCAAAGCTTTTTTTTTTTTTTTCTCTTGCCCCCTGTCAGCCAAAATAAAAGCTGAAAAATGGGCTCAAACTGTTTGAAATAATAAACACAAACTAACCACTGAAAAAAAATTAAAACAGTCTGGAAAGGTAGAACACTGGTCCTCAACTTCTGTATGTTTTGGTGAAACGGGCCAGACTGGATTCATTTATACTGGGATTTGCACATCAGTATCTTCAATCGATGAGTTGGAAATCGATACCAATGTAAAAATTGGTAGAGCTTTAATCTATTCTGGCCGTGGAGAGGCTGGCTGGCTGGGCAGAAATGGTATTACTTTAGCCTGAGTTGAGCGAAAGATGGCTGGATTGGGGATTGCTAGCCTAGAGCTGCATCACAATACATGTTTTGCTTGATTGTGACCTTAAGTAGGAGCTATTCTGACAATTCTAGACACCTGGAAACTTCTTGTAAATTTGTGAGGTTTTCATATTTTGAAAAATCGAATTCTGCTTGATTTGGTATATGTTGAACCAAATTTGTAACAAGAAAAGTCTTGTTTGTTTTGTGAAGATGTTTCTCTTGAACTGGAATGAACCAAGTTCTAGCTGTTTGGTTTGATTACTTTAGAAGTTCCGAAAACTTTTGAGATTTGGATGACTTTGTTCTTTCGAATTTTGTCAGTGTATTTTGAGAGTTTTTGTCTTGATTGATTTTATGGCTGTGTCATTCAATCTATTCACCTCCTCTCATATTTATAGAGAACTATGAAAAGAGAGTCTTTTTCAGTTTAAAAATTTAAAACTGGGCGGTAGATCTTTGAAAATATTTTCCTTTTCTCTAATGTCCCAAAAAGAAGGAATTTAATGTTCTAGGCAGAGCTGGAACCATCAATAGTCAGACTCTATGGTGGTCTTTTCCTAGCTTTTCCTGCGCGAATAACTCTCTTGTCTCCTGCTTTATCCCTTGAGAAACACATCCTGTTTCAATCTGTTTCACAGTAGAGCCTTTTGTGAGTGTAGAAGAGCAACTTGACTGCAATGTTTGATAAACTGGGAACCAACCAAATAAATTTCGTCCGAATATCAATATTTTCGCCGAAATTATCGGCGAAATATCGATATCGATATTATCGCACAACTTCAACACAAAACCGTTGTAATATCTTGATATTATCGAGATTATTGATAATATCGATATTCTCGCGACAGTTGAGAGAGCTCTCGGAGCACAAAGTTAGAGTTGGCGTCGTTGGGGCTTTGGAGGAGAAAGCGAATCTGGCTCGCTCGCGGTGGTTGGCGAAAGAGAGAGGCGCGGTGGCTGATCGAACTGAGAGTGAGAGGATCGAGGATCGAAGTAGAGAAAACAGAAGACTGATGGTTGTGGTGCTATGTGAGGATTGAAGATCTAATCTGAGGGAGGCAGGTCGAGAGAGAGAGGCGCCGCAGCCTCTTAGGTCAAAAACGAAAAGAAAAATGTGAGCCTGAGTGGCAGCCCACTCTGCTCGTCATCTTCCCTTTTATAAAAATAGTTCTCAGTTCTCAAAACGTTTTGGGGTTTTTGTTTTGGGATTTAGTAGTGAGAGAGTCGAGAGTGTGATGATGAAAGGTGCGTGCTTCTTGTTCCAGATCTGCTTCCTCTCAAAACCTTCATATTCAGATCTTCACCATAAGAGAGAGAGAGAGAGAGAGAGAGAGAGAGAGAGAGAGAGAGAGAGAGAGAGAGAGGACTGGAGGGATAGGGGGTAGGGTCGGCTGTTGCATTTTTTCTTGAGTCGACTGATGGGTTTCTGTTTTTTATTATTTTTTATTTCTTTTCATTTTATTCTGTCATTTTAGTTTGAATAAACGCCCATTAATTCTCACCTAAAACAATAAACCCCCATTAATTGAATAAACGCCCTTTTTGCTCGTGCTTGTGCCACATGGCTCGGACTCTAACAAAACTAGAAGCAATTATATATACATGTAAAGTGTCCTCCTTTTTGGCAATTCTTTCATGTGACATATATATCCTCCCATTAAGCAGGTAAGGAGTAAAAATCAAAAGACAATTTCAGGATGATTCGAGTTTCCACCCATTTGAAAGTGTGATTGTGCATTCATTGGTTTTCCTTAGTTTGTTTAAAAGTGATTCTTTAACTATTAGTTGTCTTGCAGAATTTGTTGATGTTTGTGGGAGTCATCACTGTAAACCCTCAGGAGACACAACTCCTCCTACTAGGGACACCTAGAGGTTTAAAGGCTTATTGCATATGCTCAATGCAATCGTGTCATCTACGAAAATGGTGTAATAAGTTTCGTTTTGTGTGTTATTTTCTGATGTTTAAGTTTTCGTTTTGCTTGAGGACCAGCAAAATATAGGTTTGGGGTATTGATCAATGCATAATTCTGTATAATTTTGTAATACTCTACCCTATTGTTTGGTTATGTTTTTAAGTAAAACTTGTGCTTTTAATCTATTTTGTGTTTGTTATTCTGTTCATTGAGCTCTAGGTATCACTTGTGGCATTTGAAGCAAAATGGTGCAAAACGTGCAAAAACTGGAGACTGAGTTAGAAATTCATTTCGGACTTATCTTCTTCATCCGAGCTTGGATTGGGCCAATACTTGTGTGGTTGGATCAGACACATTCTGAACTTCACAATGGACATCTTAAAGTCGTCATTTGATTCAGCCAAGCCCAATTCGTAAGCCCAAGAAGTTGTTCATCATGCTGACTTGCAGATGAGCTCATTGGATGCTTGGTCATGGTGAGCTAGGCATGAGCTATTGTTTCTGGTTGGAAGCTTGGTCATGCTGACATGATGATGAGGTACGGCTGCTGGTGGGATTTGTTGGTGAAGTGCAGCAACCAATTCATATTTTATAATACAAGTGTTGTATGCATTAGCCATATTGAATTCAGATTTATCACTCCCCTCTCCCTATAAATACCACTCCCATTCCACATTCAACACACACACAAAAATCCTGGAATTCACAATCCCTCTCTTCCAATTCCTAGCAGACCACTCATCCCAGCACAATCCCCTCTCAAACCTTCATCAACCACAACCTCATACACTCTCCCACAGATCACTCCATCCTCCACCATCCCATCAATTCCCAAACACAATCCACACCATCTACACCACTCTTCATCTCTGGTTGCATCATATATGGTGGAAGCTGTGAGGAGCTCTTCAACAACATAATTCGTTCTTCACGGGTTTTTCTTACTCTCTCCATGTTTATTATGATTCAAATGTATTTTCCATTAATGGAGTGTAACTAATTCCCATAACTAGGGTTTCAATGTAACCTGACAAGACAATTTCATGTTTTCAAGTTAATGTTATCCTTTGTTGATTACTTCTAATTTTCTGGTCTCATTCACTTGTTCTTAGTTGAATCTTTATGCATGTTTAAATAACTGGCCACTATGAACACATGTATGTTGGTTATCTAGTTCAAGTTTACATAAACACCATATGACTCTTGAACCGATTAGTGAATGAGTGGGTAATGCATTTAGGACAAACACCATGTTTAAATGTTTACTTGGTTCCTTTGTGTTCTTCTTAAGCTTAATGGATTCAGATTCATAGCTTAGACTAAACACCATAGCTAAGTTGTGTTTTCTGAGTACTTGATTAAAACCAAACACCATATGGATAATCATACATAAGAAAGAACGAACTCCAGAAATTGTAATCAACTTAGGTGATTGTTAACTTGTAGCTTGAAATTGGATTGTCATGGTGAAGTTGAAACCTTAGTGCTTGTCTCCTTTGTCTCTCAACTTTCTAAAACATCTACTTGCTGGTCACTTGCTACTTTGCATTTCCTTTTTTTCCAGTTTTCATTTCAACAAACTCAAAACAACTTCATCTAAATTCTGTTTAGTCTTAGGGTTACTTGTGAGTCTAAGTAGTAGTAATAAGTGTTTTTCATCCAAGTCTCTGTGGAACGACCTCGTGCTTGCATTCCTATACTATAATTGGTTCGTGCACTTGCGAGAAATAGATAGAGTAAAATCTGTCCAACAAGAAAATGGCGCCGTTGCCGGGGATCGGTGCATATTTACATATCATTTTGTACCCTTCTAACTTATGATTTGGTTATGTTTTTGAGTTAAACTTGTGCTTTTAATAAGTTTTGTGCTTGTTTCAGTATTATAAGCTTGAGACTCACTAATTGCATTTTGGAGACAAGTTGCTCAAAATGGTGTCTGCAGATCAACCAACTTCACGGATTGGACTGTACTTGCTCAAGAAGAACCAGATAATGAGCCATACATCATTGGAAAGCTACGGAAGTCTATTTTCTGTAGAATTTTACGGTTCATGATTCCGAGTCTTCTAGAGAAAGTTATAAATGTTTTGGCAACTTAAGGTCAAATTCGGCAGCATCTGCGTTACTGGGCCAAAAATCACATTTGAAGGCCTTCCGGATTTTTCCTTGAGTTGGGCTGCATATGCTTGGAAATATAAGACAAAGAGCTTCAAGATCCATATTTTTCCAGAATTTTATGGATGAAGCCACAAGCCCAAAACGAGCCCACAAGCTGGATGTAATGCATTGTCATGCATGACATATGCATGATGAAGTGTTGTTGATTGTGGGAAAGTTTGGTGAAGCATATTCAATACCTATATTTGAGTGGAATTTTGCAGCAACCAAATGAATTGAAAGATGTTGAAGTGGATGATGCAACACTAAGCCTAAAGACAAGAGGAATTGTTTTCAAATGCAATTGTGTGTTAGGTTAAGTTGGTGAATTAAGTGTAGTGTGTTAGGTGAAGTTAGTGTGTTTACATAATTCAATTGTATAATTCAGATTTTCAACCTCCTTAGGCCTATAAATAGTGAGGTTTCCTAAGCTTGTAAACACACCCCAAGGGGGGAGCTCTCAAGCACTTCTCTAGAGCTCCCTTCCCTTCTCTTCCTCAAATTCTCTTAGTTTCCCTTTGTAGTTCTCAATTGTTGTAATAAAATCATTCTATTTTTCTTTTCTCTTCTTCTAAATTCTCCAAACACTTCTCTATTCTCCTTCAAAGTTCTCCATGCTCTAAAACATTTCCCATGTTCTCAAACACATTTCTCTTCCCTTCCAAAAATCATCCAAGTTCTCAAACGCTCTCTTCCAAATTCTCAAAGTTCTCAAACACTTTCTCTTCCAAAATCCTCAAGCTTTCCAAACACTTCTCTACTCTCTTCCACATTTCCCTTCTCTTCCAAAATTCTCCAAATCTCTCAAACACTTTCCTTCCTTCCTCAAATGCTCTCTTTAATGTTCTCTAAGTTGTAATTTATTTTTCTTGTAATGTACATTCTTTCTTCTTGTTTTGTTTCTTTTGTTTTCATTTTTGTTTTGTGTAGGAAAATTGAATTGGATTATTCAATCACCAATCCCTGTGGAATCTACCTCGCACTTACATACGCTAAACTACCAACGGTTCGTGCACTTGCGAGTATCACAAGTTGAGGATGCAGCTGAATCCATTTTGGTGCAGCTAAATCTACGCAACAGTTGAGGCCCAAAAAAATTCACGATTGGGCCCGGATGAATTCGTAGCCCAAAAGCGATATATTATCGAGAAAAGGCTCGTTTTGGAGCACGCAAAAATCTACCATGCACAAGTTATACTTTGCATGCCATGCCAAATAAAAATCCATCACTCTAGAAAATAAGATTAAAAGCATAAAATGCATTTAGCTCTGCGAAACCATGCTAATTATTTTATAAGTGTCAAACATGCTAAGCAACATGCCGCGCCACGTGGGAAATCGTTGTTTCACTCAAGCTAAAGTGGGCTCAAGCCACTCAAATGCCCGGGGCTTGCTTGAGTGGGTTGTGGTATGGATGGTAACTGGTCATCACGGGGCCCATCGATGGGCCAAGAAATGGGAGTCTCGGGTCGGTTGGGGGCCTCGAGACTAAGCACATTTTCTTAGGCCCAAACATGGGTGAGCACAAGGAAGGAGATGGGTCATTATCTCAACCAAAGTAAGCTCATTAGAATAAAATAGCCAAAATAAGTCCATTGACCCAATTAGCATAGCCCAACTAAAAGGAGCCAATTAAAAGGCCCAATACTTGACCAAGATATCTCATCCATTGGATGAATCATGTGGTGGACTTAAAAAACCTACAAAATTAGGATAGGAAGGCAGCATCAGATCTAGCACTCACCAACGTTGGAAATCTGCATATAGGTGGCTGTTGGGAACTAGCTCCAAGTATAGGGATTCAAGAAACCAAGAGATTTTAGCATGCAAAGGAGGATGCCACCCCTCAAACCAACGGGCACAGCCACTCTCTTTCCTTTACCAGACTTGACCATGGAAAGAGGAAGAAAGAGGAGAAAGAAAAAAGGTGAAAGAGGGAAGCTCCCTCGGAGGCCGCCGCTGGAAGGAGCTTGGGGCACCCAAAATCCCTGATTTTGTGGAATTGACCTTGCCACCATGAGGTAAGTCAAGAAGGGAGAGAAGAAAGGAAGAAGAAAGGCTAGCTAAGTTTGGGAGAAACCATTAGGGTTTCTTGGAGAAGAGCAAACCCCAGCCACTATAAATAGGGCCTCTTCCACCCAGCCAAAACAACAACCATAGCAACCCAACAATCCTAAGAGAGCAAGCTTTCTCTCTTGTCAACCCAGCAAATTCTTGTGCTCTTGCTAGCCCATTTCTCCCATTTCCCACACTTTGGCAAAATTGCTACAGTTCTCGCAGAGTCACTGTCGAGCTCCCGGAAAGACACAAAAAAAACCACCCAAAGCTCTCTTCCGTTAGAACCCCTGATCTCCATAGGAACCCCTAAAACCTCTCTCTTTCCAAAGGTGCTAAACCTATGATGACTTTGCTCCATGCCACATGCTCACCATGCCAAGCTCAAAAGTTCACCCATGGATGTGGAGAAATCATCTGTAATTTTCTGTTGCTTTTGTTGGAAAAGATAGCCAAAATACTTCCTAAGGCTTCACTGCCCTTTGAAGGATTTTGGGGCTTAATTTCGAACTCAAAAGAGGGGCCAACTTCCTCAGCCCAGCTCACTTGCTGCCAGAAAAAGCCCCTACATAAATTGGCGACTCTACTAGGGATTAAGCCAATATCTGATCCAATGCGTCCAAAGAAGAAGACTAGAAGCAACAATATGACCTCTCAAGATGGGCCAGACCATGATGATTCCGAATCAAGGCAAAATGCATCCTCTAGAGAAGAAGGACGTGTAAGTGAGGGAGCTTTTACCCTCTCCGATCTCATAGCTGCCATCCATTCCATGGGAGAAGCTCATAAGGAGATGGCAGACACGATCAAGGAGCTGAAAAGTTCGGTCTCCAAGCCAAGTGAAGAAAATGAGAGACACCCACAAGAGGAGTCTCTGCTGCTGGAAAGGGGTCTAAACAAAAGGACCATCTTTTGTCACCCAAGAGGATATCATCGCTATGCTGGAAAAGGAGCTGAGTAGAAGCCAAGAGGATTGGAAGTATGTTCCTCAACCACCGTACCCATCAAGCTTGCTCCAGCAGCCATATCCTAAGGGCTATGAAACACCAACCTTTGTCCTCTTTGATGGGAGGAAAGGAAGCCCAAAGGAGCATGTCAGCCGTTTCCTTGATGCCTTGGGACCACATGCGGGCAACCATAATCTCCGACTCCGTGAGTTCTCGAAGAGCCTTACCGATCGTGCTTACACATGGTACACGACGCTTGCACCAGGGTCTGTTCGTCGTTCGTGGGAGGATTTGGAAAGTAAGTTCTGTAAAAAGTACTTACAGCATGAGGAGAGAGTCACAACCACGCAACTCAACAACACTCGCCAAAAGCATGGGGAGGATCCCGATGGACTTTGTGCGCAGGTTCCGGGACCTGGCCTTGGACTGCTATGATGAGAAAGATGAGGAGGCGCTGGTCGAAATTTGCATCAGCAATATTGTGGCAGACTATAGGGTTTACTTGGAGAATATTGGCATTAGTCAATTTTCTCGGTTGCTGGGAAGCAGTGAGGAAGACAAGTATGTCTATTAAACCAGCCGGGCAAAGGAGCTGGAGGAATGAGAAGAAAGAAGCGCATCAGAGCCATTGGCTGTGGATGATAAATCATCGGGTGACTACAACTCACGCAAGCGAAAGGATAGGGAAACGTACCCACCGTTACCTTGCAAAGATGAAGAATTTCATGCCATCCTCGACACAATGATTGCTGATGGTGCGATCAAGCCCCTTAGAGCTTATAAAATTCCCACTCGAGAGGAGAAAAAATGATCCTAGGTATTGCCGTTACCACCAATTTGTGGGACACCCAACCACGGCTTGTCAAAGCTTGAGAAGGATTCTGCATGCCAAAATACACGAGGGAGTCCTCGAGTTGCCCTCTAGGAAGCAAGCTATTGATGAAGACCCTTTGCCAAAACGAAGGGGGAAGGAGATGGCTGCTGTCATCACATGCTCCGATGATTTACTTGACGACGATGAGTTGTGTCATCCATGGAAAAATGACCCAAAGCCACCCGAGGCTATTTGGGAACCTTGCGGGAACATGGAGAAAGCCTCCTGGCGCAAGTATTCAAAACCTTCCAGCTATAATGCTCCATGGCCACTTGCTGATGGATGGGATGATAGCACGGCCAATGAAGTGTTCCCAATGGACGTGCCGGAAGAATGCTACTTGGGGGCTTCATCCGTGCTCCTAGGAAACAGCTGCCGTAACATTTCACAATCTCACGGAGGCCGAAGCAAGTGTGATGGAACGTTATTTAAGCCTGAAGCAGTGACCTACGGCCTCACAAGTTCTCCAAAGGAATCCGAAGTTCAAATCACTTTTGGACCAACTTGGCTTTGGGCCTCAAGCGAGAGAAGCAGCTGTTGTAGCTCTCATAAACATCTCTCCGAGGTAAAACTCTCATTGCTTCGCTGCTCAACCACAGAGGCCATTCTTGGGAAATGACAATTCTATCGTTTTCACGGATGAAGACATGGAAGTTCCATATCCGGATCATAGAAGACCACTTTACTTGGAGGGACAGATCAATGATGTGTTTATAAGAAGAGCTTTGGTGGACACAGGTTCCTCTGTTAATATCTTGCGTTTGTCTGTGCTTACAGCGGCTGGAATCCCATTGTCCAAAGTAGTGCAATCACAAACAAGCATCAGCGGCTTCGGGAACAAGAGCGAGGTCACGGTTGGGCATGTGCAGATAAACTTGAAGGTGGGTCCAATCAGATCGCTTACCAAGTTCTATGTGGTGGATGTGGATGTGGCTTACCATGCTCTACTTGGAAGGCCATGGCTCAACAAGCACAAACTTGTGGTCTCAACTTACCATCAGTGCGTGAAGGGGAGAATTGGCCTAAGGCCACTTCGCATACCTGGGAACCAAGCACCATTCAACAAAGATGTTAAGCTCATAATTTCATACATATACATGCCCTATTTACTTACTTCTTTTGCTTAGTTTCTTAGAATTTTGAGTTATTTGCCTCTCTTTGTGTGTTTTGTAGGCCAAGAGAGCAAAAGAGCATAATTCATGCAATCCATGCATATTAAGGGCTGATTGGCATGAGAGGAATACACTTGAGGCATTTGAAGCAAGATGGTGCAAAAACGTGCAAAAACTGGAGCCTGAGTTAGACGTTCATTTTGGACTTATCTTCTTCATCCGAACTTGGATTGGGCCAATACTTGTGTGGTTGGATCAATGACATTCGGAACTTCAAAATGGACTTCTTAAAATCATCATTTGATTCAGCCCAACCCAATTCGTGAGCCCATGGAAATACACATCATGCTGACATAAGGGTGAGCTGATGGATGCTTGGTCATGGTGAGCTAGGCATGAGGTATTGGTTTCTGGATGGATGCTTGGTCATGATGGCATAAGCATGATGTGTTATTGATTGTGGGGAAGTTAGGTGAAGCAGATGCATTTCTTATATTTGGGTGGAATGTTGCAGCAGCCAAAGGGAATAAAACAAGGTGAAGTGGGAGCTGCAATACTAAGCCTAAAGAGAAGATTAATTGTTTTTAAATGTAATTGTGTGTTAGGTGAAATTTGTGTGGTTGGTGAACTTAATTGTATAATCTGATTCACCTAACCCTTGTGCCTATAAATAGGGAGTCTCTAGAGAGCTTAGAGAACTCATATCCTGAGATCCATCATTTACACTTCCATTGTACACAAAGAGAGGGAAAGTGAGAGTCACAAAGGGAGAGAAGGGAGAAGGCAGCAGCTAGGAGGCTTTGGCCTCCTGGCAGCCATGGAGATGATTCTTTTCCATCTCTAGCATGCTGTCCTTATCTTCTTCTCCTCCCTTTGTCTTGTATTTTCTTCTTGTATTTTCTTTGTTTTACTTTGTTTTTCTGTTATTAGTTGTAATAAACATCTTGCTAGTCTTGTATCATGGTTTGAGTTTATAAAGTTTGATTTCATTCATGAATTCTTCTTCACTGTTTTAATGGAGCTGTTTTGCATCCTTTGACTGATCACCTAAGGTTTTATGCGTTATGCTCTTGTTGGGAAGGTTTGGGGATCATCTTCATTCCATCCATTAGCAACTTATGTGATTTGGTTTCTAGGTCTCCTAATGTAAACACCATGCTTGGGGTCCTTGTGATGTTCAATGTAATTTGATCCAAACACCATGGACTTATTTGTGAGCATCTTCATGAGTGAATCAATTTGTTTACTTGCTGCCATAACATGATTAGAACAATTAGGGTGGATTCTAAAACCTCACCATCTTGTCTTAGTTCTTTTCTTTCTTCTTGTTTTGTTTCCCTTGTTTCTTTTATTTTTGTTTTGTGTAGGAAAACTGAGTTGGATCATTCAATCACCAATCCCTGTGGAATCGACCTCGCACTTACATACGCTAAACTACCAACGGTTCGTGCACTTGCGAGTATCACAAGTTGAGGATGCAGCTGAATCCATTTTGGTGCAGCTGAATTTACGCAACAAGTTTTTGGCGCCGTTGCCGGGATCGGTAACATTGTTTGATTCTATTTGGTTTTCCTACTTTTTATTTATTTTTATCTTCTTCTTTTTTATAACTGGACAGTTTCATGTTTTAAAGTTAATGAGGTTAATTGATAAGTTGTGTTTGTAGTCCAACGGACAAGGACAATTGCCTGACAAGCAAGAGAACTGGGTTTGAGTCCCAGCTTACACAACACCAAAGAAAGGGTTCAAGTAGCATGTTGATTATTTCTAGTTTCTGGTTTCATTCACTTGTTCTTAATTAAATATCTTGTTCAAGTTTACATAAACACCATATGACTCTTGGACCGATTAGTGAATGGATGGGTAGATATTGAAGACAAACACCATGTTTAAATTCTACTTGGTTCTTTATTGTTCTTCTTGTTCTTAATGGGTTTGGAATTTGTGTTTAGACTAAACACCATAGCTAAATACTTGTTCTGAATACTTGATTAAAACCACACACCATATGGATAATCATATTTGAGAAAGAACGAACTCCATAAGCTAGTTTGATTTACTTTGATGCTTGTTACTTTGAAGCATGGAATTGGATGTTTGTGGTGAAGTTGAATCCCTAATCTTGATGTTTTAGTTTAGTTTATCCTTTTCATTTATGTTCTGTTTCCTAATCCAATAAATCTAAAAATCTGTTTCAAGTTTCCTTGTCTTTCTTTAAGCATTTCTGAAGTAGTTCAATAAGAAAGAGGGAAAGAGAGGAGACAACCCAATCCATAGAAGCATGGAGTATGGAGCAGCGGAGAAGTCGACCTCCAACTGCTATGGCCAACCACTCTCCAGCTAATCACTTCAAAGGGAGCATTCCGATCATATCTCTTTCATTTGTATAATAACTGCTACTCATGTTTAGTTTTGTTTCATATTCTGTTTTGTTTTTGTTAGGGTTTTCTTTTCCTTGATGTGGGAGAAACATGATGAGCAGCTGACCCAAATACTCAAAGAAGAACATGTGCTGCCATACTATATGAATTACCCTCTCATTGTCTTCAAGGGGAAGTTCTAAACTCTCTTTCTTTTATTTCTTTCATTTCTTTCATTTCATTCCTTTACCCTGGATTTTATGTGCATTGCATGCTTTACATGGATTCAAACATTAAGGACAATGCTTCATTTAAGTTTTTTTTAGTTTTTGTGTTTGTGTTGAAAACGTAGGCTTCTTCATTGCTACAAAATTTTTATTTTCTGCTACTGTTTTGAAAGTTTGTTCCGCGTTGTGTTCTTCATTTTTTCATGCTGAATCCAACAACATTAAGAACGTTAAATTTGACCAAGTGGTTTGAAAGTTACATGTCAAAACAGATTATATGTTGAAATTGAGCAGAACAGCAATTTGAAACCTCACGTTTTTCTTTTCTTTTTCTTTTTCTTTGAGTCATTTTCAGTTTTCCTTCCCACACCAATGATAAATCATGAGTCTAACTTCTAATATGGCTCTTAGGAATTTGATAAGCATTGTGTTAGGTCTGAATCTTATTCTTTTGCTAGCTAAGTCTCACATAATTATGTTTGAGCTTTCTATGCACTTTAGCCATGATTATACAACTCTTGCATGTCTTACCCAATTGTATGCATTTTTGCTTGTGTGATTCACTGGAATGTTAAGTTATAACTAAGATATGATTTAGGCCATCTTTGTTAAGCCTCTTTCTTTTTCCTCCATCAACCCATACAATACATATTCCATTGTAAACCCCTTTGTGCCCAAACACTTAGCCATTTCTTTCTATCACCTTATCATCCATTAAACATCCTACCATCTAGGGGACTTGTAGAGTATGATTGTATTTGAGATTGTCATGTATTCAAGGCAATGAATGAGCTAAAAAGAGAAAATCAAAAGAAAAAGAGAAAAGAAGTGTGGCCAATGTAGTCACGACCCTAGGGTGATATAAGGAGAAATCAAGGTGATCTAGGGTGAAGAGCCGCAAAATTGGGCCAAATATTATACAAAGTGTGTAAATGTCAAAATCAAATTGTGAAGTGATTCAATTGCAAAATCTGGTGTTGTGAGCTTTTCAATTTATGTGCCTTACATGTCAAATATCAATGATCTTGTTTACATGATATGCTCTACTTTGTTCCTTAGACTTTGTGTTCCTTTTCTAACCATTACATTACATCCATGCGTAAAGTCCTATTGATTTTGGTTTAGCTTGGCAAACTTGTGTTCATTCTTGCAGGAATTCATATCGTTGTTTGAGAAGCATGAGTTATATCTTCATGGCTATTTCACACACACACCTTGAGCATGATTTTTGTGAGATTGTGGTAGCACTTGAATAATGTTTAGAACTTCCTTAGTGCTTGTTTTGTTCCTTGTTGAGCCATGTCTATGAAGTTTAAAATTTCTGTTCGGTTGGAAGGTTAACGTTTTTGTTTTTGTTTTGTTTTTGTTTTTTGTTTTGTTTAGACTAACAAATCTATTAAGTTTTTGAGTACTTTGTTTTGTAGAGTCAGTAAAACGTTTGTGGGTATCTTATTGTTAAACCCTCAGGAGACACAACTCCTCCTACTAGGGATGCCTAGAGGTTTAAAGGCTTGTTGCATACGCTCAATGCAATCGAGTTACCTACGAAAGTGGTCTAGTTAACTACTTATTTTGTTTTGTTTTTCTTCGTTTTCCTTTTGTTTTGCTCGAGGACTAGCAAAATCTAAGTTTGGGGGTGTGTTAAGCTCATAATTTCATACATATACATGCCCTATTTACTTACTTCTTTTGCTTAGTTTCTTAGAATTTTGAGTTATTTGCCTCTCTTTGTGTGTTTTGTAGGCCAAGAGAGCAAAAGAGCATAATTCATGCAATCCATGCATATTAAGGGCTGATTGGCATGAGAGGAATACACTTGAGGCATTTGAAGCAAGATGGTGCAAAAACGTGCAAAAACTGGAGCCTGAGTTAGACGTTCATTTCGGACTTATCTTCTTCATCCGAACTTGGATTGGGCCAATACTTGTGTGGTTGGATCAATGACATTCGGAACTTCAAAATGGACTTCTTAAAATCATCATTTGATTCAGCCCAACCCAATTCGTGAGCCCATGGAAATACACATCATGCTGACATAAGGGTGAGCTGATGGATGCTTGGTCATGGTGAGCTAGGCATGAGGTATTGGTTTCTGGATGGATGCTTGGTCATGATGGCATAAGCATGATGTGTTATTGATTGTGGGGAAGTTAGGTGAAGCAGATGCATTTCTTATATTTGGGTGGAATGTTGCAGCAGCCAAAGGGAATAAAACAAGGTGAAGTGGGAGCTGCAATACTAAGCCTAAAGAGAAGATTAATTGTTTTTAAATGTAATTGTGTGTTAGGTGAAATTTGTGTGGTTGGTGAACTTAATTGTATAATCTGATTCACCTAACCCTTGTGCCTATAAATAGGGAGTCTCTAGAGAGCTTAGAGAACTCATATCCTGAGATCCATCATTTACACTTCCATTGTACACAAAGAGAGGGAAAGTGAGAGTCACAAAGGGAGAGAAGGGAGAAGGCAGCAGCTAGGAGGCTTTGGCCTCCTGGCAGCCATGGAGATGATTCTTTTCCATCTCTAGCATGCTGTCCTTATCTTCTTCTCCTCCCTTTGTCTTGTATTTTCTTCTTGTATTTTCTTTGTTTTACTTTGTTTTTCTGTTATTAGTTGTAATAAACATCTTGCTAGTCTTGTATCATGGTTTGAGTTTATAAAGTTTGATTTCATTCATGAATTCTTCTTCACTGTTTTAATGGAGCTGTTTTGCATCCTTTGACTGATCACCTAAGGTTTTATGCGTTATGCTCTTGTTGGGAAGGTTTGGGGATCATCTTCATTCCATCCATTAGCAACTTATGTGATTTGGTTTCTAGGTCTCCTAATGTAAACACCATGCTTGGGGTCCTTGTGATGTTCAATGTAATTTGATCCAAACACCATGGACTTATTTGTGAGCATCTTCATGAGTGAATCAATTTGTTTACTTGCTGCCATAACATGATTAGAACAATTAGGGTGGATTCTAAAACCTCACCATCTTGTCTTAGTTCTTTTCTTTCTTCTTGTTTTGTTTCTCTTGTTTCTTTTATTTTTGTTTTGTGTAGGAAAACTGAGTTGGATCATTCAATCACCAATCCCTGTGGAATCGACCTCGCACTTACATACGCTAAACTACCAACGGTTCGTGCACTTGCGAGTATCACAAGTTGAGGATGCAGCTGAATCCATTTTGGTGCAGCTGAATCTACGGGAAAGCCCCGAGTATGAAGAAGAAGCCATGCAAACAAACAACCATGACAGTTCAGATGAGAAGATACCCACGCCTTGTGCTTTCCAGGAGCCAATGGCAGCACCTAAACACATGCAAGACGGAGCAACAGCCGTAGCTAGCAGCTGGAAGCAATCAGTTTGAGTGATGACCCCTCTACCCCAAAGCCTATTTCCGTCAGCATTCATTTAACAAGCGAAGAGAAGGAGGCCTTGGTGTCCTTGTTGAAAGAATTCAGATATGTGTTCGCTTGGAGCTACGAAGAAATGCCCAGTTTAGACCCAAACTTGGTAAGCCACACATTAAATATCGAGCTTGGTACAAAACCTGTTGTGCAGCCAAGGAGAAATTTTCATCCTGAAGTTGAAAAGCAAATCAAGGTGGAAATTGAGAAATTGTTAGCCGCTGGATTCATCAAGCCAATCAAGCACCCGACATGGCTAGCAAATATTATTCCCGTAAAAAAGAAGACCGGAGTGATAGTATGCATGGACTATCGATACCTCAACCGAGCTTGCCCAAAGGATGAATTCCCGCTGCCCAACATGGATATCCTAATTGATTCAACTTCGGGTCAAGGGTTGCTGTCATTTATGGATGGATTTAGCGGTTACAATCAGATTAAGATGTCACCCAAAGATGCTGAGAAGACGGCCTTTCGAACACCATATGGGAATTTTTATTACACGGTCATGCCATTTGGTCTTAAAAACGCCAGTGCCACCTATCAAAGAGCCATGACAGGCAGTGTTTCATGATATGATGGGAAAAGAAGTGGAGGATTATGTGGATGATCTTGTGGTGAAGTCAAAACCAGAGAAAGCCATCGAGAGGTGCTAAGGAGGGTGCTGGAAAGGTGTCGGCTGTATGGGTTAAAGATGAACCCCAAAAAGTGTGCATTCAGGGTGTCATCCGGAAAATTCTTGGGATTCCAGGTGCATCAGCGTGGCATAGATGTTGATCCGGAAAAGACAAGAGCTATAAATTCCCTCCCACCTCCAAGGAATCCAAAGGAGTTGAAAAGTTTCATGGGGAGATTATCCTATATTCGGCGCTTCATCCCAAGTCTTGCTGCCACTATGAGTGCTTTTGCTCCCTTACTCAAGAAAGGCAGGCCATACGAATGGAGCAAGGAATGCCAAGAAGCCTACCGGCAGGTGTAACAAATAATTACTAAGCTGCCCACCATGAGAGCACCCATTCCGGGACTTCCCCTCAAGCTTTATCTCGCTGCAACAAACACGGCGGTTGGAGCCTTGCTTGCTCAAGACGACCATGATGGAGAAGAAGGCCCTATTTACTACGTAAGTAGGCAATTAAGGGGAGCTGAAACGAGATATCCGAAGACCGAACTTCTATGCCTTGCCCTTGTCTATGCTGCACAGCGCTTGCGCCACTACTTTCTTGCTCATAAGCTACAGCTCATAGTAAAGTCCGATCCCGTAAGGTACTTGCTCACAAGACCGGTGCTCTCGGACGTCTTGCGCGGTGGCTATTGCAGCTGTCCGAATTTGATATCACATGCACAACACCTAGGGCCATCAAAGGACAAGCCGTGATTGACATGCTGGCTCTATTTCCTGAAGAAGAAGGACCAATTCTTTCAAAGGAGGTTCTGGGGAGCTGCCGGAAACGGTGGCTGTTGTCACAGAGGAAGAACCATGGACCCTCTACTTTGATGGTTCTTCTACATCGAATGGTGGAGGAGCAGGTGTGGTACTCATCAACCCTGAAGGGCAAGCCACAGCCCTCTCGTTCAAACTAAATTTTCTATGCACAAATAATGTGGCGGAGTATGAGGCATTCATTATGGGATTATCTACAGCAAAGGAAATGGGCATAGAGAAGATTAAAATCATTGGCGATTCAAATTTGGTGCTAAGTCAGTTACGAGGAAGCTTTGCTGTGAAGGAGTCAACATTAGCACCATATCGCACAGCTGCTGAAAAGCTTGTCGGATCTTTCAAGCACGTGCTGCTGGAACATATCCCAGGGATCACTAATAGATACGCTGATGCTTTGGCTACATTAGGATCAAAGCTCTCATTCATCCAACAGTAGCCCAATATCACTGTGATAAAAAGAGATGTTCCAGTAGTTGAAGCAATGGCCCAAGAGGAGCTGCTGGAAGAAAAAGATTGGAGAAAATCCGTGAAAGAAAGTCCTGATCGAAGGAAGCAACATCAAGGACTTGAAGGATTATGTGGTTATCTTCAGCGAACTCTCAGGACGCCTGCGGGAGGTATTCTGACCCGCTGCATAAGGCTGACGGAAGCACAAAGAAGGCTTCGGGAGGTACATGAAGCTACTTGCAATTTGGAGCCAATAATTAGCCTATATCGACGCCTGCAGCGCAAAGGTTATTATTGGCCAGAGATAAAAAAGCAAGCAGCTGAAGTTCAAACCAATTGCCCCAAATGTGCAACAATACCCTCCATCTGAAGAATCGTTCACCATTTCATTTGCGGAAGATTGGAAGGCACCCTACTTGGCATTCTTTATCGAAGGAGCTCTACCAAGCAACGTTAAGCATGCCCGAAAGCTCAAAAGGACGCTGAAGAGATATTTCATAGATGGATCCACTCTCTATCGCAAAAGGGTTTAACGGTGAGCCTTTGAAATGCTTGGGAGAATCTAGTCGCAGCAAGTGATGCAGGAAATTCATGCTGGGGAATGTGACGAACACCAAGGGATGAAAAGACTCCACCGGCAGCTGCCCAACGTAGGGTATTATTGGCCCACCATGAAGAGGGATGCGTACAATTTCGTGAAAAAGTGCCATACGTGCCAAGTTCACGCCAATTTAAGTCACAAGCCTCCTACGTTGCTCCAGGACATGCGTACTCCTTGGCCTTTTCACACCTGGGGGCTTGACTTGATTGGGACTATCCACCCACCTTCCGATGGTTACATATGGATCCTCACAGCCACTGAATATTTCACAAAATGGGTTGAAGCAATTCCTCTCCGAAAGGCCACCTGGGGCCGCCATTGCAAATTTCATCCGTGAATACATCGTCTGCAGGTTTCGGAATCCCATACAAGATCATCACCGACAATGGTACCCCATTTGTTAACAAGCAAGTGAGTTCGACACTTAATGGCTACGGATCAAGCATCGTCGCTCCACGCCATACTACCCGCAGGGAAATGGCCAAGCGGAAGCCACAAATAAGACTTTGTTGAGAATTCTAAGCAAGATGGTGTATGAGTATGAGGGAGGTTGGAGTGCCCACCTGCCGGATGCTTTATGGGCTTATCGCACCTCTCCAAGAAGTGCCACGGGTTTCTCACCTTATTCGCTTGTTTACGGTTCCGATGCCATATCACCCGTTGAAATCACTATACCCACTGCTAGAGTATCGGCTGTCAACGACCTTGAATGGGATGTGAAGACATGCTCGGAATGGCGCTTGATAGATGTTGCATTCCTAAGAGGACACAAATTAATGTGCAAACAACCAATTAAAAATACCCGCAAGTGCACGAATCTATTGAAGTATAGATTATGTAAGTACGGGGTTCGATCCCACGAAGAACTTGTCGGCTTCCTAAGTTCTAATTTGAGTACGTAAAGAACACTTAATTGACACACCACAAATGCACAAATGCAAAATGAAAACTAAAAATGAGTAAAGAAGTGTAAAAGAAATGAAACAACACAAGAAAACTAAACAAAAACACAAACAACATTTTCTATTCTCATTTTATCACCACTTTATCACCTGTGAACAGTGGCGACCGGTCGTGAACAGTGACGACCGGTCGTTTTTGAGCAGAATCGAAAATTGTGAAATTTGTGATGAGCGACCGGTCGTTTTTGCACATAATCATTTTCTCTTTTTTCAGTTCCGACCTCTATTCAGTTTTCGACCTATAACTTTCCAACCGTACGTCCACAATTCACGTTCTTTATACGGTTGGATTCAGCACAGAAAATGCAAGAACACACCGCGAACCAAAAGTCCAAAACAATTACGGAAACAAATAAAATTCAGTAACAAAGACACATAACGTGTCGAACACGCAACTCACACACACATTTTGGGCGCCGGGGGGGGGGGGGGGGGGGTTTGATTTGGTTCAAGTGATCTATTTCTATTGCATGTAAGTAAATGGACTTCGAATTTAAATGAAAATGGCAGAGATGAATTATCAAGATGTGAAATTAAAATGTAACAAACACTAGGGTTTCGAATCCACCATAAACAATTCTACCTATGTTCATAAATACTCAAGTGATGAACTCTAAACGTGTTGATGAAGATGTTCGCAATCAAGACCATGGGTCGTGGCTCAAGACGCATTGATTCTCTCTAATATATGTAAAGTGCATGGTTCGTGCTACAATACTTGTGCCCTCCCCATAACCGAACCTAGGTATGGTTCGTACTTCGATTCAATTACAAGGAAAACCCATTAAGTTCAAAGAGAATATGAACATCACAAGAATCCTAATAGCATGGTGTTTACATTAGGTATTCAAGAAACCAATTCACATGAATGATTGTCATTGTTGAAAGAATTCAGATTGTCATTGACTTTGCTTCCCTCTCTCCTCCTTTCCAGCTTTCACTTTTATTATTGTATTGCTAAAGACTTCACCCATTGTCTTCTTGTCCCCTTGCAAATGATGAAGCCTTGTCCTCACAAAGATGCCAATTGCTTCAGAAAATATCTCATTTACAAAGGTAATTTCTTGTTACCAAGAGTTATGGTAACAAGAAATTAAGATAACACAAAGGAGGTAAAAGCTGGCCAAATTCGGATTTCCAGAGCTGTGGTAACATGCTGGATTGGTTGGATGGGCAATACTTGTCCAATGGAGCTCAAATTTGGATATGTTGTAGTTAACATCCATTGGAACAAGTCTCATGAATATCATGACCCCATCCGAGCACCAGAGCATGCTGATCCAAGGCCAAGAAGTTGACCTACGAAAATGAACAAAAACATAATTTATAACAAATAATGCATTTTTAGCTCATTTTCATTCTAATCAAGGTAAAATCTAAGAAAACACAAAAAATGAAGTAAAAAGCCACAAAATGTCAAGAACTAACTCAAAATAAAAGGTGAATAACATGAAAAATTATGTGTAAAAATGAACCGAACAAACTTCCCAAACTTATCTTTTGCTAGTCCTCGAGCAAAACAGAAATTAAAACAAGACTCGAAACAAAACTTTCCGAACACTTTCTAAAGAGAGAGCGACTCATGCAAACGACTCAAAAGTTTTCACAAGAAAAACTCAGTTTAGACATTATTCACAAGGCGGCAAAATTCAGAACACAACATGCTCAAGTGTAGTAGTGTGATGGCCAAATGGAACTCATTCTCCAATTTCAGTTTTCACACAACTTCAAAAATCATACCAAGGACAAATGTAACTTCAAATCTCACCAAAGTTTGTCCTCTCACAAATGAATCACTCGGAAGAGGGGTACAATGCAACACTCAATAGTAAATATGAGAATAGAGTTAAACCATAAGGGACTTAACTCAAAATAGAATGATGAAAAACATGCATAACTATGATCTCAAGAAGGTTGTCAAACACTTAAAAGCAGAAGAATGTGTGCAATTCAACCACATGACATTTAGGATCAATTTAGGTCTTTATTATAGGTTGTAATGGGGCTAAGGGTGTGAGGTGAGTGAGAAACGAAGGAAATGGATACAACAAAGTCCAAGGAACTCACAATGTAAGAGCATATAATCGTTGACTAAAACACTTTGTAACATCACGCTTGAGAATTTCTTTTTTTTTTTTTTTTTTTTTAGTTTGGCCAACCAAGAAACATGGAATTGAATTCATTGCCAATTAACCACAACCTTTCTCTTTTCTTTCACCCTTTGAGTGAAGTACTCTTCTTCTTTTTTTTTTTTTTTTTTTTAATAATTGTAATAACAAACTTCCCAAACTTAGCATGAAAAACACATCTAAATTAAAGCTCATGAGTTCCTTAGAAAGGTAAATTCTTGTTTTTCAGGCTAAGGCTAGAAGTAATAATTGGTTACTTGATAGAAAAGGCATACATATAGGCTCAAGGTGGTTAACAATGGAAAATCATGCTTAAGCATGCATAGGGTTAGCTTGAAAGGCACAAACGGTCCAAAGAGGGCCTTAATATCATTTCTCAAATGTCATGTAATCAAATTGCACAAGAGTGAATGTCTTTTAAGTGCTCAACCAAGTCAATGAATAATGAGATCAAACAACAACTCGGATGACAAGAAGATAAGAATATGTGTAACACTCATGAATTGAAGCATAAGGCTCAAAGCTCACATTATATGGTTATACAAGTCTAATTCATGTTTGATACAATTCTTTGGATCATGCAAGTCCCTCAACTGGAGAATTATGAAACAAATGGCAAGTGCATAGAAGGTTTCAAACATATCATGCTAGAACGATGCCATTTAGTGAATAACAAATTTTATTTATTTATTATTTATTATTATTATATATATATATTTTAAAACATTTTCAATCAAGTCATGTAAACATTCATCACAATCTCATCATATATGTCCGGAAAGTGACTTGAAAACAAAAAGACTTAAAACTGAAAAAGAAAACAAAATAAAAGAAAGCAAGAATTTAGTGAAACGAAAAAAGACTTGCTATCCCTTCCCAAACTTAGAAATAAACATTGTCCTCAATGTTAAAGAATTTAGGCATCAACAACGTTATAACAAGAAATAAAGGGATAAAAGCAATGAAATAATGAACAACAAACAAACAAGTAATAAAACTACAACACAGTTGCAAAATAAAACAAAAACAAAACCAAACATAAACAAATAAAACAGTAAGCCCTAACAACAGTCTCAACATGCAGAAATCCAACCCAATGAAATGCACAAACCAAAATGAAAGCCCAACCCAAATGAAAGCCCAAAAGCGTGAAAGTATATAGAACAAAGAAACCAAGTCAGAAGCACAAAGAGCGAGAACTCAGAAAAATAGAAAAAAAAAGTGGGCCATGATGTCTCGGCTCCTGTGAGTCATGGGAACTAAAGCGAGGGACGTGTCTCGTGCAGAGGTCCCTCTCACATTCCCAAGCCAGAATTATTGGCTTCGTAGGAAGGCGAGACGACTTTTATTTCTTGAAAACGAAGAAAGGCAGAAATGCAATTAAAGGGGTTAGTGAACGGGTGAGCTGACCTAAGGGGATAGGCCGTAAGGGCCGCGCAAAACGCAGAAGCACAGTGGCTAGGGTTACGCAGACTAAGTCTATAAAAGAGGAAGAGAAATAGGGGGAAAAACACAAAGGCTCAGAAACACACCAAAGAGAAAAGAAAGACAAAAGAAAAGAAAGTTCAAATGGCCTCTTCCTACCCATTCTCGTTGGATCTCAACCTAGCTCTACCGACTCAAACTCGAGGCCAAGCAGTGGCACCAGTGTCGATGCCCTACTTTGCCTCTACACGGGGGCACATGACAGTGAATGACTCAATCCTGCTGGACAACGATGTTGCCCTTGGAGTTGCTAGAAATCTAGTGACTCCCAAGGATATACGGGTGCTGGGAGAAAGGGATGACAACTGGGTCGTGAGCGATGCTCTGGCACTAAGCGTGCAAAGCACCGCAACAGTCGCAAGTGTGGGTCATCGCCTAATTGCGAAGTCCCATGAGGTGGAGGTGCTAAGAGGTCAGTTGGCGGCAGAGCGAAGTGTGGTCGAAGAGTGCCAGAGTATTATTAAAAGTTTAAAAAGGGAAAGGGCAAGGATAGTGGAGGTGAATCGACACCAACTGGAGGCGTTGCGGGAAGAGAACAAAAATCTCTCAAAGATGGTAAGTGTTTACGCCCATGACATGAGAAAGCAGCTGGAGGACCTAGACAGACCGGGTAAGCGCAAGAAAACAGGATCGCGAGAGTGGTTACGCTCAAGCTAAGATTGCGATCTTTGGGAGCTCGAGTGATGATCCCCAAGAGACTGCACCTGAAACCCCGGAAGAGGATAGCCATAGGGCTAAACTCAAAGGTCCTATGGTTGAGACACCGAGCACTGTGAAAGAATGATATCTAATGTATTATTGGTGTGCCTGTTTGTCTTTACCCTTTCCGTGTATTTTTTCATTTTCATTTTGTTTCACTCTTTTTTTTTTTTTTTTTTTCAGAAATAAAAGAAATTAAGTTGCAAAAGAAAGAGTAGCACACTTCCCAAACAAAATAAAGATAACAGCCGAAAGGGAAAACACACTTCCCAAGGTAAAGGGCCAAAGATAACAGCAGGAAAAAATAAAAGTAACGGGCAAAAACACCAGCAAACACGGAGGTAAAAAAAAAAGTAAAGTGAAAGTGAAATGCTCCCTTCTAAATGCATGCGACCGCAAAATCCTCGTGAAGCGTAGGTATCGAGAGAAAAATGGCAAACAGCTGGACCACAAATCCCTCATCAGCAGATGTATATTTAAACCACGCCTCTCCAAGCGGAAGAGTACCCTGCATTTCTTCCTGCAAACTCAAGGAAAACCATCAAAAACATCCAAAAACAAAACAATGGCATCCTCATGCACTCACCTTGATGATCTCAACCTTGAGCTGTCGCTAGCACCACCAAATTCCCAGATAGGGGCTCCTCCAACCCCTATCTTCCCAAACTCCTCATACCATCATGGCTCGGCCTCAAATTTCTCTGAGGTGGTGCCGTGTAGGGCAGGATTGCCGGAAGGCATAACTGCCAGGACTTAGAGCTGCAGGTCATCCTGCATGTGGCGCAGAGGTCTGAAAGGATGGCAGTGGACGAGTCCCACAACTTAACCGTGCTCAACGCGGTCTTGGCCACAAATTTGGGCATGCGCGTAACGGCGAGACACGAGAGTGCAGAGCACGGCTGAGGAGGTGGCGGCCCTGAAAGCTCAGGTGGCAGACCTCCAGAAGCGACTCCACTGCGCCAATCAGCAAGTGGAAACACTGCAGAGGAAAGTTGAGGGTCATGTAGAGCTGCTGCAGATTCTACAAGTGCGAGCAGATAGAGGCAATTAGCAGAAGCCTCAGGTGGCTTAGAATGCAACAATGAACATGTGATTAGGAATTATATGTACGCATTTTCACATTTGTGTATGTAATCACATGTTATGAAATGAATAAACATTTGAGCCAAATTCCTGTTTTTGCATTAATGAATTGAAAACACTTCCCAAACTTATATGAAACACTGTTTATAATTGATGGAGATTTAAGATTAAACAATGCCATATAGAAAAATTGGGATGGATAATCACAAAATAAAAGAAATAGTAAACAAACGAAAGTTGAACTAACAGTAAAAGTTGAAATAAACAAACTAATAACCGTCTTAAAATCAAACCCAAAAACAAAATAAACGAAAAATTCAAAAGGGTACAATACTCTCAAAACGACTGAACATCATCAGCATCATCACCAGCATCATCATCGACAACAATGATCAAATTAAAAGATTGAGAGTGAGAAATCATACCCAATTTGAGTAAAACCCACAACCAACTACAAGCCACAATCAAAAACAAAAACAAAGAAAATAAGTTAGAAACAATAATAAACAATAAGAAAAGAAATTAGAGTAAGAAAATCAAAGGAAACTCAAAGAAAAGAAACGAAATTTACCTTGAGTGAACAGTAACCCTAACTGAAAATTCTCCAAAATTGATGAAAACACTTGAAATTTCAAGGAATAGATGCCAAAAACGGATTCTACTCGAAAAATCAAGTGAGAAAAGTGTGATTTGAGGTTAGATTAGGGTGGGTTTTGAGTGATTTAGAGGGAAGGAGAAGAGAGGAGTCGAAGGGGAGGGTCGCGACGAGCGACCGGTCGCAAATGCAAAGCGACCGGTCGCGTTTACACAGAATCGATTTTAACTAAAATTCGCAACGAGCGACCGGTCGCAAATGCAAAGCGACCAGTCGTTTTACACAGAAAACAAATTTAAAGGAAATGCGCAACGAACGACCGATCGCAAATGCAAAGCGACCGGTCGTTTTGTGGCAGAATCAATTTTTTCAAAATACCAAAAGAGCGACCGGTCGCAAGGCAAAAGCGACCAGGCGTTTTGAGAATTCAATAAGGTTTCCATAGAAACACTTGAAGGAAGCTAGAATTCAATAAGGTTTCCACGGCCATGGTTCCCGCCGCCCCTTTCTCAAGAAACTGAACTTGATCGAGCAAGCGATAGAGGTGTCCCGAGAACATGGGAGCTAAAGGAATCATATCACCGCGTGCTATCGCCAACGCCAAAGGAAAC
Source organism: Prunus fruticosa (assembly GCA_018703695.1). NCBI lineage: Eukaryota > Viridiplantae > Streptophyta > Magnoliopsida > Rosales > Rosaceae > Prunus > Prunus fruticosa. The sequence goes on along the minus strand of JAHHUK010000014.1, from coordinate 154,061 downwards.
ATTCACGCATGCAAACAGTCTTGGGAAAGATCACAGAAGAGGAATCTGCCCAACCATAAAGATATAGGTGCTGCAAGGTGGCATGGCTTATTTCTGTCGGCAGCCCCAAAAAACTGTATCCAGTTGTTGAAGCGCAGGGAGGTGCTGGGAGAAGTCGGAGCCCCCTCCGTAAAGCCTCAAGCTTTAGTTCGTCCTCCGAAGTCAGCACAATATGGAAAGGGTTTTGACTGCCAGAGTGGGAGGTGAAGAATATTAGCTACGTCCTCAAGCGTGGGAGAGAACTCTCCCCATGAACAGACAAAAGTATGTGTCTCGGTACTCCATCTTCTCACTACATGTCAAAGCATTTTGGCCTTGACGTGGATGTCCCATGCTTTAGAAAGAAAGACAGCGTCCAACACCCCTGCCCGGCTCAAGACATCGCAGGTAGAGGGGTCCCTTAGCTCTCGAGCCACCCAGTCTGACCAGCCCTTGCTGGTGCCGCACGGATCCTGAAAAAATAAGGGTACTGCTGGAAATAGGCCCCTCTCTATGAAACACCTCGATATAGAAGCAGGGTCGATCACAAGAACTACTTCCGAGGCCGGTTCTCTGTCAATAACTGCGTCTTCACCACCCCATTTAAGTAACGGAGGGGGCCTACCCCTCTTTAGCTTGTCCTCTATAGAGTAAAGATGATCCCTCATGATGGAGGAAGAATCAGCGGACGCCATAACAAAGCCGGAATCCCTGCATGAAAGGAAAGGGGGAAATAAAAAAAATTTGTTAGCACATGCTGATATGCGTCAAGCCTGGGGGGGGGGGATGAGTCACGCAAGTAAAAATGCAAATATGTAAAAAAAAAATGCAAGCTCATGACAAGCAGATGCGTCACTCTCTGATCAAGGCAAAGACTCGCTAAAGAAAAAAAGAAAAGAAAAGGAGAAACGAGCACCGCAGGGCATGCCTTCTGTATTTCCGGCATCGCAGAAATATGTACACCACCAAACAAGCATGTATTCGCGAAGAAAGTAAACCTAGGCCAAGCACCAGTCTATGCTTATTCTTGAAATACTTCAAGTGGCAGAATAGCTCACCAATAGATCGATACAAGAAGCTGAGTGCTCAAAATTTAGGAACCCAGGCACTCAGAGATTCCAGCGGCAAAGGACGCGAAGGCAAGGTTCCAGCACCTATCCCTGTTCGTATCAGAGACGTAACCACCTGCACCAAAAAAGGGGGAACACATCGTTCAAGTTTCAGCTCTCCTATAAACGCAAGAGGGATGAGTACAAGAAAGGGACGCGAAAAACAAAAAAAAAAAAAGGAAAAGAGGGAATTCACCAATGAAATATGGTGCTCTTCCAGCGGCTCGTGAAAAGGCAAACCAGTGAAGGAAGAACCCCATAAGGTCAGTGCGAACTCTTCCTTGCCAATACCCGCGCCGTACGAACTCCTGCTTACGGCGGCGGCGAGAAGGGTTTAGAAGGACTGCCGCTTGGCTACCAAAACAAGGGCAGAACCCCTGGGTATGAGGAAACCAACAAAATCCCTTAACAGATCCAGGAAAAGAAACAAGGGAAGGACGTACCTCTCTAATCCCCCGAAGCATGGCCTGAGATACGCCAAGAAAAGAAGGAATCATGGGTTCCGAGAAGGGGGGCGCGCGACGAGGCTCCTTCCGGTGGCGGTGAGCGGGTTTCCTTGTACGGAGAAGGAAGGCGGAGTTGGGCTCAGCTCGATCCTCTCTTCCAGCGGTCGGAGATGGGTGGATTTTGGCTGATTTTGCCTTTGCTCGTTGTGGGTTTGTGGGAGAACGAAGACACAAGTAAGGAAGGAGGTTTTGTGTCTGGTGTGTGGAAAGAAAAGGAAAAGGAAGGAAGAAAACCCAAAAAGCTGGGTCTGGTACGCGAACGAGAAAACAAAAATAATAAAATAAAAAAGAAGGAGAATGCAGTTGGCTTTGGAAAACCGCAAGCAACCGTTCCATCATGGCACGCCGTCATTTTGCACGCGGGAAAAAGAGAGATGCCCTACAATTACAAATCTGATTTTTTTGGGTCGGGTTTTAATTCTCCGGCCCATTCCAGCACCTATCATGACCCTTATAATTAAGGGGGCTAATGTTGAGGCCCAAAAAAATTCACGATTGGGCCCGGATGAATTCGTAGCCCAAAAGCGATATATTATCGAGAAAAGGCTCGATTTGGAGCACGCAAAAATCTACCATGCACAAGTTATACTTTGCATGCCATGCCAAATAAAAATCCATCATGCTAGAAAATAAGATTAAAAGCATAAAATGCATTTAGCTCTGCGAAACCATGCTAATTATTTTATCAAGTGTCAAACATGCCAAGCAACATGCCGCGCCACATGGGAAATCGTTGTTTCACACCCAATTACTGATCGGTTCATAATTGTATATCATTTTGTACCCTTCTAGCTTATGATTTGGTTATGTTATTGAGTTAAACTTATGCTTTTAATCCATTTTCTGTTTTGATAAGTCCATAATTTCATAAACTTGCATGCCTTCTTTACTTAGTGATTTTGCTTAGTTTCTCTTTATTTTGAGTCACTTACCTCTCTTTGTGTGTTTTGTACGTTAAGAAAGCAAGAGATCACATTTGATGCAATCCATGCATGTTAAGGGCTGATTGGCATAAGAGGAATATGAGCTTAAAGACAAACATATTTTGGCTACAACCCATTTCCAGCCCAGTTTCGTAGGTCAGCTTCTTGGACTTGGATCAGCATGCTATGGGGCTTGGATGAGGTGAATATCTTCATGAAACTTGTTCCAATGGGTGTCTAGTACAACATATCCAAATTTCAGCCCAATTGGACATTTGTGGAGTGCTCAGTCCGTCCAACACTCAACCTTGCTCAAGAGGATTTCCAGCTGCCAGCTTTTTGCCATGTGCCTCCTTTTAGCCATGTGCCTCTCCCTAGCTATAATTGGCTTTGTACTCAACATAATGAGTGAAGTGGGGAGGCATTCCAGCTATTAAAGAGAAAGCAAGAGCATATTTGTGAAGACAAAAATACATCATGGCAAAGGGGACAAGGAAGAGACAAAAGTTAAAGTGCCATGGTGGAAAGGAGAGAGAGAAGAAGGAGGAATGATGAGAGGCATCTTGCTTCAACCTTTGAACATGAGAATTGAATTGGCAGATCACTTTGGAGCTGGAGATCAGCTTTTGAGCTACTAAAGAGAAGCATGTGCATGCATGTGAAGCAAAAGAAAGAAATGAAATGAAATGAAGTCAATTCCAGTTCCTGTTTCGGCAGCCAACTTGCAGTGGCCAAAACATACACTTCTACCGCTCCGATGGGAATACTTTCTTCATAGAAGTTGTTCCAATGGGTGTCTAGTATAACATATCCAAATTTCAACCTCATTGGATACGTTTTGAAACCTGTGGCCTTCCTACACCAAGCCTGGTTCAGAAAACTCGTTTTTCAGCAACCAAAAGGCAATCACATGGGTTGGCAGCAAAAGAAGACCACATGGGTTGGCAGCAAAGGCAGCCACATCTGACCACCTTTGAACCCATGTGATGAAGGCTTGAGGTGCAGCAAAAGATGAAGGATGGTGTGGGAATTCATCATGATGTTCCTCCCTCTTAGCCCTATAAATAGAGAAGCCTTCAAGTTTTAAAACAGACCCCAAGGGGGGGAGCTCTCAAACACTTCTCTAGAGCTCCCTCCCCTTCTCTCCCTCAAATTCTCTTAGTTTCCTTTCAAGTTGTCAATTGTTGTAACAAAATGAGTTTACTACATTTTCCTTCAAGTTTTCTTAGTTCCACTTTACTTTTATTTGTAATGTACATTCTTTCTTAAGTATTCAAGTTTAATTAGTTTCCAAGTTTCAATTATGGTTTTTGTTCTTATTCATTATGCTTATAAGTTAATATGCTAGCTTGAATGATTGATCACCATTTAGGTTTGCATGTTAGCTATCTTGGTTTGAATTAAGAGTATACACCATGCTTTAATTCAAATTGAACTATGAATAGGAAGAGTATGTATGGACATTCGACAACAGGGATTAAATACATGCTTGGTTGTTTAAATTGTTCTTCTATGCTTAATGGGTTCCTAATGCTTAATTTTAGGTTAGACAACAAATGATCAAATTAGGGAATTAGGACCACAAGGTTTTGATCAAACACCATGGCTTAATCATACTTTAGCTAGAATCAATCCGTTAATCTAATTGAACTTGGGAACTTATTTGCTTGAGTTATTTCCCTTTTTTTCTTCTTTTATTTATTTTCTTTTTCATTTCTGTTTTGTGTAGGGGAAATGAATTGGATCATTCAATCACCAATCCTCGTGGGATCGACCTCGCACTTACATATGCTATACTACCGAACGGCTCGTGCACTTGCGAGTATCACAAGTTGAGGATGCAACTGAATCCATTTTGATGCAGTGAATCCGACACAACAAATACACCCCAAGCTAAAGTGGGCCCAAGCCACTCAAATGCCTGGGGCTTGCTTGAGTAGGTTGTGGTATGGATGGTAACGGGTCATCACGGGGCCCATCGATGGGCCAAGAAATGGGAGTCTCGGGTCACTTGGGGGCCTCGAGACTAAGCCCATTTTCTTAGGCTCAAACATGGGTTAGCACAAGGAAGGAGATGGGTCATTATCTCAACCAAAGTAAGCCCATTAGAATAAAATAGCCAAAATAAGTCCATTGACCCAATTAGCATAGCCCAACTAAAAGGAGCCAATTAAAAGGCCCAATACTTGACCAAGATATCTCATCCATTGGATGAATCATGTGGTGGACTTAAAAAACCTACAAAATTAGGATAGGAAGGCAGCATCAGATCTAGCACTCACCAACGTTGGAAATCTGCATATAGGTGGCTGCTGGGAACTAGTTCCAAGTATAGGGATTCAAGAAACCAAGAGATTTTAGCATGCAAAGGAGGATGCCACCCCTCAAACCAACGGGCACAGCCACTCTCTTTCCTTTACCAGACTTGGCCATGGAAAGAGGAAGAAAGAGGAGAAAGAAAAAAGGTGAAAGAGGGAAGCTCCCTCTGAGGCCGCCGCTGGAAGCTCCCTCTGAGGTAAGTCAAGAAGGGAGAGAAGAAAGGAAGAAGAAAGGCTAGCTAAGTTTGAGAGAAACCATTAGGGTTTCTTGGAGAAGAGCAAACCCCAGCCACTATAAATAGGGCCTCTTCCACCCAGCCAAAACAACAACCATAGCAACCCAGCAATCCTAAGAGAGCAAGCTTTCTCTCTTGTCAACCCAGCAAATTCTTGTGCTCTTGCTAGCCCATTTCTCCCATTTCCCACACTTTGGCAAAATTGCTACAGTTCTCGCAGAGTCACTGCGAAGCTCTGGAAAGCCACAAAAAAAACCACTCAAAGCTCTTGTTGCGTAGATTCAGCTGCACCAAATGGATTCAGCTGCATCCTCAACTTGTGATACTCGCAAGTGCACGAGCCGTTCGGTAGTATAGCATATGTAAGTGCGAGGTCGATTCCACAGGGATTGGTGATTGAATGATCCAATTCAGTTTTCCTACACAAAACAGAAATGAAAACAAAAGAAGCAAAAAGATTTTGTACAACATTTGAGAACTTGAGAATTTGGAAGATAAGGTGTTTATGAGGATGTTTGAAAGAGAAGAGAGATGTGTTTGAGAACTTGGAGGATGTTGAGAACTTGGAGAATGTTAAAGAGAATGGAGAACTGTTTGAGAACATTGAGAATTTGATGAAGGAAGGGAGAGAAGGTGTTTGTGAAGTGTTTTGAGAGCATGGAGACTTTTGGAAGAAAATGTGTTTGAGAGCTTGGGAGGATTTTTGGAAGAGGAGGAAATGTGTTTAAGGACTTTGAGAAGAGAGCAGAAAGTGTTTGAGAAGTTTGTGGATTTTGGAAGAGCATGTGTTTGAAAGTTTTGAGAAGGAAGAAGAAAGTGTTTGGGAAATGTTTGGAGAAGAGAAAGGTGTTTGTGAAGTGTTTGAGACATGGAGACTTTGATGAAGGAATGGAGAAGTGTTTGAAGAAATTTAGAAAGGGAGAGAAGTGGGAGAAGTAAGTGTTTGAGAATTAGTAAAAGGAAAATGTAGTAGAATGATCTTATTACAACAATTGAAAACTACAAAGGGAAACTAAGAGAATTTGAGGGAGAGAAGGGAAGGGAGCTCTAGAGAAGTGCTTGAGAGCTCCCCCCTTGGGGTGTGTTTACAAGCTTAGAGAACTTCCCTATTTATAGGCCTAAGGGAAGTGAAAATCTGAATTCAAAATGGCTAATGCATACAACACTTTTATTATAAAATCTAAATTGGTTGATGCACTTGAATTAGAAAATCTGAATTGGTTGATGCACTTGTATTAGAAAATTGTTGATGCACTTCACCAATAAATCCCACCAGCAGCCCTAGCTCATCTTCATGTCTGCATGACCAAGCTTCCATCCAGAAACAATAGCTCATGCCTAGGCCACCATGACCAAGCAAGCAATGAGCTCATCTGCAAGTCAGCATGACCAGCAACTTCAAGGGCTTACGAATTGGGCTTCTCTTAACCAAATGACAACTTTAAGCACTCCAAATTGAAGTTCAGAATGTGTGCGATCCAACCACACAAGTATTGGCCCAATCCAAGCTCGGATGAAGAAGTTAAGGCCAAAACAAATTGCTAACTCGTTTTGCTCGCTGACAAAATCCATCCTGAGTATGGTTCGGTGTTTGCTAGGTAACGGACTCCACATTTATCCAATGGGGCTGAATTTTGGATATGTTATAGTATACACCCATTGGAACAACGTTCATGAAGAATGCTGCCTCATTCGAGCTGTGTAGGTTGCTGAAACAAAGCTTGTAATATGACCTACAAAACTGGACTGGCAGGGGGCTGTAGCAAAAAATGAGTTTGTCTTTAAGCTCTTCTTCCCTTCATCCAAATCAGGCCTTAACATGCTTGGATTGCATCATTTCCTATCCAAAGCCATCATTATTACCTAAATCTCAATTAACTGAAAGATAAACACAAAAATGATTAAAAGCACAAGTTTAACTCAAAAACATAACCAAATCATAAGCTAGAAGGGTACAAAATGATATACAATTATGAACCGATCAGCTCTCTTCCGTTAGAACCCCTGATCTCCATAGGAACCCCTAAAACCTCTCTCTTTCCAAAGGTGCTAAACCTATGATGACTTTGCTCCCATGCCACATGCTCACCATGCCAAGCTCAAAAGTTCACCCATGGATGTGGAGAAATCATCTGTAATTTTCTGTTGCTTTTGTTGGAAAAGATAGCCAAAATACTTCCTAAGGCTTCACTGCCCTTTCGAAGGATTTTGGGGCTTAATTTCGAACTCAAACAGAGGGGCCAACTTCCTCAGCCCAACTCACTTGCTGCCAAAAAAAGCCCCTACACTTTTATTTTTTATTTTTTAAATAAAGTAAAGTAAAAACAATATTGTTGTATTCTAATTTATTTTTCAAATGTGTTATCACAAAATTGATGTAGGTGTAAGATTTGAATATCCTTTTCTTAAAATTGGTTTATAATATTGTTGCTCAAAGTATTTAACAGACGTTTTCTTTTCTTTTAATATTGAGTTGTATTATTATTCACTATTGAGTTTTCATATTGTTTATTATATGTGATACTAAGTTTTAACTTTAATAGGAATTTTTTCTATGTGGTACCAAGTCACTTATGTATCTTACAATGCAATGTATAAAGTGTAAAATATTGTAGTAATTCATTATATATAAATGATTATGGTGTATTTAATCTTCTTTAATTAATTACTACATATTTTCTACATTTACAGTGTTTGCCAAGCTCGCTATATAATCAACTTAAATCAATTAAATTCATTATGCAATGCATTTCCTTCCAGTTTTTTGTGATAAAGTAATAGATAATTGACTAAATAAACATCCTGCAAAGTTTCAATAAAAATTTCCAAGTTTTTCTTACAATTTCCGTGGTTTTTATTCAATTTTTACCAATACCGATAATATCCCAATATTTCCATCGATATTTTCGTGTTTTTGGACTTCCATATTTCCGATACCACCGATATTTTAGACCTTGCTTGACTGTTCCTTCTTTCTGATTATTTTGAATGGTTTATGGGGAGTGTTTTTCTGGTTAACTTGCTGTCATTAATTCCCCATCACTTCCTAATTAAGATTTTTGACTTTCTTTGTCACATGGGCCTTTCTTTGGAAGAAAGGCTTTCCATAATATCTGCTTTTAGATTTGATTAGATCAACGGTGGTGATTGATTTCAATTGGGTTTTTGAAGATTTTTTTGAAACTGAGCCCATTTACATTTAATTGTTCTTCAACGGTCGGGCTTTTTAAAACCATCTGATCTGATCTCTCATTTTTAATCCAAAGCCCAACAAGTCCTCCTTTTGATATGGGCCTTTGTCAAACTGTCCTGGCGTGCGGGGATTTGGGCCCAAACATCAGCTTTTTTATTTATTATTATTTATAAATCTTCTCAGCTCTTCTTCATTACTCCTCTAGTTTGTCACTAGCATCCTCTCTTAGCTTGATCATATGGTTGGTCACATCCTTTCCTAAAACAAATAGAAGTTGCCAAACAGTTTTATAATTTAGTGTCACTTTTAATCTTATATGTATATGTAATTTCATGTATTTCTTAATTTCTTTTGTTTGGGAATATGTAGGAGGATTAAAATCATCTCAAATTTTGCAATTCATTGATCAATGTACCAAAAGATAGTGATGGATATTTGACAAATACAAGATGTAAGTCAATTGAGCACATTAAGGGATGCAGCAGAAACCATAAACAGGGTCTTCTTTGTGTCGGTTGTGACACTTGGAGTACTAGTATACTCCAATTTTTATTGTTAACAAAAAAAATTAGACATCAAGATAAGCACGTAAATTGCATTTACAGTTTGCAATTGTAATAAAAATTATTGATCTGTTTTCTTTATGATTAATTCCCTACCATTTATTATTTTGTCAAATATTCATACAAATTATATACCTTGGTTAATCGTAGACATATTTATACAAACTTGGTTAATCATATATGTCATTTTTAAATCCAATTACCAATAGGTTAGCCCGTTTTTGCGATTAGTGTATGCATATTGCCATGTTATTGGCAGCCCTTTCAATTTTGAGAACGTAAATACAATATGTGATTTGTCAATGCAATTGACAAACAAAGTAGTCCCATTTGCATTCCGGTCGTGCAATTGACAAAAAAAAGCAGTCACATTTGCATTCTAGTTGAGAAATTGCCATTATCTATGCACAATTAATTGAAAATGCAAATACAATATGTGATTTGTCAATGCAATTGACAAACAGGTAGGGTAATTTGCATTCCAATCATTCAATTGACAATCAAAGTAGTCCCATTTGCATTTTAGTTGCAGTTGTCATTATTTGTGCACAATTATGAAATGTAGAATTTCTCACTAATGATAAATCCTTCATAATTAATTGTATGTTCCAAAGGTTGTAATCCATCTGCAAAAAAACTTAGTACAATGCATAGAAACATTGCTTAATATAATGCAATTGCATTTTTCCTTGCAATTCGTAACTTCTGCCTTCCATGCTTTATATGTTTAATACATTTTATTCCTAGAATTCCATGCTTTATATGTTTAATACAAAAGAAATTATATATTTGGATAAGTTTATTTTCGAAAAGAAACATTTCAATTGATTAAGGGTAAAATAAATATAAGTTATAACAAATGAAAAGTATTAGATCATACAGATTGACATAAATAAAGTTACAAAGCATTAGATTTTCACATATTAACTTTTATTGTTAAGAATTTTTTTTGTTAAATTAGGTCTCACTTTTAAAAAATGATGGGAAATTTGACTCCTATTTGGCAATTGCCTTTGATACCAAAAAAAGAAAAGGTATGCTTTACTTTTACCGAATCGATATCAATTGATATCAATTGATATTTCATTTTGGCAATTGATATCAATTGCCGAATCGATACTCATCAATTGCCAAATTTATACCCATCAATTGTCTATTTTGCTTTCATTGAGACCTATCAAGTTGGCAATCGACAAACAGACAACACAAAATTACCATTCCAATTTGTGAAGACCGACTACCTGATTGGCAATTGCGAAACTCATGGTTTTACAAGATTATGAATAAACTTTACAAGGTTTGTAAATGTTCATGCCCCAAACACTGTAACATGGGTCTGTAATGTTGTGAACCGTTGTTTTTACAAGAATAAGGAGCAATTTTACTTGTTCAAGGCCCAACAATTCATGAATATTGTAATTGAGATCCTTTAGGCTATTACAATATTATTGATCAAAGTGAACCGTCGTAATAACGGTGCCAAAGCTTGTAAATTTGAATCCGAAGTTTGTAATCTACAAGATTAGGGATAAACTTTACAATGTTATGGAACATTGATGTGCCCAACATTGTATTATGAGTCATTGATGTTGTAAACCCATGTTTTTACAAGATTAGAGATAAACTTTACAATATTATGGAACGCTTAAGTCCTAAACACTATAGCCTAAGTGCTTAATGTTGTAAGCCCTTGTTTTTGCAAGATTAGAGATAATATTTATAAGCCATGATACATTAATATTTATATATCTTTTTTATGATATTTTCTTTTGATTTTGCAAGATTAGAATGGTTGGATGTAATAAATTCCATTGTTTTTTTTTAATCTTTACTTGTTTAATTATGAAGATACATGGAAAATGAGAATAATCAAATGGGAGAGGTCGTTTGGAAATTGCCAAACAGGCGGTATGAATTCGCAACGTGGAATGGCAATTACACATTGTCTGTTGTCACTTTCATTGTCCAATTCAGAATATTTCATGTATTACCACACAGCAAACCATGAATGTGCAAAATATATTTATGTTTAATCATTTACATACTTGTATTTTAAGTAACTACTTCTAGTTAGTATTACCAATATTGTTGGCGATCTGAGTAATTGACAACCAGGGAGGGCTTAATTGACAACCAGGGAGCATCCAATGGCATACCAGTATGCAATTACATTTTAAGTACAATCTTATAACTTACAGGGTTTTAGGGATCCTGTTTACAATACATCCAAAACATTGTAACATCGGTCCTAACTCTTGTAAACTTTTGTGTTAACTAGAATAAGGGCCACTTTTTATATCACAAAGGTCCAACCTTATCAATTCTTTGTAATGTGGATCCATATCTTGTAAAATAAGCATTTACAACATTAAGGATTATGATAACCCAAATGTTGTAATTGATGGTGCCAAAACCTATAAATCACTACTCAAATCGTGTAACTTACATATTTATGGATCCTCTTTACAATGTTATGGTACCCTCGTATCCTAATAATTGTAAAATTGGCATTTAATCTCATTTTAATATAATAAGGACCCCAATTTACATCCTCATGATCTGGACTTGCCTATTCTTTGTAATCTGGATCCATATCCTTGTAAAATAAGGATTTACAACGTTAAGGATTATGAGAACCCTAATGTTGTAATCGTGGTGCAAAAATCTGTAACTACCTAAATCGTGTAACTTACATGTTTATGGATCCTTTTTACAACGTTTGAGTACCCTCATATCCCAAAATTGGAAAATTGGCCCTTAACCTTGTAAACCTCATTTTACTAGAATAAGGACACCAATTTACATCCTCATGGTCCGAACTTACCTATTTTTTGTAATCTTGATCCATATTCTTGTAAAATAAGGATCACAACATTAAGGATTATGAGAACCCAAATGTTGTAATCATTATGCAAACACCTGTAAATCACTACCTAAATCGTGTAACTTATTATGTTTATGGATCCTTTTTACAACGTTTTGGTACCCTTGTATCTCAAAATTGTGAAATCTGCCCTTAATCTTGTAAACCCTCATTTTACTGGAATAAGGACCCCAATTTACATCATCATGGTCCGGACTTACCTATTCTTTGTAATCTAGATCCGTATTCTTGTAAAATAAGGATTCACAACATTAAGGATTATGAGAACCCAAATGTTGTAATCATTGTGCAAACACCTGTAAATCACTACCTAAATCGTGTAACTTATTATGTTTATGGATCCTTTTTACAACGTTTTGGTACCCTTGTATCTCAAAATTGTGAAATCGACCCTTAATCTTGTAGACCTTCATTTTACTAGAATAAGGACTCCAATTTACATCCTCATGGTCCGGACTTACCTATTCTTTGTAATATGGATCCACATCATTATAAAATAAGGATTTACAATGTTAAGGATTATGAGAACCCTAATGTGGTAATCGTGGTGCACAAACTTGTAAATCACCACCTAAATCGTGTAAGTTACATGTTTATTATCCTTTTTACAACATTTTGGTACCCACGTATCCCAAAATTGTAAAATCAGCCCTTAATCTTGTAAACCCTCATTTTACTAGAATAAGGACCCCAATTTACATTCTCATGGTCCGGACTTACCTATTCTTCGTAATCTGGATCCATATTCTTGTAAAATAAGGATTTACAACGTTAAAGATTATGAGAACCCTAATGTTGTAATCGTGGTGCAAACACATGTAACTCACTACCTAAATTGTGTAACTTATTATGTTTATGGATCTGTTTTACAACATTTTGATACCCTCGTATCCCAAAATTGTAAAATTGGTCCTTAACCTTGTAAACCCTCATTTTACCTGGAATAAGGACCCCAATTTACATCCTCATGGTCCAAACTTGCCAATTCTTTGTAATGTGGATCCATATCCTTGTAAAATAAGGATTTACAACATTAAGGATTATGAGAACCCTAATGTTGTAATCGTGGTGCAAAAACCTGTAAATCACTACCAAAATCGTGTAATCTACATGTTTATGGATCCTCTTTACAACGTTATGGTACCCTTGTATCCCAAAATTGTAAAATCGGCCCTTAATCTTGTAAACCCTCATTTTACTAGAATAAAGACCTAATTTACATCCTCATGGTCCGCACTTACCAATTCCTTGCAATGTGGATCCATATCCTTATAAAATAAGGATTTACAACACTAAGGATTATGAGAACCCTAACGTTGTAATCGTCGTGCAAAAACCTATAAATCACTACCCAAATCGTGTAACTTACATGTTTTTGGATCCTCTTTACAAGGTTATGGTACCCTCGTATCCCAAAATTGTACTATCGGCCCTTAATCTTGTAAACCCTCATTTTACTATAATAAGGACACAATTTACATCTTCATGGTCTGGAGTTACCAATTTCTTGTAATGTGGATCCATATCCTTATAAATGAGGATTTACAACATTATGGTTAGGTGAACCCTAATGTTGTAATCCTGGTTCAAAAACTTGTAAATCGCTCCCCAAATCTTGTAACTTATAAGTTTTGAGATCCTTTTACAATGTTATGGTACTCTCATATCCAAACTATTGTAATACCGGTCCTTAGTCTTGTAAACCATCGTGTTTACTAGAATAAGGACCCCATTTTATATCCTTAACATCCACACTTACCATTTCCTTGTAATGTTGATCTATGTCTTTATAAAATGGGGATTTACATGGGAAGCTAGGGGATTGGTAACTTTCTTCTCCTTCATTACCCCATTTAGTATTTTATTATGTTACAATACATATATAAAAAAATTAGTATTTAGTTGAAATTATACATATTATATGTAAATACTATATTTATGAGTGGATATTCTTATTAAACAATTTTTTTTTGGATGGGAAAGAGGAAACCTATATAACAAGGATATGAACCAAAAATCAAAGGAGGATCATAAGAGAAATTTTTGTGGGAACATGAATATGAGGATGAAAATGTATTAAATTATTTGTTTAGGCATAGAAATAAGTTTGTAAAAGCATATTTTGAATATGCTATGAGTCATATTCAAGAAATAATATATAGTTTTAGTTTTAAGACATTTCTCTCAAATTATTTTAGAATTAGCTTGAATTCTAAAATTTCGTACATGAGAAGCGAATGATATGGTAACTCAATCACTTTCTTCCCCTTCATTACCTCATTTAGTATTTTGTTATGTTAGAAATTTATATAAAATTTCGAGTATTTTAGCTGAAATTGTATATATTATATGTAAATGTTGTGTTGGATTCACTGCATCAAAATGGATTCAGCTGCATCCTCAACTTGTGATACTCGCAACTGCACGAGCCGTTCGGTAGTATAGCATATGTAAGTGCGAGGTCGATCCCACGAGGATTGATGATTGAATGATCCAATTCATTTCCCCCACACAAAATAGAAATGAAAAAGAAAATAAATAAAACAAGAAAAAAAGGAAATAACTCAAGCAAATAAGTTCCCAAGTTCAATTAGATTAACGGATTGATTCTAGCTAAAGTATGATTAAGCCATGGTGTTTGGTCAAAACCTTGTGTTCCTAATTCCCTAATTTGATCATTTGTTGTCTAACCTAAAATTAAGCATTAGGAACCCATTAAGCATAGAAGAACAATTTAAACAACCAAGCATGTATCTAATCCCTGTTGTCGAATGTCCATACATACTCCTCCTATTCATAGTTCAATTCGAATTAAAGCATGGTGTATACTCTTAATTCAAACCAAGATAGCTAACATGCAAACCTAAATGGTGATCAATCATTCAAACTAGCATATTAACTTATAAGCATAATGAATAAGAACAAAAACCACAATTGAAACTTGGAAACTAATTAAACTTGAATACTTAAGAAAGAATGTACATTACAAATAAAAGTAAAGTGGAACTAAGAAAACTTGAAGGAAAATTTACTAAAATCATTTTATTACAACAATTGACAACTTGAAAGGAAACTAAGAGAATTTGAGGGAGAGAAGGGAAGGGAGCTCTAGAGAAGTGTTTGAGAGCTCCCCCCTTGGGGTGTGATTTGAAGCTTGAAGACTTCTCTATTTATAGGGCTAAGAGGGAGGAACATCATGATGAATTCCAACACCACCATTCCTTCTTTAATAGAACCCATAACTCTCACCTCATCTTGTCTATGTTAGTGTGGTTGGAATCAACTACATCTCATACTTCATTTGCTGCTGCAGATCAAGCTTTCCTCACATGGGCTCAAAGGTGATCAGTTGTGGCTGCCCATTTGCTGCCAACCCATGTGGTTGCCTTTTACTTGCTGAAAAACGATTCTTATGAACCAGACTTGGTGTAGGAAGGCCACAGGTTTCACAAAGTATCCAATGGGGCTAAAATTTGGATATGTTATACTAGACACCCATTGGAACAACTTCTATGAAGAAAGTATTCCCATCGGAGCAGTAGAAGTGTACGTTTTGGCCACTGCAAGTTGGCTGCCGAAACAGGGACTGGAATTGACTTCATTTCATTTCATTTCTTTCTTTTGCTTCACATGCATGCACATGCTTCTCTTTAGTAGCTCAAAAGCTAATCTCCAGCTCCAAAGTGATCTGCCAATTCAATTCCCATGTTCAAAGGCTGAAGCAAAATGTCTCTCATCATTCCTCCTTCTTCTCTCTCCCTTTCCACCATGGCACTTTAACCTTTGTCTCTTCCTTATCCCTTTTACCATGATGTACTTTTGTCTTCACAAATATGCTCTTGCTTTCTCTTTAATAGCTGGAATGCCTCCCCACTTCACTCATTATGTTGAGTACAAAGTCAATTATAGCTAGGGAGAGGCACATGACAAAAAGCTGGCAGCTGAAAATCCTCTTGAGCAAGGTTGAGTGTTGGACGGACTGAGCACTCCACAAATCTCCAATTGGGCTGAAATTTGGATATGTTGTAGTAGACACCCATTGGAACAAGTTTCATGAAGATTTTCACCTCATCCAAGCCCCATAGCATGCTGATCCAAGTCCAAGAATCTGACCTACGAAATTGGGCTGGAAATGGGTTGTAGCCAAAATGAGTTTGTGTGTAAGCTCTTCTTCCATTTACCCAAATCAGGCCTTAACATGCATGAATTGCATCATTTCCTATCCAAAGTCATCATTGTTACCTAAATCTCAATTAACTGAAACATAAACACAAAATGAATTAAAAGCACAAGTTTAACTCAAAAACATAACCAAATCATAAGTTAGAAGGGTACAAAATGATATACAATTATGAACCGATCAGTAAATATCATATTTATGTATTATATATTGATTATAAAGTGCAATATATATTATTTAAATATTATATTCTTATATATTCTTATTTAACA
Source organism: Prunus fruticosa (assembly GCA_018703695.1). Taxonomy (NCBI): domain Eukaryota; kingdom Viridiplantae; phylum Streptophyta; class Magnoliopsida; order Rosales; family Rosaceae; genus Prunus; species Prunus fruticosa. Next base: position 137,859 of record JAHHUK010000014.1, on the reverse strand, counting down.
TTTTTTTTATTGATTAGAACATGAATCAATTATATTACGAATATATGAACCAAAAAACAAATAAGGATCATAGGGGAAATTTTTGTTGGAAGATGCTATGAGTCATCTTTTGTTATAAGACATTTATTTAAAGTTATTTTTAGAATAAGCACAAATACATATATATTTTTATATAATAATATGTCATCTTGAGAAGTAATTATAGTGTGGCTTCAGAGTATGGTCATATAATATTTATTATAATATAAGTGGATATTTATTGATATTATGTCTTAAAAGTTGAATATCTTATCATTGATTGATATTAAACACGTAAATGAGTTATACTATATGTAGTCGCATTTTAGTTCCTTATAGTAATTTTTTCATATTTAAGAAATAACAAAATAAAAAGAATAGTTTAGACGTTCAAAAATTGTTTTTGGTTACAAGTGAAAAAAAAAAAAAAATTTCAGTTTGGCCAATTGGATTTATATAAAGTTACCCAAGTTTTATTGATTTTGGTTACAAGTTATATAAAGCAACCCCTAACTCATGAATCATGAAAAATTCTGCAAATGTTGAGAAATAATTGAAATAATTGTACCAACATTATGATCCACCCTAATCCATAACACTATAATACCCTAATTTACAAAGAAAATGACACATAGTACCGAGTTAATAATGGACTTTGGAGGAGTAAAATTATGTCATTATCCTTGTAAACACAACTGAAAATCTTGTAATTTACGAGAAAACTTGTAAACTTTTTACTTTTATACTTGTTTTTCTTGACTTTTAATCATAACAATGTACTATAAAATCCATGGCCATGTTAGGAAAAGAACATAAATTTATAATACTTCGTGGATGTCTACCAAAGTACAACCATGTAATATAGAGTTCAACAATTAATATAGTTCTTGTTTTAGAAATTGATTTCAACCAATTACATAGACAAAACTTGAGGTGAAAAAATTTGATGGATAAAGACTTTCAAGCTCTCAAATAAATGTTGATGCGCTTTCACCAATTTTATGAAACAAAAGAAACAAAAAATTAAAACTATCAACCTCAATTGATTTTTAAAAACTAGGCATAAAATACAGAGGAATTAACCACAACTAGCTATCATAATAAATAAAACCAGCAACTCATAATGAACTTGAGTAAAGCTACAATGAGGTGACATATCGAAATCAGAAGAAGAAAAAGTCTAAAACGGTTCTCATAAAAAAGAGAGTCTAAAACGGTAACTTTAGATTTATAAAAGTAAAAAAATATCATTGCGAAATTCATAAGCATGTCATCGTGAGTCAAATAGAATAAACTCAATTGAAAAATAACATGTCAAATCATATGCCAATTGCCAAACAGTAAGGGCGTAATTGCACGACCCTTATGCAATTGCATTTGTGTTAAATATTAACAAAAAATGGAAAGTTGACAACTTGTATAACTAATAACCAATTTTTTTTTAAAATCTGGGCGCATAGATGTGCCTGGTGCATTATAGAAGGTGCCGTAAACTGATCCTTCTCATAAATAACTGTTATTTAGCAATTATAAAATAATATGGAAATATGGTGTGGTTGATCAAGTTTTTGGAATAACTTTTATTTAAAAATATAAAAAGTATGCTTACTATGCCAGATTCAATCACATCCATTGATGGTGGGCTAATCCAAAAGTCTAAAGCTTGAGTCAAAATTTGGGTAAAAAACATAGTACCACGGATCCGCCCCTGAAGTTATGCAACTTACATTTTTATTTTGTTTTTTTATTTATTAATAACTTAAGAGCAACTCCAGGCGGCATGACTGAGCCTCGGGCTTGGGGGAAAAAAATGAGAAAATTTGTTTCCAGTGAGGAGCCCAAGCCTGGGCACAAGGTGGGACCCAGAAACCTGGGCTGGCTCGAGCTCCAGCCCTCGTTTTGGTGCTGACGTCAGCGCTACAGTGCTACGTGCTACAGTGCTACAATGCCGCTAAAGTCCACGTGTCGCGCTCTGGACTCTCTGATCAGATTTTTTTCTCCAATCTAACGACATCCAATTTTTGTGCAATAAAAAAATGAAAAAAAATTGATTTCTTTTTTCTATAATTGCCAAAATTTTATCCGATTGAGATATGAAATTTATAATAAATATTGACACATACGAACCCAAAAATCTTATCCGAAAATATTATCCAAATTAATTGTATAGATAAACAAATTTGTGAAAAAAACAAAAAATGAATAGTAATTGCCCTTTGCCATTGCAACGGGTGAAAACACACAATACAAAGGGCAACCACTATTCACGTGAATAGTGGTTGCCCTAGCTCCCCCCTTACCATGACAAGGGGCAAATGGGTGGAGTTGCTCTAACTTATGATGGGGTGATTTTTTTTTCTTCTTATTTTAACCGGTTAACCAAAACAACCAATTTCACTTGTCACGTGACTAGCATGTGATCGGCACGGAAGGACTCACTAAGATGAGTCTCGGGTTTCCCTAAGGGAGTTTCACTAAAATACCCAAAATGGGGGCTGAAGTTATAAAAATACCCAACACCCAAAATACTTTATAAACATACCCAAAACCCATCATTACACACACTCAAAACCCATTTATAAACATACCTAAAAAATATACAATTGTTGATTGTGGGGTTGATTTTGGGTATGTTTCTATGTTTAAATAATGCTTGAGTATTTTTATAAATATACGTCTAGAATTGAGTATTTTTATAAATATCTATTTCCCTAATACACTCCCTTTGGTGGGTTGACTCAACTCCTCTCTGAGTTTACTTGTGAATTAAATCTCACTATTTAACATATTTAGGATTAGGGATTATGATAAGTCTCAAGGCTTAAGTGCTACTGTCACGCCCCCGACCCCGGGGGTAGGTGGAAATCCCGCGCCCGGTGCGTGAGTAAAATAAAATAAAAAGAAATACAAAGAAGGGTTTAAAATAAACTTCTGTTATAAAAATAGCTCCCAAAATCTTAGAACTTTACAATTAATAAATAAAGCTCTATCACTCTCATCTAATTCAGCCTCAACCGATTTAGTCCTTGTCTTGTCCACTAATTCATCTGAAAAATTAAACAGGGGTGAGGGATGAGCAACCACCGCTCAGGAGGGACATGAGACTTTACCACGGTAGATTGATATAACTAAATTAAGTGACATGCAATCACACATCCATATATAATATTAATAATATTAATGCATGAATGAATGCTCTTCATCTACTCCCGTTAATTCATATAACTGGACAAGCAGACCTGCACGTCTCATACCATGCTTATACCACTGTTGTGTAGATTTAGCTGCACCAAAATGGATTCAGCTGCATCCTCAACTTGTGATACTTGCAAGTGCACGAGCCGTTCGGTAGTATAGCATATGTAACTGCGAGATTTATTCCACAGGGATTGGTGATTGAATGATCCAATTCAGTTTCCTACACAAAACAAAAATGAAAACAAAAGAAACAAAACAAGAAGAAAGAATGTACATTACAATAAAAATAAATTACAACTAAGAAAACATTAAGGAAACTAAGAGAACTTTGAGGAAGAAAGGAAGTGTTTGAGAACTTTGAGGAGGGAGAAGAAAGTGTTTGAGAAGTGTTTGGGAGCTTTAGAGAAGGGAGAAGTGTTTGAGAGATTTTTGAGACTTTTGGAAGAAAGGAAGTGGTGTTTGGGAACTTTGTGAATTTGGAAGAGAGCGGTTGAGAACTTGGAGGATGTTTGTGAACTTGGAGAATTTGAGAATTTAGGGAAGGAAGAGAAAGGTGTTTGTGAAGTGTTTGAAATTTAGTACAAAGAAAATTTAGTAGAATGATCTTATTACAACAATTGAGAACTACAAAGGGAAACTAAGAGAATTTGAGGGAGAGAAGGGAAGGGAGCTCTAGAGAAGTGTTTGAGAGCTCCCCCCTTGGGGTGTGTTTACAAGCTTAGAGAACTTCCCTATTTATAGGCTTAGGGGAAATGAAAATCTGAATATACAATTGAATTCACTAACCACACTAACTTCACCTAACACACAACACTTAATTCACCAACCTAACCTAACACACAATTGCATTTGAAAACAATTCCTCTCGTCTTTAGGCTTAGTGTTGCATCATCCACTTCAACATCTTTCAATTCATTTGGTTGCTGCAAAATTCCACTCAATTATAGGAATTGAATATGCTTCACCTAACTTCCCCACAATCAATAACACCTCATGCATATGTCATGCATGACAATGCATTGCAGTCTTCTTTTGGGCTCGTTTTGGGCTTGTTTCTATATCCATAAAATTCTGTAAAAATATGGATCTTGAAGCTCTTTGTCTTATCTTTCCAAGCATATGCAGCCCAACTCAAGCAAAAATCCGGAAGGCCTTCAAATGTGATTTTTGGCCCAGTAACGCAGATGCTGCCGAATTTGACCTTAAGTTGCCAAAACATATTTAACTTTCTCTAGAAGACTCGGAATCATGAACCGTAACATTCTACAGAAAATAGACTTCTGTATCTTTCCAATGATGTATGGCTCATTATCTGGTTCTTCTTTAGTAAGTACAGTCCAATCCGTGAAGTTGACTGATCTGCAGACATCGTTTTGAGCTAATTTGTCTCCAAAATGCAATTAGTGAGTCTCAAGCTTATTACACTGAAACAAACACAAAACTTATTAAAAGCACAAGTTTAACTCAAAAACATAACTAAATCATAAGTTAGAAGGGTACAAAATGATATGTAAATATGCACTGATCAAATACCCCCAAACCTAGATTTTGCTAGTCCTCGAGCAAAACAAAAGGAAAACAAAGATAAAAATAAAACAAGAAGTTAACTAGACCACTTTCGTAGGTAACTCGATTGCATTTAGCGTATGCAACAAGCCTTTAAACCTTTAGGCATCCCTAGTAGGAGGAGTTGTGTCTCCTGAGGGTTTAACAATTTCGATACCCACAAACGTTTTACCTGACTCTACAAAACAAAGAGGTTAGAAAACTTAATAGATTTGTTAGTCCTTAAGCAAAACAAAACAAAAAAAAAACAAAAACAAAAACAAAAAAAACAAAAAACAAAAACGTTAACCTTCCAACCGGACAAAAATGTTAAACTTCATAGACATGGCTCAACAAGGAACAAAACAAGCACTAAGGAAGTTCTAAACATTATTCAAGTGCTACCACAATCTCACAAAAATCATGCTCAAGGTGTGTGTGTGAAGTAGCCATGAAGATACAACTCATGCTTCTCAAACAACGATATGAATTCCTGCAAGAATGAACACAAGTTTGCCAAGCTAAACCAAAATCAATAGGACTTTACTTATGGATGTAATGTAATGGTTAGAAAAGGAATGGATATTGAAACACAAAGTCTAAGGAACAAAGTAGAGCATGTCATATAAACAAGATCATTGACATTTGACATGTAAGGCACATAAATTGAAAAGCTCACAAGACCAGATTTGCAATTGAATCACTTCACAATTTGATTTTGACATTTACACACTTTGTATAATATTTGGCCCAATTTTGCAGCTCTTTACCCTAGATCACCTTGATTTCTCCTTATATCACCCTAGGGTCGTGACTACATTGGCCACACTTCTTTTCTCTATTTTTTTTTTAATAGCTCATTTATTGCCTTGAATACATTACAATCTGAAATACAATTATACTCTACAAGTCCCCTAGATGGTAGGATGTTTAATGGATGATAAGGTGATAGAAAGAAATGGCTAAGTGTTTGGGCACAAAAGGGTTTACAATGGAATATGTATTGTATGGGTTGATGGAGGAAAAAGAAAGAGGCTTAACAAAGATGACCTAAATCATATCTTAGTTATAACTTAACATTCCAGTGAATCACACAAGCAAAAATGCATACAATTGGGTAAGACATGCAAGAGGTGTATAGTCATGGCTAAAGTGCATAGAAAGCTCAAGCATAATTATGTGAGACTTAGCTAGCAAAAGAATAAGATTCAGACCTAACACAATGCTTATCAAATTCCTAAGAGCCATATTAGAAGTTAGACTCAAGATTTATCATTGGTGTGGGAAGGAAAACTGAAAATGACTCAAAGAAAAAGAAACAGAAAAGAAAAACGAGAGGTTTCAAATTGCAAATTGAATATTTTTTTTTAATTTATTAAAACACACAAATATACAAGTAACTCAAGGATGACCAGTTAAGGGCCTCAGAAAACACAGCCAGGGGATCCGGGAAGGTTGGAGGGGTCACAATGGTCCCGCTTAAAACCCAAACTTCTTAGACACCGAAGGTGTCGCCTAAAGAACTCCTAGACACTGGATTGACGGAGACGCTCACTGGAGTTACCACGAGTCAGCTCATATAAAAAATCTTTTTTAATTTTAATTTTTTAGATTTTTTTTAAATTTTTTTTATAAAAAAAAATAGAGAAATTTAAAATAATAACAGGTAAAAAGAAAGGATTGAAATGCTTCCCCTTGAAGCGATTAGGTCGAGCGTGATGCAATTGGAGGTCGCGACTTCTCCCACTGCTCCACACTTCCCATTCTTATGATTGAGGTTGCCATCTCTCTCCATTTTTATTGAGCTATTTAAATTGCTAGAACAAACACACAAACTTGAAATGAAATTAAAAGGATTAGGAAATAAAATGAAAAACACACATCCAATTCCATGCTTCAAAGTAAGCATCAATGTAAATTAAACTAGCTTATGGAGTTCGTTCTTTCTCAAATATGATTATCCATTCGGTGTGTGGTTGTAATCAAGTATTCAGAACAAGTATTTAGCTATGGTGTTTAGTCTAAACACAAATTCCAAACCCATTAAGAACAAGAAGAACAATAAAGAACCAAGTAGAATTTAAACATGGTGTTTGTCTTCAATATCTACCCATTCATTCACTAATCAGTCCAAGAGTCATATGGTGTTTATGTAAACTTGAACAAGATATTTAATTAAGAACAAGTGAATGAAACCAAAAACCAGCAATAATCAACATGCTACTTGAACCTTTTTCTTTTTATGTTGTGTAAGCTGGGACTCAAACCCAGTTCTCTTGCTTGTTGTCAGGCAATTGTCCTTGTCCGTTGGACTACAAACACAACTTGTCAATTAACGTCATTAACTTTAAAACATGAAACTGTCTAGTTATATACAAAAAATAAAAAAAATAAAAAGTAGGAAAACCAAATAGAATCAAACAATGTTACCGATCCCGGCAACGGCGCCAAAAACTTGTTGTGTAGATTTAGCTGCACCAAAATGGATTCAGCTGCATCCTCAACTTGTGATACTCGCAAGTGCACGAGCCGTTCGGTAGTATAGCATATGTAAGTGCGAGGTCGATTCCACAGGGATTGGTGATTGAATGATCCAATTCAGTTTCCTACACAAAACAAAAATGAAAACAAAAGAAACAAAACAAGAAGAAAGAATGTACATTACAATAAAAATAAATTACAACTAAGAAAACATTAAGGAAACTAAGAGAACTTTGAGGAAGAAAGGAAGTGTTTGAGAACTTTGAGGAGGGAGAAGAAAGTGTTTGAGAAGTGTTTGGGAGCTTTAGAGAAGGAGAAGTGTTTGAGAGATTTTTGAGATTTTTGGAAGAAATGAAGTGGTGTTTGGGAATGATCGGTGCATATTTACATATCATTTTGTACCCTTCTAACTTAGGATTTGGTTATTTTTTTGAGTTAAACTTGTGCTTTTAATAAGTTTTGTGTTTGTTTCAGTGTTATAAGCTTAAGACTCACTAATTGCATTTTGGAGACAAGTTAGCTCAAAACGGTGTCTGGAGATCAGTCAACTTCACGGATTAGACTTACTGGCTGCAATGCATATTTTTCCAGATTTTTCAGAATGAAGCCACAAGCCCAAAACGAGCCCACAAGCTGGCTGCAATGCATTGTCATGCATGACATATGCATGATGAAGTGTTGTTGATTGTGAGAAAGTTTGGTGAAGCATATTTGATACCTATTTTTGAGTGGAATTTTGCAGCAGCCAAATGAATTAATTGAAGTTGAAGTGGATGATGCAACACTAAGCTTAATGACAAGAAGAATTGTTTTCAAATGCAATAGTGTGTTAGGTGAATTAAGTATTGTAAGTTGGTGAAGTGAGTGTGGTTAGTGAACTCTATTGTATAATTTAGATTTTCACTTCTCTTAGGCCTATAAATAGGGAAGTTCTCTAAGCTTGTAAACACACCCCAAGGGGGGAGCTCTCAAACACTTCTCTAGAGCTCCCTTCCCTTCTCTCCCTCAATTTCTCTTAGTTTCCCTTTGTAGTTCTCAATTGTTGTAATAAGATCATTCTACTAAATTTTCTTTGTACTAAATCTCAAACACCTTCCCTTTCTCTTCTTCTAAATTCTCCAAACACTTCTCTATTCTCTTTCAAAGTTCTCCATGCTCTAAAACATTTCCTAAATACAATTCCCACTCTCTTCCAAAATTCTCAAAGTTCCCAAACACTTCTCTCATTCCTTCATCAAATTCTCTAAAGTTCTCAAGCACGTTTCCTTTCTCTCCTCCAAATTTCCCAAACACGTTTCCCTCTCTCTTCCAAAAGTCTCCATGTCTCAAACACTTCATAAACACATTTCTCTCCCTTCCCTAAGTTCTCAAATTCTCCAAGTTCACAAACATTCTCCAAGTTCACAAACATTCTCCAAGTTCTCAAACACCTTTCTCTTCCCTTCCAAATTCCCCAAGCTTCCCAAACACTTTCCTTTCTCTTCCAAAATCCTCAAAGCTTCCCAAACACCTTCTCTTCCAAATTCTCAAGTTCTCACATGCTGTACAAAACCTTTTTTGCTTCTTTTGTTTCTATTTTGTGTAGGAAAACTGAACAGGATCATTCAATCACCAATCCCTGTGGAATCGACCTCGCACTTACATACGCTATACTACCGAACGGCTCGTGCACTTGCGAGTATCACAAGTTGAGGATGCAGCTGAATCCATTTGGTGCAGCTGAAATCTACACAACAAGTTTTTGGCGCCGTTGCCGGGATCGGTAACATTGTTTGATTCTATTTGGTTTTCCTACTTTTTATTATTTTTATTTTTTGTATATAACTAGACAATTTCATGCTTTAAAGTTAATGACGTTAATTGACAAGTTGTGTTTGTAGTCCAACGGAAAAGGACAATTGCCTGACAAGCAAGAGAACTGGGTTTGAGTCCCAGCTTACACAACACACAAAAAAACAAAAGAGGTTCAAGTAGCATGTTGGTTATTTCTTGTTTATGGTTTCATTCACTTGTTCTTAATTAAATATCTTGTTCAAGTTTACATAAACACCATATGACTCTTGGACTGATTAGTGAATGAATGGGTAGATATTGAAGACAAACACCATGTTTAAATTCTACTTGGTTCTTTATTTTTCTTCTTGTTCTTAATGGGTTCGGAATTTGTGTTTAGACTAAACACCATAGCTAAATGCTTTTTCTGAATACTTGATTAAAACCACACACCATATGGATAATCATATTTGAGAAAGAACGAACTTCATAAACTAGTTTGATTTACTTTGTTGCTTGTTACTTTGAAACATGGAAGTGTTGGTTTTTCCTTTTCATTTTTAGTTTTTTTTTATAAATTTATTTCCTAATCCTTTTAATTTCGTTTCAAGTTTTTGTGTGTTCTTGTTCTAGCAATCTTTGATAGCTTAATAAAAATGGAGAGAGATGGCAACCTCAATCATAAGAATGGGAAGTGTGGAGCAGTGGGAGAAGTCGCGACCTCCAAGTGCATCCATGCTCGACCTAATCGCTTCAAGGGGGAGCATTTCAATCCTTTCTTTTTACTTGTTATTATTTTAAATTTCTGTTTCTTTTTTATAAAAAATTAAAAAAAATTAAAATAAAAAAATAAAAAAATAAAGATTTTTTATATGAGCTGACTCGTGGTAACTCCAGATGAGCGTCTCCGTCAAATAGTGTCTAGGAGTTCTTTAGGCGACACCTTCGGTGTCTAAGAAGTTTGGGTTTTAAGCGGGACCATTGTAACCCCTCCAACCTTCCCCGGATCCCCTGACTGTATTTTCTGAGGTCCTTAACTGGTCATCCATGAGTTGCTTATATATTTGTGTGTTTTATAAAAAAAAAATAAAAAAATTAAAAAAATTAAAAAAATTAAAAAAATTAAAAAAAAAAAATAAAAAATTGAAATTTGAGTTTTTATTTTTCCTTGTAAATTGCAATTGGGAATTTCTTTGTTTTCTTTTTTTGTGGTCAGTTAGTTGTAAATAATAATAAATTTATTTTTTTAAAATAAAAAATCAATTTGGAACTTCTTTGTTTTTTTTTTAATTGTTAAGTTAGTTTATGTATTTATTTACGTGGTGTGGTTAGTTAGTTTATTTCTGAATGTTAAAAACACATTTGTATTCAAACACCGCATTAAAAAAAAAAAAACAACAAAAAAACAACTTCTTCATCTTCATCTTCATCTTCATCTTCATGGCATGCCTCTATTCTCTCTTACTTGCAGAATTTGCAGCAGCTCCACATGGTCCTCATTCTTTTTCTCCAGTGCTTCCACGTGCTGATTGGCACAGTGAGCCGCTTCTGGAGGTCCGCCACCATAGCCTTCAAGGAAGCTACTTCTTCGCTCAGCGCGGCACACTCCCGTGTTCTCGCCAACAATCGCATGCCTAAATTGGTAGCCGAGACCGCATGGAGCACCGTTAAATTGTGGGACTCCTCCACTGCAGCCTTGTCGGACCTCTGTGCCACATGCAGGTGATCCTGCCGATGTGAGTTCACTGCCAATCATGCTGCCCAGGAGCACTGCTCTCTGCCGAGCACTGCCTCAGAAAAGTTCGGTATTACCTCAGCAAAGTTTGAGGCCGTACCGTGATGATATGTGGAGTTTGGGAAGACAGGGTTTGGACGAGCCCTTATTTGCGCATTTGGTGGTGCAAGGGATAGCTCAAGGTTGAGATCATCAAGGTGAGTGCATGAGGATGCCATTTGTTTTGCTTCTGAATTTTTTGATGTTTTTCCTTGAGTTTGCAGGAAGAAATGCTGGGTATCATCCGCTTGGAGAGATGTGGTTTAAATAGGCATATGCTGATGAGAGAGAGCCAACACAATTTCGGATTTCCCGGGCATGCTGACCTAATCGCTTCAAGGGGGAGCACATTAACTTTCACTTTACTTTACTTTTTTTCCGTGTTTTCTGGTGTTTTATGTTTTTGCCCGTTACTTTCATTTTCTAGTGCTTTGTGTTTTTGCCTTTCCCTTTCGGCTATCACCTTTGTCTTATTTTAGTTAGGGAAATGTGTTTTCTTTCCGTTTGTCGTCTTTGGTTTATTTTAGTTGGGAAGTGTCTTTTCTTTTTCTTTTTCTTTCTGCAACCTTCCTCTTTTATTTCCGAAACAAAATAACGAAAATACAAAAACAACAACATAAAATAAAAAATGCAGTAGAAATCATTTCTTCATAGTACTAGGTGTCTCAACCATAGGAGCTTTGAGTTTGGCCTTCTGGCTGTCCTCTTCCGGGGCTTCACGCACAGCCTCTTGGGGCTCACCACTTGAGCTCCCAAAGATCGCAATCTTAGCTTGAGTGTAACTACTCTTACGATCTGCTTGCTTGCGTTTACCCGGTCGGTCTAGGTCCTCCAGCTGCTTTCGCATGTCGCGAGAATACAACTCTACCATCTTTGATAGGCTTTTATTCTCGTCCCGTAGTACTTTTAGCTGGTGTCGATTCACCTCCACTATCTTTGCCCTCTCTCGTTTCAAGCTTTTTATAGCACTCTGACACTCTTCAACCATACTTCGCTCCGCCGCTCACTGACCTTTCAGAATCTCTACCTCATGGGATTTCGCAGTAGGCGATGACCCAAACTTGCAACACATGCTGGACTCTGCACGCTCAGTGCCAGGGCATCACTCGTGACCCGGTTGTCATCTCTTGTCCCGAACACACGTATATCTTTAGGAGTCACTAAATTTCTACCAACTCCAATGGCAACATCGTTGTCCAGGAGTATTGAGTCATTGACAGTCACAGGCCCCCTTGCGGAGGCAAAGTAGGGTACCCATACTGGTGTCGCCGCTTGGCCCCATGTCTAGTCGGTGGAGCTAGGTTGAGATCCAACGAAAATGGGTAGGAAGAGGCCATTTGATTTCTCACTTTTTTCTTTTTCTTGCTTCTTTTCTCTTTTGTGTTTTTGAGTTTGTGTGTTTTCCCTTCTTTTTCCTTCTTATAGACATAGTCTTTGACAAACCCTAGCCATTGCAGCGCGTGCCCCAGCATTTTCTGAATCTCCAGCAGTCATTGAGTCCCACAACCTTCGCGTTTTCCAATTGTACCCAACTCATTTATCACGACTTTGCTTTGTCTGTCTGAACGGACACGTTCAACAAAGTCTTTGCACCTTTCCATGAGCCCGTAATTTCCGCTTGTGAAAAATACGGTGCCTCTACTTGTCAACACGTGTCTCGCTCTGTCGAAACATCAAGGACCACATTATCTCTTTTCAGAAATCCCGCCTTCGCGCTTCGGAAAAAAAAATAAATTTAATAATAAATAAATAAATGTAAAAAAAAAAAAAAAAAAAATTTGAAACGTGTGGGTTTCGGATTTCATTTTGGGTTAGGTTTTACCATTGATGGGTTAATTTCATTGTGGGCTTTGGGCTTCAATTTTTTTTTTTTTTTTTGGGTTTCAGAATTGTGTAATTATGGTTGACTGTTTAATTTTTGTTTGTTTGTTTGTTTGTTTGTTTTTGTAATAATTATTATTATTATTTTTTGGTGATTTATATTTACTTTAGCACCTTTCATTTCTTGTTATAACATTGTTTGTGGCTAATTTTTAAACATTGAGGACAATGTTCATTTCTAGGTTTGGGGGTATTAGAGTTTAGCAAGTAAATTTGGTTTGTCTCTGAAAAAAATAAAAATAAAAAATTGTTTTTGCTTTTTTTTTTTTTTTTAAAAAAATTTTGAGTCCTGTTTTGTTTTGCTTTGTTTTTGAGTCACTTTCCGAACACATATGATGAGATTGTGATAAATGTTGCATGACTTAAATGAAAATTGAATTTTATTTATTTATTATTTTTCTTTTTGTAACTTTTTATTGTAAAAAAAAAACTTAAAAAAATAAATAAATACATAAATTTGGCATTGTTCTAGCATGATATGTTTGAAACCTTCTTTGCACTTGCCATTTGTTTCATAATTTTCCAATTAAAGGATTTGCATGATCTAAAGAATTGTATGAAGCATAAAATAGACTTATATAACCAACCATATAAAGTGAGCTTTTGAGCCTTGTACTTCAATTCATGAGTGTTATACACATACTCTTAATTTCTTGTCATCTAAGTTGTTGTTTGATCTCATTATTCATTGATTTGGTTGAACACTTAAAAGTCATTCATTCTTATGCAATTTGATTCCATGACATTTAAGAAATGATATTAAGGCCCTCTTTGGATCGTTTGTGTCTTTCAAGCTAACCTTATGCATGCTTAAGCATGATTTTTCCATTGTTAACCATTTTGAGCCTACATGTAAATCTTTTCTTTCATTTAACCAATTATATTTCCTCGCCTTAGCCTGAAAAACAAATATTTACCTTTCTAAGGAACTCATGAGCTTTAATTGGGATGTGTTTTTCATACTAGGTTTGGGAAGAGGTGTTACATTTCAAAAAATATATATTCACACAATTGGTGAAAGAAAAGAGTAAAGTTGTGATTAAGTGGTGGTTGATTGAATTTTCATTTTTGGACTTTCAAAATAAATTGGTGTTTGTTCAATTAAAGGAAAGGAGTGAATCATTGTAATGAAGGTATAAGGAGTTTTGATCATGTAAAAATAAATTCTCATTGTGATGATTCGAAGTCTTGTAAACAATTGTTTTATGCTCTTATATTTTGAGTTCCTTGGACTTTGTTTTATCCATACCCTTCATTTCTTACTCACCTTACACCCTTGGCCCCATTAGAACCTATGTTAAAGACCTAAATTGATCTTAAATGTCATGTGGTTGAATTGCATTCATTCTTCTACTTTTAAGTGTTTGGCATCCTTCTTGAGATCATATTAATGCAAGTTCTTCATCTTTCTATTTTGAGTTAAGTCCTTATGGTTTAACTCTATTATCATGTTTATAACTGAGTGTTGCATTATAACCATCTTCTGAGTGATTCATTTGTGAGAGGACAACTTTGGCGAGATTTGAAGTTGAACTTGTGCTTTGTATGATTTTTGAAATTGTATGAAAACTAAGATTGGAGAATTTGTTACATTTGGCAATCACACTACTACACTTTGAGCATATTATGTTTTGAACTTTGCCGCCTTGTAAATAATGTCTAAATTGAGCTTTTATTGTTAAAACATTTAAGTCATGTGCATGAGTCATTTCTCTTCTAAATGTTCGAAAAGATTATTTTGAGTTCTTTTTATTTTTGTTTTGTTTTTATTTTTATTTTTGTTTTTGCTTTTATTTTTGTTTTTGTTATTTTGCTTAAGGACAAACAAATCTAATAAGTTTTCTAACCATTTTGTTTTGTAGAGTTAGAAAAACGTTTGTGTGTGTCGTATTGTTAAAACCCTCAGGAGACACAACTCCTCCTACTAGGGATGCCTAGAGGTTTAAAGGCTTGTTGCATACGCTAAATGCAATCAAGTTACCTACGAAAGTGGTCTAACTAACTTCTTGTTTGTTTTTATCTTTGTTTTCCTTTTGTTTTGCTCGAGGACTAGCAAAATCTAGGTTTGGGGGTATTTGATCGGTGCATATTTACATATCATTTTGTACCCTTCTAACTTATGATTTGGTTATGTTTTTGAGTTAAACTTGTGCTTTTAATAAGTTTTGTGTTTGTTTCAGTGTTATAAGCTTAAGACTCACTATAAGCTTAAGAATGATACGGAAGTCTAGTTTCTGTAGAATTTTACGGTTCATGATTCTGAGTCTTCTAGAGAAAGTTATACATGTTTTGGCAACTTAAGGTCAAATTCGACAGCATCTGCGTTCCTGGGCCAAAAATCACATTTGAAGGCCTTCCCGTTTTTCCTTGAGCTGGGCTGCATATGCATGGAAATATAAGACAAAGAGCTTCAAGATCCATATTTTTCCAGATTTTTCAGAATGAAGCCACAAGCCCAAAACGAGCCCACAAGCTGGCTGCAATGCATTGTCATGCATGACATATGCATGATGAAGTGTTGTTGATTGTGAGAAAGTTTGGTGAAGCATATTTGATACCTATTTTTGAGTGGAATTTTGCAGCAGCCAAATGAATTAATTGAAGTTGAAGTGGATGATGCAACACTAAGCTTAATGACAAGAAGAATTGTTTTCAAATGCAATAGTGTGTTAGGTGAATTAAGTATTGTAAGTTGGTGAAGTGAGTGTGGTTAGTGAACTCTATTGTATAATTCAGATTTTCATTTCCCCTAAGCCTATAAATAGGGAAGTTCTCTAAGCTTGTAAACACACCCCAAGGGGGGGAGCTCTCAAACACTTCTCTAGAGCTCCCTTCCCTTCTCTCCCTCAAATTCTCTTAGTTTCCCTTTGTAGTTCTCAATTGTTGTAATAAGATCATTCTAACTTCCCTATTTATAGGCTTAGGGGAAATGAAAATCTGAATATACAATTGAATTCACTAACCACACTAACTTCACCTAACACACAACACTTAATTCACCAACCTAACCTAACACACAATTGCATTTGAAAACAATTCCTCTCGTCTTTAGGCTTAGTGTTGCATCATCCACTTCAACATCTTTCAATTCATTTGGTTGCTGCAAAATTACACTCAATTATAGGAATTGAATATGCTTCACCTAACTTCCCCACAATCAATAACACCTAATGCATATGTCATGTATGACAATGCATTGCAGTCTTCTTTTGGGCTCGTTTTGGGCTTGTTTCTCTATCCATAAAATTCTGGAAAAATATGGATCTTGAAGCTCTTTGTCTTATCTTTCCAAGAATATGCAGCCCAACTCAAGAAAAAATCCGGAAGGCCTTCAAATGTGATTTTTGGCCCAGTAACGCAGATGCTGCCGAATTTGACCTTAAGTTGCCAAAACATGTATAACTTTCTCTAGAAGACTCGGAATCATGAACCGTAACATTCTACAGAAAATAGACTTCTGTATCTTTCCAATGATGTATGGCTCATTATCTGGTTCTTCTTGAGTAAGTACAGTCCAATCCGTGAAGTTGACTGATCTGCAGACACCGTTTTGAGCTAATTTGTCTCCAAAATGCAATTAGTGAGTCTCAAGCTTATTACACTGAAACAAACACAAAACTTATTAAAAGCACAAGTTTAACTCAAAAACATAACTAAATCATAAGTTAGAAGGGTACAAAATGATATGTAATATGCACTGATCAACCACTTGGTCCCGAATGCCCATTTATATGAACTAACACCCATTTCAACCGTCCCATAATTTCCCCTTTGTTAGTCATCTTGCCTAACTCCCTTTCGCCAGTCCCGAAATCACCCAATAAAAATCATGTGCACTGTGGGATCCCTGAGACCTGGTACCTGCCAAGAGTTAGACTCAACTACACAAAAGATCATTCTCATTACCCTCTTTTCCATACTTTCTTTATCAACCCAAGAATTCCAACCATCACCGATAATATGATATAATTATGCCTTTCAAATAATAATATCATGCATAATATAGTGCTCACGAAATTTAATTAAATCAATCCCCGTAAAGGCCCCCGAGAAATCCCTACCTTGTTTCCAAAGCTAGTTCCGACCTCTAATTCCTCCAAGAACTATATCACCACTAACCTACTTTCTTCCTTTATCTTCTTCCTCTTTCTCTCTCTCCCAAGAATACTTACTTTGCATGCGATGCATGCAGTGTGCAACCTCAATTAGTACACAAGGTTTTTGTGTGTTTTCATTTGTTTGTGCAACTTAACTTCCTATATATATATATACAAGGAGCAAGTCGGTGGTGAGTCATTTCCTATTGGAGGGTGTATTGGCGGTTGATATAACTTATTGTTCAAGTAATAGTTATTAATGTAGTTATAGATAAGAAAGAATTTCTTTGTGACTCTTCCACCGATTCCTCTAATCCTATTCTTATCTTCTTGGTGAGTTGGCTAGCCTTGCTAGTTAATAGGTTTCTACTTTGACACGTATTAACAGGAAGTATTTTAAAACATATACATATATAATAGAACAAGGTATATATGTAATACATATATATATATATATATATATAGGGTAGAATAATATATGTAATAAAATAAGATATAAATATTTATTAAAACAGTACATAAAACAATATAGATTTAACTATCTATGTTATGAACTAAATATGTAACAAAATATTTAATTTACTGAAATATAATATATATATATTTCAAAATATGGGGTTTCACACTACAGCTAGTGCCCCTTTGAAACATTGGTCAATTCTCACTTTACCTCCTGAAAGTTAAAGTGACTCACTTTGCCCCCTTGACCAATGTTTCATGTTCCACATTGCCCTTACCGTTAACTCCATCCAAAAGTCCATTAAGTTTGATGACGTGATAGGGGTATTTTAATACTTTTGTGCACATAGGTTTTTTAATTACTTTTAAAAATTAGAATACAAACATAAAATTGAAAATAAAATAGATTTTAGGAAGGAAAAAAAAAAAAAAAAAACCCAACCCATCTCTTCTCCCCCAATCGCACCAAATCCTCCCCTTCTTTCTCTATCCTTGCCCCCCCACGCACCAGAAACCCAAAGCTCCCCCCCCCCCCTACCCTGCAACCCACCCTTCTTCCTGTGCAGAACTTGGAAAGCCATAACCCACCACCCGCAACCCATCCCTCCCTGCACAGAGCCCAGAACCTATTCTGCCAACCCATAACCTATTCCCTTCCCCCCGAACCTAGAACCTAATTATAAGGTGCGTGCTTGATTGCCTACAACTTGCAAGTTTTACAGAATGAAAAAAAACAAGTACCAAAACTATACCTGTAAGTAAATAAGTATGATATACACGTTTGTTTGTTTCTACAATTGGAGAGATATATATATATATATACATACATATGGAAACAAATTCAGAAATTATAAAGAGCTAAGGCATAGAGATTTGGTACCCAGAACCTCCAGAACCTATTCCCCCCCAAGAACCCAAAACCTATTCACCGCAAAACAACGCACAGGTGCCTCTCCCGGTACAGTAGAAAGGATTTTACCTGTCAAATTGAGTTTATCAAATAACCTTCTAACTTTATGTTGAAATATATCCAAAGGCATTCCTTGCTAAAAAGTCAAGCCGAGTTCGCATTCGAGTTCTCTTTTTGTAGACCGGATGGGACCTATAAAACTCTCAACTCACTTTTATCAGTGAAGGTACTAATTATTAGCGGGGACTGGGTGTATGTTCCATCCTTTACACAATTCTGAGAGTTTCTATTGTCTCAGTGCTACGGCCCCTTATTGTTTGATCCAATATTTCCCCAACTTGCAACCCACCCCCTCCCTACGCAGAACCCAAAAACCCATCGCCCCGCCCCCCCAACCCCATTGATTTCTTATACCTCCCCCTCCCTTTGGTTTTTTCTACCCTACTCCCATAGAAACCTCAGCCCCCATACCCATTAATTAGCTTTCAAATTTCATGCCTCCCATCCCAAAAATCAAAATAACAACCCTTCCTCTGTTTTTTCTACCCCACTCCCATAGAACCCCAACCCCCATACCTATTAATCAGCTTTCAAGTTTCATGCATCCCATCCCAAAAAACAAAACAACAAAACAACGAAGAGAGAGAGAGAGAGAGAGATCAATTTTTTAAAGTTTTAAATTTTATGTTTGTATTTTAATTTTTTAAAGTAATTACTTTTTTTATCGATAATGGAGGTGGGCTCCACTTTAGCACATTACCCACTCAAATTTGTGAATAAAAAACTTAGGTGCCCAAAATTACTAAAACACCCTTGCCACGTCATCAAACTTAACGGACTTTTGGATGGAATTGACGGTATAGGGCACTGTGAAACATCAAACCTTGGTCAAGGGGGCAAAGTGGGTCACTTTAACTTCCAAGGGGTAAAGTGAGAATTAACCAATGTTTCAAGGTGCACTGTAGCAATTAAGCCTAAGTCGCAATGTATGCAATCTCATTACATACTTTTCATGTCCACTTATATATTCCTAGGAATATAGTTGTTTTACTGTTATGATAATAAACCAAATAACATGGTTGAAAACTAGGAGTGGCAATTTCTGATATGACCTGTTACACGACTCGAAACTCGCACTTGAAAAACATGACCCAAACCCGCACAATTCATTATTGGGTAATTTCAGGTCAACCCGTTATAACCCGTTTAATAAACGGGTGGGTTTCCAGGTCAACCCGCCAACCCGTTTAAATACCCATTATCTCGTTTAAATTCTGTTAGACTATAACAAATTACAATTATACACTTATAATACAAGGATCCCTTGTGGAGTAGTGGTAAGCTGTTGGGCTTTAAGGATAGAGGTTATGGGTTTGAAACCCCTTGCCTCCCTCTTTCTTTTCCTTCTCTCCTATCTCCTTTTTTTTTTTTTAATCTTTCTTTTCCTTCTCTCTTCTCTCCTCTCTCTCTCTCTCTCTCTCTCTCTCTCTCTCTCTCTCTCTTTTAACTTTTATATATATAGTAATTAAATTAAAAAATATTATTATTATTAAGATATTATCACGGTGGCATGGAGCTTGAGGTGGAAAACATGGAGCGGATAACAGGAGCGGAAATTGCGGGTGTGGAGTGTTGCGTAGATTTCAGCTGCACCAAAATGGATTCAGCTGCATCCTCAACTTGTGATACTCGCAAGTGCACGAGCCGTTCGGTAGTATAGCATATGTAAGTGCGAGGTCGATTCCACAGGGATTGGTGATTGAATGATCCAATGAAAACAAAAGAAGCAAAAAGGTTTTGTACAACATTTGAGAACATTGAGAGCTTTTGGAGAGAAAGAGAGAGGTGTTTGAGAGCATGAGGAATTTGGAAAAGAAAGGAAGGTTTTGGGGAAGCTTGAGGATTTTGGAAGGGAATGTGTTTGAGACCTTTAGAGAAGGGAGAAGTGTTTGGGAGATTTGGAGACTTTTGGAAGAAAGGAAATGTTTGAGAGCTTTGAAGATTTTGGAAGAACATGTGTTTGAGAGCTTTGTGGATTTTGGAAGGGAAGAGACATGTGTTTGAGAAATTGGAGAATGTTTGGAAGAGAATAGAGAAGTGTTTAGGAAGTGTTTGAGACGGGAGAAGAAAGTAGAGAGATGTTTGAGAACTTTGTGGATTTTGGAAGAACATGTGTTTGAAAGCTTTAGAGAATTTGATGAAGGAAATGGGAGAAGTGTTTGGGAAGTGTTTGGAGAAGAGAGTGTTTGAAGAATTTAGAAGAAGAGAAAGGAAAAGTGTTTGAGATTTAGTACAAAGAAAATTTAGTTGAATGATCTTATTACAACAATTGAGAACTACAAAGGGAAACTAAGAGAATTTGAGGGAGAGAAGGGAAGGGAGCTCTAGAGAAGTGTTTGAGAGCTCCCCCCCTTGGGGTGTGATTACAAGCTTAGGAAACCTCACTATTTATAGGCCTAAGGAAGTTGAAAAATCTGAATTATACAATTGAATTATCTAAACACACTAACTTCACCTAACACACTACACTTAATTCACCTAACACACTATTGCATTTGAAAACAATTCTTCTTGTCATTAAGCTTAGTGTTGCAACTCCCACTTCATCATCTTTTGGCTCATTTGGCTGCTGCAAAATTCCACTCAAATATAGGTATTGAATATGCTTCACCAAACTTTCCCACAATCAACAACACATCATCATGCATATGTCATGCATGACAATGCATTGCAGCCAGCTTGTGGGCTCGTTTTGGGCTTGTGGCTTCATCCATAAAATTCTGGAAAAATATGGATCTTGAAGCTCTTTGAATTATCTTTCCAAGCATATGTAGCCCAGCTCAAGGAAAAATCGGGAAGGCCTTCAAATGTGATATTTGGCCCAGTAACGCAGATGCTGCCGAATTTGACCTTAAGTTGCCAAAACATGTATAACTTTCTCTAGAAGACTCGGAATCATGAACCGTAAAATTCTACAGAAAATAGACTTCCATATATTTCCAATGATGTATGGCTCATTATCTGGTTCTTCTTGAGCAAGTACAGTCCAATCCGTGAAGTTGACTGATCTGCAAACACCGTTTTGAGCTAATTTGTCTCCAAAATGCAATTAGTGAGTCTCTGATCGGTTCATAATTGTATATCATTTTGTACCCTTCTACCTTATGATTTGGTTATGTTTTTGAGATAAACTTGTGCTTTTAATCCTTTTTGTGTTTGTGTTTCAGTTAATTGAGATTTAGGTAATAATGATGGCTTTGGATAGGAAATGATGCAATCCAAGCATGTTAAGGCCTGATTTGAATGAATGGAAGAAGAGCCTAAACCCTACAAAATGATATGTAATTATGCACTGATAATGGAGCTTGAGGAACGTGCGAAAAATAAAAAACAGGTGTCATAATGGACGTCTATAAAAGGAAACAAGGGGAGAAAAAAAAAGCACAACTCCTCAAACTCAGAAAACAAAAAACCTAGCTCCGCCAATTTTCTTCCTTCCCATTTCTCTCAATCTAAACCTATATCCTCAAACTCAAATAAAATGGCCTCTTCATTCCCATTTTCTCTTGATTTAAACCTAGCTTTGCCAACACAAACATGGGGGCAAGGGGTTGTACCAGTGTGGATGCCCAACTTTGCTTCCTTACGAGAACCAGTGACCATAAACAACTCATTACTCCTTGACAACGATGTTGTCATTGGAGTTGCAAGGAGTTTGGTAACTCCCAGGGATGTGCGCGTGCTGGGGATGAGGGACGATAATCGAGTGGTGAGTGATGCCTTGGCACTGAGCATGCAACGTGCAACATCTGTCACAAGTGTAAGTCATCGCCTCATTGTGCAATCCCATGAGGTGCAAGTGCTAAGGGCTCAGTTGGTGGCAGAGCAGAGTTTGGTTGGAGATTGTCAACGTGTTATAAGGAGTTTAAAGAGGGAGAGGGCATAGGCGGCGGAGGCGAATCGACATCAGCTTGAAATATTGCAGGAAGAGAATCAAAAGCAGCTAGAGGCCCTGAATCAAGAGCGCGCCATGATGTTGTTGTTTTTTATTTTTTTAAAAAATTAATGTAGTCCCATGTTTCCTCTTTGTTTTTTTAATGTGAAATAAATATTTTTCTATTTTTTTCTTTTTTTTTTTTTCCCTTTTTTTCTTTTAATATTAACGACACAAATTAATGTGCTAATCATCCAACTATAAATACCTGTGAGTGTACGAATCTATTGGAAACTAGGAATGAGTAAACAAGTTATTAACCAGGTAACCTGTTTAAGATGACCTGAACCCGGCACGACACATTTATTAAATGGGTCAGGTTTGGGTTGAGCATTCTTGACACGTTTATATCCTTACATGACGCGAACCCGACACGACACGACCCATTACCACACCTATTGAAAACAACTGGTCTTGCCCATGAATAACTTAATAAGTTATTAAAAAAGATGTCCTTAACATTAATTTTCACATAATTAGTTAATTTTAAGGACATACTACTAACCATCTCCCACTTGCACTAAAGCCAATCAGATGTGTATCTAATATGACAAATATTCTAGGCGTTGTAGGCTTAGGCAGTGAATCTGATACGTTACCTACAGAAGCAACTTGAGGTTTCTGACTTTATCCCTCTCAAGATTCCCTAATAATTTGGTTAAGTCTCTCAGTGTGTTTTGGACTTCTTATGAGACCTTGGTTCCTTGACTTGAGCTATCGCCCCATTTTTGTTGGAATGTGTGCACACTACTAACCTCATGGTTAGAACCATTCTAAAGCGGCGATATTGTCTACTTTTGCTATTGAACCTGACATAGTACTTTACTTATATCCTTGGCAACTAACCATATCCAAAAGGATTTTCTGGTGTTAACTTCATATTCCAAATATGAGTTATTTCACATTTCTGTTTTTCTACTGTGATATTTTTCCCTTTATCTTGGAACATATCCTCAATTTTTCTTAAATACTGACGGTTGCACTTGACAGTTGCCATGGTTTTGATCCTGGGCTTCATGCTCCCATCATAAATAATATCATAGCTATTTGCACAATATATATGAAATATCTTATTCATTTGTTGTGCTCCTTTGGGATTTAACGGTATGTACATTTTGAAATTTGACTTCCATATCCTATAGGAAGGTGACCTTTCTATTAGAAGTTTCTATCTTGGAACTTCTTAGCACATGGTTTGAGATAATCCAATTAGCTCAATTTATATTTTAGATTTATCATGATAAATCATTTTCCATAATGGTTTTCCCAAATCATTCCAAAAGAATGTTTTAACCATAACTTTATGAAGAGGTAATACAATGTCATTTCCAAGATTGGTATGTTATCTAGGAACACGACTCAACTCCCACTAATCTTCTTGTAATACAAGAGATTCATTCGTATCTTTGAAAAGATTCAAACCCTTTTGACTTTCTTATCAAAATGAATGTTTCTAGCTCCCACTAGCTTGCTTGAGTTCATTGATGGACTACTATAGCTTATACACTTTGTGATTTGAATCTTGGGCCATTTCTTAAAAGCTGTTTTGTGTTTCCTTTTGTTCAAAACTCACAATTCAAGTATTTAGCTATTGCAAGCAATATTCAAATAGTTACAAGTGAGAAAGTTTCTTCATAGTCAATCCTTTCGCATTATTGTTGATGTGGAACAAATCATGGGTTTGTTCTTACGAAGGAAATTTGGAAATGGGGAAAAAAATTCAAAATCAGAAAATTGGGCTTCAAATATGGAAAATCATGTTTGTGCATTAATTATGGCGCTAGGAAAAAAAGGAAAGCATATCATTGGGATTTTTGGGTTGCTTGATTTCTTGATTTCTTGAGAAGATCTATATTGTATTTATATTTCTAGAATAAGTTATCGATCAGGATATTATTTTCTTGATATGATTTAATTATGATTTAAATTATTTTCTTATTAGTTAGGTTTTAAGAATATTCTGGAACCTAGGGTTTCCTACGTTTTTAGGGTTTCTTTGTTTTCTTTTTAAGCCAACTCATGGCATTGTATTAATAAGTTTTTTTTAATCATATTATTAATCAAATTTAGAGATTTTTCTTTTTCTGTGGATTCCAGGAGCTGATGGATTTCCGTTTATCTTTTTGGGTTTAGACGTTTATTGATCCGTAAATCTGTGCTTCCGTAATGCATCAAGTGATATCAAAGTGGGTCATCATTCAGAGCAAGGATTTGCCTTCTCAATGATGAACGACAATGGGAGGTACGCAAACCTCATCGACAATGGTTGTGGGGAAATATCAAATATTGAAGGGGATCGCGCTGGTGGATTTACCCGAAGCCAACCTTATCCATCCTATATTTTAAATGTTCCATGCTTTATGGGAAGTGACTCCGTTGAAGGATTTCTTGAATGGGTTGTAGATATAGAGGAAATATTTGATACAATAACGATTTCAGAAGAGAAGATGGTGAAAATTGTTGTGTCCCGTTTAAGAGACGATGTCACTTCTTGGTGGGATCATATGTGAAAATCTATGAAGCAGCAAGGTAAAAATCCTATCGCTTGTTGGCGTAGGATGAAGAGACTTCTTGTGAAAAAAATATTTCCTTTTGAATATGATATATATTTGTCAATGAATGGTTACAAGATTGATCAACCCAAAATTATGGTGAGCCAAGAAAAGATGGAGGAAGAGGTCAAAGAAGAAGAAATTGTAATGGAGGTTGAATTAATTGATGAACCAGTAACCCACATGACAGAGGGAAAAATTGAAGGTATGAATAGATCCGAATTTGAGCAGGAAACACATTTATTCAAGGAGTTTGATTATCAACTGGCATATTCTAATCTTGTTTATGAAATTAATTGTATGATTATTCCATCAAAGTATGAGCAAGTTTGAACTCCAAAAATTGAAGAGTTTATTCACACATCAAATTATATGTCTACCCAAGTTCAATTCAAGGAGAACTCGAGGTCAAGTTCTTTACAAGTGAAGGGGTATGATGTAGGACAAATCATGGGTTTGTTCCTATGAAGGAAATTTGGAAAAGGGGAAAAAATCAAAATCAGAAAATTGGGCTTCAAATATGGAAAATCATGTTTGCGCATCAATTATTGCGCTAGGAAAAGAAGGAAGGTGTATTGTTGGGATTTTCGAGTTGCTTGATTTCTTGAGAAGATTTGTATTATATTTATAATTCTAGAATAAGTTATCAATCAAGATATTATTTTCTTGATATGATTTAAATTATTTTCTTATTAGTTAAGTTTTAGGAATATTTTGGAACCTAGGGTTTCCTGTGGTTTTAGGATTTCTTTGTTTTCTATTTAAGCCAACTCATGGAATTGTATTAATCAGATTTTTTATTTATCATATTATTAATCAAATTTAGAGATTTTCTCTATTTTCTGGTGGATTCCAGTCGTTGATGGATTTTAGTTTATCTTTTTGGGTTTAGACATTTGTTGATCCATAAACTTGTGCTTTCGTGTTGCTTCAATTGCAAGATTATCGTTGTGTTCCAAACATGAAGCACTACTCTTCCTTAAGGAGTCTTCTAGTTCGTAATAGTCCCTTTGCAACATTTACAAACTAGTGTATGGATCCTAATGTCCGAGTAGAAGTTCTAACTGTTAGAAATTTCCCTTCCATTGTCCATCCTTTCGTAGTGAAAGTATGTTCCTTTAGAGTTCTTTACCTTCTTCTTCTTGATTTCTCCTTTCACTTTAATAGTCATGGTCCTACTCCCAATGTCTCTCTTTAGACTTGGTTTTAACTGTGACTCATATGCTCAACAATTGGAAAGAGTGTGATTCACCTTGGTGAGTGACACAAGGAAAAATCTTGCCCAGGTTTCCCATGTAGTGGAGTGCATAAACTCTCCAACTTTTCAATGATCCCAATCATTCTTAGTCTATGATGGACTGAAGCCCTTTTGACCATTTAGGTTTTGAAAAGATTACAAACAACTGCGAGGCATCAATGACGGCTTCTCTTCTTTATAACTTGTTTAAATGAAGAATTGTGGCCCTAGTAGTGTCCATGTAATGCTCCTTAATCGAGAGGAAACACCTTACTTGAATGCCCATCTCAACACGTAACATTTACGTAAAAGAGTGTGGGAAGTGAGCTAGCTTTAGTACATTGAGGTACTAAGCCAGGAAACCTAGGCCTCGAAGGCTTTCTTTGTCAAGCGTTGGAATGCGTGTTTGCAGATATACCGAAATAAATTTAACCTAACAAATCTAAACTATTTTCGCTAAATGGCGCCTCCCACTGTTTTTGCTAATTATGTTATTATTTGAAAGGTTTTTAAAATTTAAAGTTTTGATTTTGTTTTAATATTTTGGATGTTTTCTTTTATTTATTATGGGAGTTACAATTGTTTAAATTTTCAGTTTTTATTTTCTATTCATTGCCTTAATTTTTCTAGTTTAATGTGTGTGGAAGTTACGTGTGTTGGATACCTATAAAAGGCCACTCCTCCGTCACATTTGAACACACCACAATTAGATTTCTCTATTCTCATACTTTCATATATTCCCTACTTTTCCATATTATTATTTGGGGCAACGGTTTTGTGGCTTCTAGATTTCTATTCGACTGTGAACGTGCTCATAGCAGACCTTGAACCTGCGTATTGGGGTCGTATCTTGGAGACCTAGACGTAGGGAGGCTACAAAGGCTTTAGGACAATGTCTTTAACGTGCTTTCACTATATTAGGCTTGCTTTCTTACTCTTGACTTATTTTATTTATTTATTTGTTTCTTTATTTTTTCTTTATTGTTAAAGCTTTATTTTATATATTATTTATATCTTAATGTTTGAATAAGAGTTTTATAGAAAAGGAAAACACAATTTTTAATTACAAGAATTTAAAAAAAAAAAAAGGAAAACTCAATTTTTAATAACAATCTAAAGCCTTTATAAGTTAAAAGTTTTCTTTACCATATTTGTTGTTGGTACAAGTTCAATTTAGTTTCTTGCTTTAATTTAAAAATTAAAAATAAATCAAGAATAATATTTGACAGCTATATGTTTCGAAATTCATTTAAAAAAAAACAAAAACACTACACTGGAATTTAAAAGAATTAAAATACAAAAGAAAAGAAAAAGAAAAAGGAAAGTTTGTCTAAATTGATTTAGGGCCAGTTTCGCATTGCCTGTGCTGTAAAAATAATCGTTGTCAGATTTGCTGTGAGAGAAATCAGCTGTGAAAGAAAGCAGTTTGGCGTTTGGTAAACTTTTTGTTAAAAGTGTTTGTACAATAATCAGTTTTTGAGTGTTTAGTAAATTTTTTGTGAAAGTGCTGTGAGCTGTGTATAATGACTAAAAAGGGCATTATGTTGAAATAAATTTTCTGTTCAAGTGTTTGATAAAAAGAAAAGAAGCTCCACTTTATATTTTTGTTGTTGTTGTATTAAATATGTTTCCATGACACCCTGATTTTATTTTAATTATAAAATAAATAAAGTTTCCATTAAAAATAAATATATTGTAAAAAATATGGTCATAACAAAAATTAAGCTAGTTATAAACAAGCAATCATATACATTTCTAGGTAGATGAACTCATTAAACTTGCAGCTATATGATTTCTCAATGCCTCCATTTCTTGTGTTGCAGAACCATCTTCTTGTTGTGCATCAACCTCCATCTCAATCTCTTCACTTTGAATACCATTTAGGTCATCTTCACTTTCATCAAAATGACAATCACGTTTGGCATGTCTTCTTATATAGTTATGAAGTGTCATGGTTGCAATAACGATTTTTACTTGTTTTGCAAAAGGATAACTAGGCATGTCTCGTAAAATACTCCATCTCTTTTTCCATACTCCAAAAGTGCGTTCAATAACACTTCTAAGGGAAGAACAAAACATTCAAATACCTTAATTTTATCTTGCCACCATTCATCAAATGCATCAACGGTATTCTTAGCGACATTCCACACAAGACTAGTTTCCTTCCCTTTTAGATCTTTCCATAATTTCCATTCTTTTTTTAGTAAATCCCACTTGTTTTTCAATTGTAATTTTTCATACGGTCTTCATATCTCTTTACTAATACTTGTAACCAATCGTGCCCATCCAACTTTGTTAAAGTGAGTACCGGGACGATTGCAACATTTTCAATTGCGGTGAAGTTATTATTCTTCTTTGCCATCTTATTGCAACAAAGAAATTATACATAAGCACAAAAAGAAATAATAGCTATACAAATATGAGGCTAAATTTCAAGGAAGAAACATACAAATATGAGGAAATAATAGCCATAGGAAATCATAGCTATATAATGGCAAGGTAATTGAGAAGACATAAAAACTGTAAAAGTAGGACAATTCTCTGCTAAAAACACAAATAGAAGCTGATGGACCACAACCCTCATTGCACTATCAGTAGATTGTTAATCAAAGTATTAGAAGCTTTTAGAACACAGCATGAATGGGATTGAATATTGATCCTGTAACAATTCTGTCAGTTGCTTTCCCCTTTGGATCTAGGAAGAGATCAAACAAAAAAGTCCTTCTGCCATAGTGACAACAGCAAAAAGAAATTCCAGGCATCGAAGTAAGCTAGCCATATAATTTACTTTTCAATAACTTAATCATGTCTCTTTGTACACTTCAACCCATTCCCCCACAAATTTCAATATCTGGTTCAATGATGGCCTTTTGTGTCCAGCCACCTTAAAAAGAAATAATAGCTACAGACGGATGCAAAATAATATGCTCAAACACATTATTGTGACAGTGATGCAAAATTGATAATTCGAATCTGTCAAATCTAATTCCAACACAGTCATCCGATTGTGTATTCACCAGTGTACCTAAGTTGACACGATGTGCTCTGTTTTACCTAATGAAGTTTTTCTGCAGGTTTTGTAATACGTGATGTAAATCTCTACTTGTAGACAGAAGCTTTGGCTTTAAAGCAAGCAATTATATATGGGCATTCAGGTTTCGATTATTGTCTCTAACAATCAATAACAATCAAACAAATTTTCTGTTATTGCTTTCTCAGTGCCCTAGAACCTTAGAAATTAAATACAAAGGGGAAAAACAAAATAGGTAAGAAACAAAAGTAATATCAAATTTACCTCAGTATTGGGGCTTCTACACAGCGCCTGAGAAGAAACTGAGGTTGAAAGAATGGAAGAGACGTGTAAAGAAGGAGAAGAAGAAAATGAGGTATGGAGAAGAAGAGGCGTGCAGAAAGAAGAAGATACCTGCAGAGAAGAGGAACAGAAATAAAAGGGACAGATGATGTAAATTCTAAAGTTGTTAAAGGTTATTTTTGGTATTGTGAAAAATTCATTAAACTCCCAAACTGATTTCCGAGAAATCCAAAATTGAAAGCAGCTATGCAGCTGCTTCTCCAAACATATTTGTCTAACATCAATTATGACCAAAAAGTGATTTATATATTTTTTACCAAACGGGTTAGGCTTCCAAAACTTTTTAAAAAATCACTTATTACTTCAAATAAGCAATACTAAACGGGCACTTAGTCTTTATTAGCACATAAGTATTGCCTGCGTTTTTTTTAAAAATTATTGCTTGCCACACATTTTGCTTACCAACATTAAAGTCCAACATTAAACAAATTCATTTTTAAGAATATTACACTACTGCCAAGTTGGTTTGTTTGGAAGAGAATAAAACATTTAATTACAACCAACCATTTAATTTCAAAATTCACCAACCATTTAATTACAAATTCATTTAAGGCTAGTTTATTTGGTGTACGTTCTCTACACAATTTTAACAACAATCTAAACGTTGTCTACACAACTTTTAATAACAAATTTGAATTTTTAGTATTTATCTTGGTTTGAACATTTGGCATTTAAAACAAAATTCAAAATCTTATTAAAGTCAATATTCAAAGCTAATTAAGTAACCAAAGCTAATAACAGTTGGTATATATATATATATATATATTAAATAATAATATCATAATTAAAATAATAATAATAACAATAAAGTTAGATATCTTATCATAAACTTGGCACGTTAATTTTTTTAAAGTTATTTGTTTACCAATTGTTTGATTATTATTAAATTTCAACTTGTATGACATTTATATACAAGATTTTGTTGCTTCATTATTGTTTATTGGAATTGAGATGGATAGTGTAGAGACCAATAGTGTTAAACCTGGAAAATTTAATGGGACACCAAATATGTCCTCATCAATATTTGTGGAGATAGTTTGACCTTTGGACATCACTTGATGTGCGTATGCATATTAAACCTTGCAAGACTTTGGCATTGTTGGTGATATAGTCTTGAATAAAGTCTTTGCTAATTTTTCCTTTATAGTTTCCCTCTTTTTCTACAATTATTGTATAAAGCAGAAGGTTATATATATAAATATATACAATTACATACATATTAGTTAGAATAAAACATACAAAGCTTAAAAGAATAGAAGTTTACTACCTTATCATCAAAGACAATAAGATCTTGAGGCCAAGCTACTTGCGACCCAATGGCATCCCCAACCGTTTCTAACACTCCTTTCACAGGGATTGGTAGTGGCCAAGATTGTACAACTTAACCAATCCCGACAACTTGGTGTGCTTATGACACCCATGATAAAGAGGTTTTTCTGCTTCTTCCACAAACTTCCTAAATTCGTCCGGGTTTTCAGTAAAGTATTCATGTGCACCTTCACACGTATCAATTGTCTCATCCACTACATCAAGTTCAAGATATTGTTCTTGATTTACACTTTCACTTCCATTTGATTCAATAGGTTGCCCAGGCCATATCCAATCCTTATAGGTTTGGTCAACCCCATTGAAATACAAATGCTCCCTTATTACTCTAATAGTAAACTTTCTTCTATTCCCACATCTCTGGCATGGACAATGAATGCGCCTATGATCAATAGCATTTGCTAATGCTATCCTTAGAAATTCTTCAACCCCATCTTCATACTCTTTGCTTCTTCTATCTTCATGCATCCAAGATTTATCCATATCCCTTTAACCAATCCATTTCATAAACACAAAAAATATTATAAACAACTTGAGTTCACATTTCAAATAATAAGGGAAATATTGCAAATAAAAAACAAATATGGCCAAACAATATATAAATTGAACCCTAACTAAATGAGTGTTTTAATGATGCATATCCAGTTTATCCTATAGCTAGCATTTAGAATACTTCACCAAAAAAAAAAAAAGAAAGAAAGAAAGAAAGAAACCGATATTTAAGCATGGCATGAAAAAGTGCAAGAACTTGTAAATTTTGATGAAATACAAGTGTACTTACAGCAGTCAAAAGATCAGCAGTTGCATAAACAAATCTGATCCCTCTTTGACAACCTGCAAATTAAGGCAAATACAAATTAACATATTATTTACAAAGTAAACACAGAAATTAAGGCAACTTGGACTAGAAAACTGTACAATATTATTTACAAAGTAAACACTGAAATTGAAACTTAGTAAAAATAAAAATAAAAAGCTAATCTACTAATAGAAGTTACAGCCACCTTTAGGTGTATTGAACATGTAAGGAATGTTTAAAAACCCACCTTAAATTTGCAACTTCCAACAAACTACCCAAACTGATAAATGTTTTATCTTAGATAAGAACAATTCAAAACCAAAACTGACAAATTACACTTAGAAAATAGAAAAACCACTTGTCAAACTAATTACATAACAAACTAAACACATGGACTCTGAAACTGATAGTGGCAATTTGTGACGTCAATTCAATTCCCATTGCATAGTCAATGAGCTTTGCAATGGTTCACCTGTCTTTCTCATATGAGAGTTGTAGGAATTTTGGTTTGATGAATTACATAAATGGTCAATACCAAGCCAAGCTCTACGCATTTTACTAACCTGATGAATGTGAAAAAAAACCCAATTATGTTTATAGCTTAGACTGAAAGCAAACACCTATCAAAAACTAAAGTTCCCAAAACTCAATTCTACATGAAAATACAAAAGCCACGGAATCAAATTATCAAATAAACCAAGCTACCGAATCAGATTAAACCATCAAGTAGGTTCCAAGATAATCAATCACAAATTTAGCAACATAACACAACAAAAAGCTATAAAAAATATTTTAAAAAATTGATATGCTGATGTTTACTAAAATTTGAAGATTTTCCTAGTATTGAGAGAAAGAATGTTTGACCTTAAATTTTAGTTGTGAAGAGAGAAGAAAAGCTTACTAGAAGAGGAGGTGTGGGGTGTGGTCAAAACCCTAACTTTTGGGGGAAAGGGAAATGTGCTTCAAACTAATAGATGAAATCACACAATTGTCAACTTAAACTTCCGTCTAAGTGTCTGGGCTTGAGAAATTGCGTGAGTTGGCTTGAGAATTGTCGAATGGAAGAATGATTCTCACTGCGAATCGTAATGGTTGAGCATCATTTTAGCAAGAATGAGGCAGTGATGGAGGAGAGAGAAGAAAGAGAGAGTTTCAGAGGGATTGAAGGAGAGTTTTGTTTAGGAGATGAATTTTTAGGGTATAGTTTCAGAGTGAGTGAAAAAATTGAGAGGGAGTTAGAAGAATTGGGGCTAGAGTTTGAGAGGGAACTGAAGTTTCAGAGAGAGTTTGCGAGGGAGAGTAAAAATTTTGGGTTAGGGCGTTGACTCAGACTTTAGGCATCAGAGGTATATTACCAAAAAATGACCCTCTTAAAAATAAAATAAAAACTAATCACTTTAGGCATCTATATTTATGTAGATGATGCTAAAGGGGAATAAAGCCATCGTCATAAATAAACAAAAATGCCCGCTGATGTCTTTATACCTGTTTAGTATCGTTATTTTCGAAATTGATGCCTAATATGCTAATAGCATCGATTTTCCTCTCTACCGATGCCTATCTAGTGTTGCTGTAAGTGAAATTTGACATAGTGTTACTAGATAGTTAACCAACCTGTTCGTAGTTTAACCATGCAGTGTTGTGTAGATACAGCTGCACCAAAATGGATTCAGTTGCATCCTCAACTTGTGATACTCGCAAGTGCACGAACCGTTGGTAGTTTGGTGTATGTAAGTGCGAGGTCGATTCCACAGGGATTGGTGATTGAATGATCCTGTTTAGTTTTCCTACACAAAATAGAAATGAAAACAAAAGAACATAAAACAAGGATTTTGTACAACACTTGAGAACATGGAGAGTTTTTAGAGAGAACGAGAGAATGTGTTTGAGAAACTTAAGGATTTGGAAGAGAATGTGTTTGAGAACATGGGGAATTTGGAAGAGAAAGTAAGGTGTTTGGGAAGCTTGGGGAATTTTGTGAACTTGGAGAATTTGAGAACTTAGGGAAGGGAGAGAAATGTGTTTGTGAAGTGTTTGAGACATGGAGACTTTTGAGAATTTGAAAGAGAAGGGAAATGTGTTTGGGAAATTTGGAGAATTTGATGAAGGAATGGGAGAAGTGTTTGAGAACTTTGAGAATTTTGGAAGAGAGTGGGAATTGTATTTGGGAAATGTTTTAGAGCATGGAGAACTTTGAAAGAGAATAGAGAAGTGTTTGGAGAATTTAGAAGAAGAGAAAGGGAAAGTGTTTGAGATTTAGTACAAAGAAAATTTGGTAGAATGATCTTATTACAACAATTGAGAACTACAAAGGGAAACTAAGAGAAATTGAGGGAGAGAAGGGAAGGGAGCTCTAGACAAGTGTTTGAGAGCTCCCCCCTTGGGGTGTGATTACAAGCTTAGAGAACTTCCCTATTTATAGGCCTAGGGGAAGTGAAAATCTGAATTATACAATAGAGTTCACTAACCACACTCACTTCACCAACTTACAACACTTAATTCACCTAACACACTAGTGCATTTGAAAACAATTCTTCTTGTCATTAAGCTTAGTGTTGCATCATCCACTTACTTCAATTAATTCATTTGGCTGCTGCAAAATTCCACTTAAAAATAGGTATTGAATATGCTTCACCAAACTTTCCCACAATCAACAACACTTCATCATGCATATGTCATACATGACAATGCATTGCAGCCAGCTTGTGGGCTCGTTTTGGGCTTGTGGCTTCATCCTGAAAAATCTGGAAAAATATGGATCTTGAAGCTCTTTGAATTATCTTTCCAAGCATATGCATCCCAACTCAAGGAAAAATCGGGAAGGCCTTCAAATGTGATTTTTGGCCCAGTAACGCAGATGCTGCCGAATTTGACCTTAAGTTGCCAAAACATGTATAACTTTCTCTAGAAGACTCGGAATCATGAACCGTAAAATTCTACAGAACATAGACTTCCGTAGCTTTCCAATGATGTGTGGCTCATTATCTGGTTCTTCTTGAGTAAGTACAGTCCAATCCGTGAAGTTGACTGATCTGCAGACACCGTTTTGAGCTAACTTGTCTCCAAAATGCAATTAGTGAGTCTCAAGCTTATAACACTGAAACAAACACAAAACTTATTAAAAGCACAAGTTTAACTCAAAAACATAACCAAATCATAAGTTAGAAGGATACAAATTGATATGTAATTATGCACCGATCATGCAGATGGTGGAACTTTTCAAGAAATTCAAATTGGCATACCTCTCAAACCTGATGTGTTGGTTCCCCATCTCATTTCCCATGATCAACTAACTAAATCCTGCAGTTTAAGCAATGCAAAGATTCAAAATTTAAGTCTTTTGGATAGCGATCAGTACATTCAAAATCTGAGTCTAAATTCTAATACCATGGGATTATGCATTTACACGCAAACATCTATAAACATTTAAAAAAAGCTTTCTTTCTCTTAAGCTGCCAGGGTGTTGTACTTGATTAAAACTGGCACTGCTTTACTTATTTTTCTTGAAGCAAAAGCTTCACTTGGGTCATATGTCAGTACTATGAAAGTTGTGCAACATCTAGCTTTTTTCCTTTTTAGCTGACATTGACATTCTTTAGCCATGACTTTTAAACTTAGAAAGCATCCATACATTGCTAATGAACCCATACCATAAACTAAAATACAAAATCAGCAAAAGAAGTAACTTAAAATAAAGAACCCATACCAGTAGCTAACGAACCCATACCATAATGGCTAGAAAATAGTAAAAGAAGTAACTTAAAATACAGAGAAAATAAGAGAAACCCATACCATAAGCTAAAATACAAAATCAGAAAACTACCCCAAATAGATTAGATCCATTATGTTGTTTTCATAGTTTAGATTTCAAAACAAACGACCTCAAATTCCCAAAATAGATGAAGAAACGCACCTAAGTTTGTAGTAGGAGAAGTAAGAATTCAATTATGGTGATGTGGCCCAAACCAGATCAAGAAAGATTTCATAACTCAGTGGTTTGTCCTTCTATTTGTGTTTATAATTTTGGAAGAGAAGAGAAAGTCACAGATCTACGTTTGTAATGGAAGAGAGGGTTATGTAAGTTGTGAACACTTGGGAAAATTTTCAATAAGACAAGTCAGATCTCGTTTGGAGACAAAGGATATGAAAGAAGCGGAAAAATAAGAAAAGGAAGAGAAGGGTAAGTGTTCGTGGTGAGAGATCTAGAAAGTGGTACAGACAAGATAGGGAGGTGATGGGAAGAGAAGAAAGAAGGCTACAGACAGTTAGCGAATTTGGGGATTAAAGTTGAAAGCCTTCCAACTATTTGGGGATCAAACTTGTGAAATTATAGGAGATGAATGAACTCGTGAAATTAAAGGAGATGAGGGTTTGAGGAGAGGAAGGGATCTGACGAGGGAGAGAGGAGATTAATACCCAAATGAGTAACCCTAAAGTTATGTTACTAACCTTTGTTAACTGAAGAAGAAGGAGGGAGGAGAGAGAAAGAGACGAGAGAGGGAGGAGAAGGAGACGCAAGCGACAGAGACGAATCGAACGAAGAGGGGAGTGATGGTGAGACATAAAAAAAGGGGTACAACGTGAGAGTGGTGGGAAGAACAAGAGAGAGAAGAGGGATAAGAGAGAATGAGAACTATCAGGCCTTGAGAAAAAATATTGAGTAACTGTTCACTCAGTGTTTAAAAAAAAAAAAAAAAAAGCTTCAATAACAACGATTGCAACAAAACCATTATGGAAAGTTGTGAAATAAAATCAGAAAATCACACACCCTAAACCACAACGCTTATAAACCGCTTTTAACAACGGTTACGTAATAACTGTTGTGGAAGAAACAACTACAATGGTTTTGGAGCCAACCGTTGTGTATTAAGCATTGTCTTTTTGAATATTTGTAGTAGTGGAAGGCTCTAAGTCTCAAGGATGTGCGACATGTTCCTGATGTGAGGAGAAACCTTATCAGTGGATCGTCCTTAGTAAAACAAGGATACAAAATTGTAATGGAGTCGAATATGATTGTTATTACTAGAAACAATGTCTTTATTGGAAAAGGATATGTTTGTGATGGATTGTTCAAAATAAATGTAGTTTTTGAAGATAGTAAAATTTCCCCTCAAGTTTTCAATGTTGAATATTGTAATGTATGGCATGGAAGGTTAGGACATGTAAGTTTGAGCAAAAATCTTGAGCTAATCCCTAAGTCTAACATAGACCTTGAGCACAAATGTGAAGTGTGTGTTCAAGCCAAACAAAAACAAGGAATTCTTTCAAACTTGTAGAGAGAAACACCCAAATCTTACAGCTCATACATAGTGACGTGTGTGATTCAAATAGGTCTCCTGCTAGAGGTGGAAACAAGTACTTTGTGACATTTATGATGACTTCTCTAGGTGTTGCCATATTTATCTTATTAAGACAAAAGATGAGGTGTTTGATAAACTCAAGGTTTATAAAAGTCAGGTAGAAAATCAATTGGAGAAATAGATTAAGAGATTTAGATATGATAGAGGTGGAGAGTATACCTCAAATGAGCTTGGATTGTTTTGTGAAAAACATGGAATTATACATGAAGTTACTCCACCATATTCACCCCAATCTAATGGAGTGCCTGAAAGGAAAAATAGAACTCTAATGGATATGGTAAATTCTATGCTTCTTAGTTAGTAGTGGACTATCTAAGAACTTGTGGGGGAAGCAATGCTAACTACTTGTTTCATACTTAATAGGATAACATTGAAGGACAATGAGAAAACTCCCTATGAATTATGGAAAGAAAGATCACCTAACCTTAGAATGCTAAAAGTGTCAGGGTGTTTAGCTAAGATACCCATACCCGATCCTAAGAGAGAGAAAATACGTCCTAAGACTATAGATGCAGTTTTCCTTGGTTATGCCAAAAATAGCAGTGCCAATAGGCTCTTGGTGATTAACTCTCTAGTAAAGGAGGTTGCAAACAACACAATTATGTAAGCTAGAGATGCTACATTCTTTAAAGATACTTTCCCGTACAAAACAAGAATTTCTAACGAAGTACAAACAAGTGAGAAGCCTTTTAGCTCAACTACGATCGGAAGTTTAGAATCTCAAGAACTCAGAAGAAGCAAAAGGGTAAGAGTTGAGAAGAATTTTGGAGATGATTTCTATACCTTTCAAGTGGAAGGAGATCCCACAACTTATAAGGAAGCCATTATGTCTGTGGATGCACCATTCTGGAAAAAAGGCTATAAATGATGAGTTTCAATCTATAATCCAAAATAATACATGGATGTTAACGGATTTGCCTGCTGAAAATAAAGCGATTGGGTGCAAGTGGGTGTTTAGGAAAAAAGATGAAACCAGATGGAAGTCTTGATAAGTACAAAGCAAGATTGGTACCTAAGGGTTTTACACAAAAGAAAGGGATAGACTATTTTGATACTTACTCACATGTTTCTAGGATTACCACCATAAGGACTTTGATAACTTTAGCATTTGTGCAGAATTTAGTGATTCATCAAATGGATGTGAAGACAGCATTTTTGAATGGAGACTTAGATGAAGAGATCTATATGGAGCAACCCGAAGGATTCATAGTTAAGGGCTAAGAACACAAAGTGTGTAAGTTGGTTAAATCTTTATATGGCCTAAAGCAAGCTCCTAAGCAATGGCATGAGAAATTTGACAAGGTGATTCTAGATTATGATTTTAAGTTTAATGGTCATGATAAATGCGTTTATTATAAAGAGAATAATGGAGAACATGTAATCTTGTGCCTATATGTTGATGTACATTTTGATCTTTGGGACGAATTTAGAGATTGTGAATGATGTGAAGTCATATTCATTAAGGAATTTTGACATGAAAGATATGGGAGAAGCACATATAATCTTAGGAATGAAAATTGAGAAGACAACACAAGGAATTTCTCTAAGTCAATCTAGTACTATTGAAAAGATGTTGAAGAAGTTCAATTACTTCGAGTGTAAGCCGACACCAACACCTTAGGATCCCAATGTTCATTTAAAGAAAAATCAAGGTGAACAGTTTTCTCAACTGAAGTACTTCCAAATGATAGGTTCTTTGTTGTACATTGCAAATAAGACTTGGCCAGACATTGCTTATGCTTTTGGAAGATTAAGTATGTATACACATAACCCCAACAAGGAACATTCACTACTACAAAAATTGCAATAGACGACGGTAATCCACGTCGTGTGTATCCGGTTTTTCAACCGTCGTGAAATCGACCGACATCTTTTGATGCATAAAACCACGACAGTAAATCCCCGTCGTCTATTATTTGTAAAGACGACGCTTTAAAGGAACCGTCGTCTATTATATGTAATAGACGAGGGTTGTGAGTAAAAGCGTCGTCTATTATATGTAATAGACGACGGTTGTGAGTAAAAGCGTCTTTAATTGTATAGAAAGATGACGGTTCTTTGTTAAAAATTTATATAAAGACGACGGTTTTTTTGTTAAAAATCATCGTTGATTGTATGTAAAGACGATGGTTTTTACAATAAAACCATCGTTGATTGTATATAAAGTTCCCAAGCTGTTACATTTTAGTTTTTGGTTTCCTGTCATTCTATACAACAATTTTAACTAGAAAACCAACCATGATGCTTTATTATGAAATATATACACTCAAAAATTTCTTCCATAAAACTTGAAGATTCAATAATTATTACATAGTTAACCGACCTTTATTATACAACAAATATACTTTTTATATATAAAAAAATGAGGAATTCTACAGAATCAACTTCAACTAGTTATACATGTAAAGTGGATGAATACCCAAAGTTCATTGGTTTGCCAGCCTTCATTCTTGAGTTCTTAGATGAGTGTGCTTTTGAGGCTCAAAGGTTTTTGCACAAGGTCTTTTTGCCAAGGCCTAACCTTAATTCACCATTCCAGACATCAGGATGCATATCCACATGTCAGTATGAATCTAATTTTCTCTTCAGTGTGCAGTTCCAGTGATTTTTTATTGCATTGTCAGTCCTGCCAATTTCAATTCAAATTAGAGGAGTGAGTGCAATCAACAGAAGGAGCCAATCTCCCCATTTAACTTGTGTTCGTAAACATTAATTACACAATCATATAATGATTTATCTATGTGCATAGTAAACTTTATCTTCACCAACAAAAAGTACACAAATAATGCATGTCTAAGATCTAAATTTTGACCAATTAATATCATATATTAATCCCTATCCAAGAGATAAACAATCCAGATTTTTACCTCATTTGCACCACATACATTCACAGACAAAAAACTATGTACATATTTGTTCAACCATCAACTTTCAGTTATTGCATACCTTCCAGTTAGAAACCTTGCTATTTCTGCCCATTTTTGTTACCAAAGACTTGGTGGTAGTAAGTAAGAACCCACTCCTCTTCTTTTGTCCATGCATTTCTATTTATAGCCGGGCATAAGTGATTGTACCACCAGAAAGTAATTACTAACTTAATTATTGTATAGTCTATAATATTTGCATAGCAAACTATTACAAAACACAAAGGATGTGAACCATAGATTTGCAAAACATATGTTGATTGAAGGTACAATGTGAGCCAAAAGTTTGATGCACTGACTAGAAATCATTGTTGCCTACCTTTCTCGGCATTGCTTGCCCATTCAACCTGGTAAGAACTTTGCAATAACATACCATCTTTTAGCACCATGTCTCTCAACGTATTTCAAAATGCAGTCATCTTCCTGAAATCCAGATAAAGGCACAAATAAACCATGATCACTTATCATTTTAGCATATATATATAGTAAAAGCATGATTTCCCCATTGTTATAAAAGCATGCAAGAGTATTTTGCTTGCACCTCCTTTGTCCAGGGTCCCTTCACAATTTCAGGATTTAGAACCTTTTGCCAGCGCTGCATAAATATAAGAACTTCAGTATTTCCTTCTTCATTAACAATGTATCATAAACTTACATGCTAAACTGGCAATAACCGAGTAGCAGAGCTTGGCTTGGAAGTAGGGTAGTCAAAACAGCCTTCAGTTTCATATAATGCTTGCAAAAGGAAACCCATTTTCTCGTGTGGATCCACAACCTCCTCCTGCAGCTGCTCCTTTTTCACTTTCGCCATGATCTCTTGCAAAATAAGTTGTTCACAACCTTGAACATATCACAACCAGAAAACAAGCCCTAAATCCGTTAAAGTTAAAATTTTGAACATGCTAGCAAATTCAGCCTCCGATTCAAAATAAATCATAAATATAATACACAGGCACAAGCAGAGAGAATGGAAAAAGAACAAGAAAATGAAGAAACAAATTAGCAGATGCAATACCCAGATGAAAATTCGAAGCAAATTTCTATAGATTTGGTGCATCTGAGCAGACATATCCCTAATGCTGAAAAATTCTTCAAAGCATAGAAGCAAGGCACAAGAGAAGAAAGAGACCAAATAAGTAGTTTGCATCTGGCGGCTGGTGGTGACTGATGCGAAGAAGACGATGGCGTCGGTGGCTTGGATGAGAAAGAATGGCATCGGTCTCGTCGTGGTGTCGATGGCGTCGCGTGTTGATGGCTTTGGTGGCTTCGATGGCTTCACGGCGTCAATGGCCTCGATGGCCTCGAGGCATCGATGGCGTGGCTGGTAGATACGTACAAGGAGCAGAGAAGTGAGAGAGGGATTCAATGAGCTCAGGAGAGTTTCACAGACATAGGGAAATCTGAATTTTAGGTCGAGAGCGAATTCTCTTAAGCAACCTCCGTGTTTTAAAAGACGACGCTTGTTAATT
Organism: Prunus fruticosa; assembly: GCA_018703695.1. Classification (NCBI taxonomy): domain Eukaryota; kingdom Viridiplantae; phylum Streptophyta; class Magnoliopsida; order Rosales; family Rosaceae; genus Prunus; species Prunus fruticosa. The sequence goes on along the minus strand of JAHHUK010000014.1, from coordinate 96,689 downwards.
GACAAGTGCCGTGTTTTAAAAATAACCCAATGCAACTCTGTTTTAGTAGTGTATAAGATAGTATACCACGACGGTTTTGTAAAACCGTCATCTTTTAAAATACAACAACGGTTTTAAAGTGTACCGTCTTCTATTTAGAGTCGTGGTTTAATTAAATTGTAGTAGTGATTAGATGTAAAGACGACGGTTTTTAGTAAAAGCGTCGTTATTTATGGGTAAAGACAACGGTTTTTTGTTAAAAACCGTCATTGTTTATGGGTAAAGTCGGTGGTTTATAAAAACTATCGTTATTTATGGGTAAAGACGACAGTTTTTATTAAAAAGCGTCATTGATTGTATATAAAGACGACAGTATTGTGTTAAAAACGGTCATTGATTATATGTACAAACTACGATTTTTCCAATAAAACCATTGTTTTATTTTCTTTAAATATGTCGTCTAATAAGTTCCCAAGCTTTTACATTTTAGTTTTTTGTTTCCAATTATTCTATACAAAGATTTTAACTAGAAAATCAATTATAACGCTTTATGAATGATTATATATACTCAAAAATTATTTCTTTCATAGAAGTTGAAGATTCAATTTTATTACATAGAATTAGAAACAATGGAACTACATGTGATTGCTCACAAATTCTACCACATCCATAGATGATACCTGAATTACATGGTTCCTAAGGCCATCCCCAATGGAGGCTTTATTTGGGGCTCAACCACCACAAGGCTCCAATATATACAAACTCTCTTTAAAAAGGCATCCCCAATGGTGCAAATTTGGGGCTCTAAAACTTAAAGCCCAACCGGAGTAGTAGCTAAATGTATGACCTTGGTTGAAGCCCCTGAAACCGAGTGGGACCCACCAATTGAAAAAGCTGCAGCCCACTTTTATGCTATTTCTCACTTGCCTGCGACTGTACAAGGCATACTTGCCTTAAATTTGGCTGTTCATTTGCATTTGGCTGTTCATTTGCATTTGATTGTTCATGCCATGTTGGCCCACGTTATTTGCATGTGGCCCACATTCATTTGCAAGTTGCCTTAAATTACAAAGCTGTGCTTTGTATTCCAACGGAAATAAACGGGCAAATTTTTGCCCAACGACTATATTCCAACGGATATAAACGGCCATTATGTCTTTTTTTTTTTTTTTTTTTTCTATAAAATTTAAAATAAATAGATTTGTAACTCAATTCTCCCTATAAAATATCCATCATATCTCTCATAATTTTTACACACCACAACATCTTTCTCTTGCTCAATTTGTCAAATTATTTCACTCACTAGATTATTTAATTTTTTGTAATTTTTTTTGTTAATCTCTTTTCCACCAATGGCTGAAAGTTTCGAAGCAAAAAGGTGCAAATTACTCCATTTATAGTGCGGTGATAGAAGAATGAATATTGAGAATACAAGAGTTGGGAAGTGGTGTGTTATGAAAATAAGATGGTTGTTCATTTACAGAGGATGTGATGGTTTAAGAGATAACAAATATACGGATGAGATTCATATGAGGTAATTTGATCCAATGGTTATTGTAAGATGTACTCTGAAGAGATTAGATTTTTTATCTGAAGCCATCTACCACTATTATTATCTGACAAAAGTAAAAGGCATAGGGATGGATGGCCATAACGAAGGGTACATCACCATGCCTACCACAATTATTATCTGACAATGTAAATAAGAGAGGGGTGAAAAGCCATAATGCAAGGAACCCATATCCAACTTTGGGATGACCATCGTATCTATGAAATAAAATGTTGATTTCCAAATCTTGTCCAAATTTTGATTTTTTTTGGTTGAAATGTTCACAAAAAAAAACATAACATGAACAAACATTAAAGTAAAATAGTTAACCAAAAGGAAAAAAAACCACGTAAATCAAATTACATCATAAAACAATATAGAGCTCGTCATGAATATAGAACCTCCCATTGTGGGAGAGATTCCTTTAGAGCCCCAAAGATTCCATCGGAGCTCTAAATGAGGCTCTATAAACCCTTTTTAGAGCCCCAACCATTGGGGATGGCCTAATATTAACCCTTTCTCTTTCCTTTCTTATTCTGTACTCAACATATATCAAAGCCTTTCTTCCTCTCTTCAATCGCTATAGTCCAATGCCCCTTCTCATGTATCTTTCCCAAAATCTCATTCTTTGTTCGGCAGCTTTTTCCCCCTCTTTCAATGCCTTCCCTGCTCCATAAAAAAGAAAAAAAAAAAAAGCACCCAATAACAAAAATACTTAAAGCGAATAAAATGATATTACCTTGTGAAAAAAATTAATCAAATAACTTGTTAATTTTTTTTCAAGATCTTACAGGAAAACAAGATTAGGATCAATACATAGCACACGTTTCTAATTAGAAATTATTTGAGTAATGAACAAACAGGATTCAAATCTCTCTTACTTCCTCCCAAAAGACCAAGAAATCAATTGAATGTAATGAACAAATTTGAATGCTATGAGAACTCAGTTTTCTGGGACTCAAATTAACTGAAATGAACTTTGTGCAGAAAAACAGAGATTCAGTGACACACTTATATTAGAACACAAAGTTCACTACATTCTAGACTTATAATACAACAAATATCATAGGCTTTCAATAGAAAATCCTAAAGCTTAGAGCCATGACCTTTTTTTTTGTGGCAATTCCTGGAGAGACTTATTTGATCAAGTAAAAGAAATACTCTGACTCAACTTATAGTTCAAAAGAGCTGCACATAAAAAACAAATAGGGGAAAAAGAAAGTCAGCCAAATTCAAGGGCATAGACATAAAAAAAATTCAAGTTTCATGTGTTTGTTTTCTAGAGTTAAAAAAATAAAATAAAATGCAGGAATGGCATTGAGAGTGAAAACAAAACCAACTCTTAGAAAACACTCCGAGTCCACAAATCGCCATCATCATCATGTCATTGTTGTTATATATATGTAGATAAATACACAAACACAATTAAACAAATTGCTCTTTGCTGCGCATCTCATCTCCAAACCAACCCCATGCACAAGCAACAATGAAAGATTTAAAACAAAGTCCATTTATAATTCAAACATCACAGTCAGAAAACACTATAACTACTACAAGTCCCAAATATTTTAAGGGAAGAGAATAATCACATAGTATTTTATTGTTGTATTTGTCTTCTTCCAGTCCCAAATGTTGTGCACCAATGCTATATTCATTATTAAAAAAATAAATATTAAGGAAGGGGGAAGAAAACTCTACTTCAGGGGGTCTAAGAATTGAAAGTTTCAAAATCCTCCACTACCCACACCCACCTATACTTACATTTTTTTTATCTGTCTTAAGCAGGCCTACACATAATATCAGGAAATTATAGATCACACATGGGCTAGAGAACAAAAATCACAACTAGAAACAAAGTCTCAAGAGACCAAATACTTAAATATGAAATGTATTACGATGACAATCAAAATACCTATACTCATAGACATGAGCTACATAAGCAAGCACTGTGAATAACACAAGATGAAATTTACAGACTTGTTCTTATTCATATGTTTTGACTGTCTTTCCCAAATTCAGAGTTCCTCTCTCGATTCCCAAGCACCTATTTATGGCAAATGTCAAACCAAAGAAAATTTGTGGATATATTCTCAAAACTAAGGAATAGAACAACACTGATGAAATAAAAACCCAAAAGTAAAATCCCCAAAGCCCCAAAATCCACAGAAAGAGAAAAACACATAGAAGTAATGAATTTAATTTTCAACTAACCTGTTCCCAAGTCGCTTCAAAACAATCCAAGCCAATATGAAACTTTATTGCACAGAAAAACTAAGTCATTAATAGGAAAATCAACATAAATCTAAGACACAGAAAAACTAAGTCATTAAACGGGCACCTATTGCATAGTATTATGTTGCCCATATGTATATTTTCTTTTCTTTTGCTATTGTAAAATTTTAAAACCCTTTGTGGGGGATTGTTATTACTTGAAAGGTTTTTAAAATTTAAAGTTTTGATTTTGTTTTAATATTTTGGATTTTTTCTTTTATTTATTATGGGAGTTACAATATTCATTGCCTTAATTTTTCTGGTTTAATGTGTGGAGGTTACGAGTGTTGGATGCCTATAAAATGCCACTCCTCCTTCACATTTGAACACACCACAATCAGATTTCTCTATTCTCATACTTTCATATATTCTCTACTTTCCATATTATTACTTTGGGCAATAGTTCTCTGGCTTCGAGATTTCTATCTAACTATGAATGTGCTCATAGCAAACCTTGAGCCTGTGTATTGGGGTTGTATCTTGGAGTCTTGTAAACCATCATTACGTGCACGTAGGGAGGCTATAAAGGTTTTAGGACAGCGTCTTTGACGTGCTTTCACTATACTAGTCTTGCTTTCTTACTATTGACTTATTTTATTTATTTATTTGTTTCTTTATTTTTACTTTACCATTCAAGCTTTATTTTATATATTATTTATATCTAAATGTTTGAATAAGAGTTTTACAGAAAAGGAAAACACGAACTGGAACTCGAGAGTATTCTATCTTGAAAAATCTTAGTAGGATGGGAGACTCCTTATTACTTGGATCACTGCACCATAATAGGATATAGGGATATCAAAAATAATAGAGAGACAATATATTGATTCACATCTTGATGTGAGTTCCCATATAATTTGGCCTCCAACAAATGTGTATCCCTGAATATTATCGTGAGGCACCATTGTATTAGTTAAGTATTAGCCCACCATGCTTGCTTAGTATAGAGATCCAAGCACAAACCTCATCATAATAGAATGTTGGCCATGTTTGTTCCTACCCTTGCAACATCGAATGTATAAATGGATTCCTCTTAAACACAAGTACTTTGCACCCCATATGTGAGGCAAGCCTTCACAAGGGTCATGCTTAATTAGAATCCACCATGGTGGAAGGCCATGACTAGCCTTTCAAAAAGTCTATCGTTTATCCACTTAATTTAGAGATAATTGAGGGTTTTAAGGTCTCATCATACATACATTTAATGAAATTAAACTATTAGGCATAGGACAATTATTACTCCAAATCATATTAGTAGTTGTATGATACTCCACTTTTTGTTTTGAAAACTAAATCAATTTCATAAAATTCTTTTGTTTGAAATTGGGAATATGCATTACTACTAATGAAAAGTCTTTCTTTCCTTAAGTTTGGTTAAATAGTTGTCTATAGGCTTATGTAGAGGTGGGCTCGGTTTGGTTTGGTTTGGTTTTGAGGCCAAACCGTGCGCCGAACCATGAACTTCGGTGTGGAGAAAACTCAATCCGTGCGCCAAACCAATGAGGTGGGAAACCGATCATATCGGTTAACCGGTTAGATCGGTTTGGTTTGGTGACAACCTGCTTGAAAATATGTAGTCTCTAAATTCATTCAAACTCAAACATTCATACATATGCATCGTTCATCATTCACATCCATCCAAAGTTTCAAAGTATGCATCATTCACCATTTACAAATTACATCCATCATTCACATTTTAAGTACAAAGTTTACAAATTACATCCATCATTCATCATTTTAAGTACAAAGTTTACAAATTACACCCATCATTCACCATTTACAAATTACATCCATCATTCACATTTTAAGTACAAAGTTTACAAATTACATCCATCATTCACCTTTCAAGTACGAAGTACAAAGTTTACAAACCTATCTTTTGAAGTGCAAAAAGTTTTTGGCAAAAGATAGGTTTGTTGAGGAATTGACTAACCTATCTTTTGCCAAAAACCTACTTCAATCTCATCAAAAAAGAGCTCCAACTCTAAAATATTTAAGTGAGCTCATCAAAAAAGGCATCCACATCTAAATTACCTACTGTCCAGCCCTTTTAATTAACAAACCTATCTTGTTATGTTCAAAAACCTACTTCAATCTCATCAAACAAAGCTCCAACTCTAAAATATTTAAGTGACCTCATCAAAAAAGGCTTTCACATCTAAACTTCCTACTGTCCAGCCCTTTTAAGTAACAAACCTATCTTGTTATGTTCAAAAACTTACTTCAAAATCATCAAAAAAGAGCTCCAATATAAAATATTTAAGAGAGCCCCTTTACAAACCAATTCTTCATGCTCCCTTTAATTTTTGGCAATAAGCATTAGTGGCCAATGGCCACTTGTTCATTTTCATTCCGTTGCAAAGTTTGAATATCTACAAGAATAGAGAACATGTAAGACAAATTCAAATATACAAAGTTAAAAGTTAAAACAGAAAATAAAATAAAATAAAAACATAACATCAGTGCCTGATTCCATTTTCTCCAAAGCTTGATAAAACTCAAGCTCATCTTCACTTGGCTGCTTGTTGAAGTCAAAAGCCACTTGGCTTAGCCAATCCTTAGTGCAAACAAGGGCCTCAACTGTTTTAGGAGTCAAAGACGCCCTAAAAGGATCCACAACCCTTTTTCCCATACTAAACGCAGCTTCTGAAGGCACACTTGAAACAGGGACGACAGCAAACACATCCCTTGCAATCTTAGATAAAACTGGAAATCTTGGAGAGTTCTCTCTCCACCAATCTAGCAAATCAAAGTCTGCTATTTCTGGATCTTGAGCTGCCTCTAATAAATACTTGTCCACCTCATTCTTAATTTGAATCACGGCTCTATCTTTTCTTGTTCTCGCAAATTTTTTAAGTCTTGGATCATTGCATTCAACTCTTACCTCCCCTCCACTTTGTACATTAGCCTCTGCAGTAGATTGGGCAGCTGCTGGTTCCTCTTTCTTATAAGCCTCATACATCTTCATTAAGAGATCCTTCACCCCTTCTACCATCACAATAACCTTCGAAGCATCACTTTCTAACTCCTCAAAGCTATATTGGACATAGTCCATTTTGTAACGGGGATCAAGCACCACCGCCACAATCAAAACTTGGTTCACTTCTTGAATATTACCCCAATACTTATCGAACTTCTTTTTCATTGAAGTTGCAACTCTTTTCAAAAAAATGTCTTCACTTACAATCATTGCATTCAACTCATCAACAATAGAAATCATCTCATTGAAGGGGATATTGGAAGTAACCGTCTTATATGCACTAAATTATAAGGTAGCCTCGTAAAATCTTTTCAAGAACTTCACAAAAGCTCTTGCATACTCCCAATCCACAACGGTTGGAGGCTTCAAATTTTTTTTAGTGCAGATTTCCCCTTCTTGAACCTTTCTTTTCTCTTTTTTTTCGGAATACCATCATCATGATCACCACCACTTTGATGAAAGTAAGATGCATAGTCTGCTGCCTCCTCTTCCAACCTATCAAACCCTCTTTGCAACTTAAAGGCAGCTTCTAACATAAGATATACTGAGTTCCACCTTGTTTTACACTCCAAAGGTAATAAACCTTTGCTGTCAATTTTTTGCAAGGCCAAACAATGCCTAAATTTGTCCAACCTAGATGGGGATGAACTTGTATATACACAAGCTTTGCGAATACATTTAATTGAGTCATGCAATTCACTAAGCCCATCAAAAACTATCAAATTAAGGATATGCGCACAACACCTCATATGTAAACAATCACCATCTAGCAAAAGAGTGCCCCAAAGCTTCAATTGCCTCTTCATATGCCTAATGGCCCCATCATTAGCCGTAGCATTGTCAAGTGTAATGGTGAAAACTTTATCTATTCCCCAATCATGCAAACAATCCTCCACAAGTCTCCCAATAGCCTCACCTCTATGATTTGTAATTTGACAGAAATTAATGATTCTCTTATGCAATTTCCAGCTATCATCAATGAAATGGGCTGTCAAAGCCATATAGTTCACATTTTGCAAGGAAGTCCAAGTGTCCGTGGTAAGCGACACTCTTTGTGAATTTAGATTTAATACACTCTTGATTTTGACCTTTTCTTCTTGAAAAAGATCCCACACATCTCTAGCAATGGTTCTACGAGATGGTGGATCAAATCTAGGTTGACACTATCTCATAAATAGCCTAAAACCGACACCTTCCACATGCCTAAATGGAAGCTCATCAAGTATTATCATCTTCACACAAGCAATTCTACTTCTTTCCTTGCTATATGAATGAGCAACTACACTTCCTTTGTTGTCAAATACAAGAACTTTTTGTTTGTTTTCCTCTCTTAATGGACACCCCCCCGTACATTTTTCTCTCAAATGTTGCATCATTGTAGATGTCCCATTTTTTATGAGATCACATGCATAAGATGCACGACAATACTTACAAGAAGCTCTAGGTCCTATATTACTCCCTAGTTCAAATGGTTCCTTAATGAAATGTTTCCATACCTCCGATGCTTTCCTAATAGGCTTGATCTTTCCCGAAGTGGGAGGACGTGAAGGGAGTGTAGCTGCTTCATCCCCAATTACTTGTGGTGTATCATCTGTTGTGGGTGTAGGACTAGCTTCCATATTTGACATTTTCAAGGCCTATAAAATGAAAAACATATTCATTAGCAAAATCATAAACATGCCAAACAGATTTTCAAAGCTATGAGTCAAAACTTTTACTTATTTATTATTCTTTTTCAAAACATATATAAATTCAATCCATAGTAGACTATAGATTAAAATTATTCACAACAGATTTTATACAAGTAAAGTAAATTGTAACCCAATTATCAATTAAACTGCATAATCTTGACTTGAACAATAACCCAATTAAACTGCATCATCAAGCCTTTTACATAAATTTGTTCCTTAATACTTCATAGTACACTAACTCATTCTATCTAATAAAGCTAATCAAGGATAACAATTGACAGCTAAACTAGTCTTGAATTAGAGCCTTTTATGTGTTCAGGCTTCAATACACACCACAGAATCATAGATATCTATAGGCTATAGCAGTTACAATTTACAAAACAAAACACATATATAAGAAGGAAAGGAAACTTACCCTTGATTTTCAACACAAGTACTAGTTCAAAACTCTCCAATTTGCTAGGTAAATTGTCTGCATATGCAAGAAGTACCAAAATTAGGGCTATATCCAAAACCCCCAATAATTAGGGTTTATAACAGATACAAAAATCATAAAACAAAAAAAGAAGTTGTTGAGGAATGAACTAACCTTTGTAGAGAGAAACCTTGTTTGAAAAATTACATGAGAGAGTAGGATGGGTGATGGCAGATTGAGAGATGAGAGACGTAGAGATGAGAGATTGAGAGATTGGGCGACTGAAATATGAGAGGTAGGTGTGTACGACTCAAGCTATGAAGAAGAAGCGGCGCCGACGACGATGCGACGGCGCCAAGTCGATGCTAAGTGGTGGTGACGATGTGAGGTTGAGGCGGTGAGGTTGAGGCGATGTCGGAGATGCAAAGGGGAGGAGAGATGGATGAGCACGATTGAATTGGGATGAGATCTGATCGACCTAGATTAAGTTGAAGGGCTAGGATATGCTGTGCAAATGTGCACAGCATATAAAATTATAATCAAATAAGAATCAGCCATGTGTATTAAAAATATTTAATTACATATAATTTAAGTTACCCGGTTCGGTCTGGTTTATCGACGGTTTTTAAAATTTCAAACCGGGCACCGAACCATGAAGGCCGGTTCGGTCCGGTTCATGCGCTGTTGGCAAAAAAACAAAACAAAAAAACCACACCAAATCGGACCGATCGATTTGGTTCGGCCGGTTTTCGGTCCCATATGCCCAGCTCTAGGCTTATGGATGATTATGGACTTGATTTCGATCTAACATCTAGCCAAGATATCAGATCTAAAGTCTTTGGAAGGTGATTTTTTTATTATATGTCTTAACTACTTAAAACATTCATGGTTTCTTAGGCGCTGGACCCATAAATAATCCAAGTCATTAGACTTCATTATTCCTTCTCTTCTTCTTCAACGGGCCTCCATCTTCCTATTTACAAAACTCTTTGAGAATAGAAAACTCAAAGCCCAATGGACTTTAAAGGAGTTACATTCTTAGAGAGGTAGAAATTACAATTTCAAATTGTAGGGGTCTTTTCTTCCAGCGGCCGGACGAATGGGCTTGGGCTGCTGGAAAGGATGAACTGATGAGATTGCCCCGTTTCTGAGTTCAAAATACCGGGCTCCAAGAGAGTTTTGAAAGGAGTAGTGACAACCTTAGAAAACACATTGGAATCTTTCCACCAATACACTAGACGAACGTGACAAAACTAGTGACAGTATGGCTTGGCTTGAGGAGCTTGTGGCATGGAAGCTAAGCCTTCACAAGTTTAGCAATCTAAGAGAGAGACAAAAGCTTGTATTTCTTATGGAAACGAATGTTCAGGGCAAGGGGAAGAGAGACTTGAAGGGATTTTGACTAAGGAAGAGAGGGAGATATGGAAATAGAGAATGGGGTGTCTTCAGGAAATTCTCAGCCACTTGACAAAGCTTGGTCGTGCTCTGGATGATGGGTTTGCTGAGTAGAGAAAGCTCCCTTTTATAGGCGCTTAAAACCCTAATTCTATCGATCCTCCATTCCCACTTTTCCTTTGCTTCTTTCCATTCACTCATTTTTGGTGAAATCTCTTCAACCAGAGCGCATGGGTCACAGGCTCTTTGGAGTTCCAAGGTTTTCTATGCGGCTGGACCTCCCTATGGGGGTGAGGCGCCATCTACTTTCTTCCTTGGTTTTCAAATTAGAGCTCGCAGAGGAAAAAGAGAATAGATGGAGTCGTTTGTCCAATGGGCATTCCTCCTGTCCTATGGATTTCTGTTGGTTTTTGTGATGACCTCTATTTGACTTGGTTATGGAGCTTTGACAATGGCTAAACTCGATGCTAGATGTTTTATTAAGTACTGGGCTGGGCTTTTCCTAAGGCATTGGGTCGATGGCTTCTTACTTCCAGGGTTCGCTAAGGCTTCGTCAGCCGCTGGAAATGGCTTATTTGCTTTACCTTTTGACGAGGTGCTAGAGGCTTTAACTCATATGGAGCTTTCCTAAGTGTTGCAGACCCTTAAATATTCTTTTAAGGCATTAGGCCACCTCTTCTCTCTCTCTCTCTCTCTATTGCTTACCTATGTGTTCAGGCTCAAGGAATGGGCAGTTTTCATGCTCCCAAGCAGCCCAAAAACTTCTATCCCTTGAACCTTCAATGGGCCTTGTGAATACTTGTAACCATCCATCCCACAACCTTCTCAGCAAGCCTCGGATATTTGGGTGGCTTGGGCTCACTTAAGCTTGTAGCATGGTGTGTTGCTTGTTTGCTTGGCGTGGCACGTGTGCAAGCGCATATGATGAACTTTCATGTGCTTCAATCAGGTTTTTTCTCAATAAGGTATCGCACTAAGCTAGGAATATTTTTGGGCCCAACCTTGGATTTTTGGGCCTCAACACAGATTAAGAGAGAAGAGGCATGTAAGCCCTTATTTTAATTACAAATCAATAAATCAATCCATTTCTTTCATTTGGATTCATTGAAAACACTTAATTCAAACATATAAGCAATTATGGGGTAAAATCACAATTAATTAAAGTTTTGGGCAAAACTGTAATTTTTCAGCAATTACAAAAACAGCCCCTAATTTTCAAAAATCACAAAAAGACCCAACGTCGGTCCTCCCTAGGGTGGGCCTACATGTATGGAGTGAGTGTGTGTGTGTGTGTGGATTGTATTGTGTGTGTTGGTTGGTGAGAAGTTGGTGAGAAATTGGGACCACAAGAGTGGTACCATCTTTTGTACCAGAACAACATCTTCAATCTTATTGGTCTATTTCAAAAGTGAAATACACAAAGAGGACGAAGGTACAAAGTTTGGTGGAATTTTTCATTCTTTGTTTTTTACTAACACCTATTATTCACATCAAGTAACACCTAGAGAATCAAATATGTATGATATCTTAGAAAAATCAAAAACTAAAGATGAACTTCTCAAGAACACATAGAACATTTCATATATTTTTGACACCTCAACAGTCACACAAAAATCCTAAAATCATAGAAAAATCATATTCATGTCTAGAATTTTAGGACCAACATAACCATGTAAAAATTTCACACATAGACGCACACAAGCACACAAAAAAGCCATTGATGCCGCCACCCCCTATGTGCCCAATGTTGATTTTTTTAATTTTCATATTCCAACTCATTTCACCTATATCTCATATCCTTTGAATAAGTGATATGAGAAAGAAAATCTAGCACATAAATCACATAGGTTTGAATTAAACCCATATTAAAACCAATAACCAAAAATAAAAGGCACAAAGAGACTTGACCTTGGCTCTTGATACTACTTGAATGAAACATTTATCTTCTTTTTTTGGAAATGAATTTAGCCACAACATATAACACAAAAACATTCATAATGGCGGATTAATTTTGCTTATTCTAGTTGAGCTAAATCTTTTTCATTTTACCCAAATATCTTATGATCTAGTCTCTTTAAGCACAAAATAGAAAAGAGAGAAAGGCATAGGATTTTACCCTTGATGACTATTTCTTGAACAAGCCAAGAATGATCACCTTTGTAGGAAAATGCCTTTTTTTTTTCTTTTGTACATTCATTTGCCTTCATGAGTTTATTGAGAGTCTTGATAAACACCTTTAAGTCACGTCTTCTATAACACAATTGTATAGTGCCCTCAAAGACAAACAACATAGCCACAAGACATCTATGATGTCTCTGGTCTAAGGATTAGTTTGCACCATTGCACTCTATGAGTTTGATAAGTGCATTATTTCCTATATTTTTATACCTCTTATATTTGGTTTTTGTAGGGAAAGGTAATTAAAAAGAGCATTATTACCATACTTTCCTTATTTTTAGCTATTCTGCGCTTTTGGAAGGATTTCGACTGAAAATTGACTTTTCGAATGAATTTTAGCGCAAGGCCAATTGGAGAAGAAAGCGAAGACATTGAAGATCTTTGTGTCAAAGTTTTATAATTTTCTACCAAGCCAAATGCTCCAGACTTGTAAGTCAATATAGCCTAAGTTGAAATCCCGTAAGATATATGCTTGGAAAGCTTAGAGATCAAGCTACGTTTCTCATAGTTTTCCAGAATTTTCTAGGAAGTGGAACAACCCCAAAACGTGCGTGCAAGTTGGTTGACGTGTTTCCAAGTCAAAGAAGTATTCTTTCCTAGTTTGTTTTCTTAATTGTTTGGGATTTTGTTTTGCTTTAGGAGAGTTTTTCCAGACCTTTTAATAGAGTAGGGTTTAGTTTAATGGGTTCTTAATTTTCTAAATCTGTTTCTCAAGAGAGAATGAGTTGTTAATTAAGAATACTTTTGGGTGAGCCCAAGAGGGGATATCGAATGAATTAGGAGAAACCAACTGTCAACATGCGTAGTAATTAGGGTTAATTGGCTATAAGAATTAAGTGGAATAGGTTATGGTGAAATCGGATGCTCTAGTGTCTCGCTAACTTGATTTTCTACCATTAATTAAATTGCTATTTTTCATCTTTGTTTTAATTTAGTTTAATAATTCAATCACTCTCATTAATCAATTATTCAAATAAACTTTTGAATTAATCATAATTGGTACTTAAAAGGAAATTACAGTCTTCGTGGGAATGATACTTCTTATCTCTATATTACTTGTGCGGATTGTGTGCTTGCAATAATTTCACAATAGACTTCTAGTTTGACATGTGAGTAAAGACTTCCATTATAGAACTCATGTATTTGATCGCGTTTAGTGTACTTGTTCTCTTGCAAGCACCTACACACATATCTTGGTGTTGCCACACTCAATGACTTGAGACCTCGTCATTCTCTAGATAAAGAGAAGATACTACGTGTATTGGTCGTGGCGGAATATCAATGGCCCAAATGTATGCAATCCCATTACATAGTCCTCATGTCTACTTATATATTCCTAGGACTACAGTTGTTTTACTATTATGATAATAAACCAAAGCAAACTCTTATGTCTCCTTCTCTTGAAACTCTTAAATCCATAAAGCCTCACCAAGCATAACTCTAAGTTTTTCCTTCCTTCCAAGCTATAAACACCATAGCCTTCAAACCTCAAGATTTTCCTCTCATCCTCCTTTTCTTGAAACTCTTAAATCCCCATAGCCATAGCCACAAACAACAAAATTATCAACACCCAAACTCAAGCATATCCAACACCAAGTCAAGCACATGCATTCTCATTTTCTAAACTTGTGGGTCTTTAGCTCCCACACTCCAAGCTCTCATGCCAAGCTCACACAATCTTGATTCAACATCAGCAAGTCATCTTCAACCATCCTTAGCATGACCAAGCAATCGTCAAGCTACTAGAAATCTACTCAAACCACCCATCCTTTATCTCCATCTCTCGCTCTCTCTCTCTTACTCAAAAAGCCCCATCACAAATATGAAACACCCATCCTCTCAAGCTAAGTTGAAACCGTAGTCATTACCTTTTTGGTAAGAAAACGCAAATATAGCAAGCTCTTCGTCTAGTTGCCGAAAACACCCAAAATCTCAAGCCTTAATCCTTTCTTTATACTCATTTTCTCTTAGCTTCCACGCCACAAGGCTCTCATGCCAAGCCTAGTAGTATCTTAATTCACCAAAGCAAACTCTCATGCCAAGCCTATGCAACATAAATGCACCATCGCCAACTCTTCGTCTAGCTGCCGAAAACGTCAACACAAAACATGTAGCAGCTGGAAGAAGAACAGAGTACTCTCCTTGGACTTGCCTCTCCCTCACGATGCTTTGGGCCTAGTTCTCGCTAACTCAGAAAAAGGGGCAACGAAGGCTTGATTCACCACTCTATCACGGTCCAAGAATCAACAAGCCCGGACAAGCCTTCCGAAGGAAAAAGACCCCAACAATTATCAAGCTTTGTCCTTTTGTTATCTGGAACATGGACATAAGAAACACTGCCAAACACTCTGAAGTAGGCAACTGAAGGTTTGGATCCGCCCAGGCTTCCTTTATGCAACACCGTTTTGTTGTTTAGTGTATGCAGCTGTTAATTGTCTACGAATGCCATTTACATTACAGAAGTTAGTGAACTCTTGTGATGTAAATTCACCTCCACGATCAGTGGGAAGACCTCTTATATGTGAACTATTTTCTCTCTAAGTTTTGCTCTTCTCGGAGAGAGTTGAAGGAAGTTTGTTCTCTTGGCTGACACTGAGCAAGCAAGATGAACATTCTATTTGAAGACATTGCAGTCTCCATAATCAATCCTCTTTCAGGATGATAAATCTTACATTTTCCACTTGTATTTGAATTGCAAGCCCCTTCTCTTGTAGCTGACCAATGCTTAACATATTACTCTTCAGATCTGGTACATAAAACACACCAGTGATTAACATATTACTCTTCACTTGTATCCATATGTTTCCTTTCCCCATCACAACTATACTTTAATTGTTTTCCAATTTCACAGACTGAAGCTTTCATCAATGTCAGAGAAAAACTCATTCTTGCCACACATATGATTACTTGCAACCTGAGTCCAAAAACCATAACTCTTCTTTGCTAGCATTCTTGTCATCCACATAAGTGATCAGTAGCATCTCTTCATTAGCTTCTACATAGTTAGCTTTAGTCTTTTACTCCTTCTTTGGACATTCATATTGAAAATGTCCAAGTTCATGGTAGTGGTAGCACTCAATGGGAGACTTGTTGAAGCTTTCACTACCTTTTCCTCTTCCTCTAAATCCGCCATGACCTCCACCTCTTCCTCTTTATTGATCTTCATAAGTAACCTTCAATGCTTGTTCTTCCACAACATAACCATTCATGCATTGTTCATGCACCAGAAGGCTGCTTTGCAACTCATCAATAAATAGGGGTCTAGATCATTGGATTCCTCAATATAACACACAACATAATCGAATTGGGAGTCATAGATCTTAGAATCTTTTCAATGACAGTAACATCCCCCATTTTCTCACCATGAATCCTCATCTTGTTGGCTATAGTGAGGGTTCGAGCAAAGTACTCATTTACAAATTCCCCCATCGTCATATGAAGAACTTCAAATTCCTTTCTCAGACCTTGTAGTTGTGCACACTTTCCTCGGGCCATCCCCTAGTACTTTTGCTTCAAAGAGTCCCAAATGTCATTTACTGTGTCTTTGTTCAAAGTGGTCTCCAGGATAGATCAATGAATTGCTTGGAAGAGATAGTTCTTGATTTTCAAGTTTTTCAATTTTATATCTTCAATTGCCTTTCTTTGTCCTTCAGTGAGATCAACTCTTTCCACTGCTGTAGGAATCCCAACTTCCACCAAGCTCCAATATTGCAAAAAAAATTCCATAAGCATACTCCAATGATCGTAGTGTCCATCAAATTTGGAAACTTTGGAATTGTTGGTTGCACAAAACTGCTTTCAGTCGACATATTCTCGTTGCTACACTCTTAGAAGACTACCTGCTTCTAAAGTTTCAATCAGGCCCCGTGATGGAGCTTTGATGCCAAATGTTAAGAACTAAGTTTTTTTGGTAAATGGATAATTGCCGAAATGTCACCTGAACTTATACCTCAGTTTCAATTTGTCACCTTAAAGAAAAATTTAAGAAAAATGTCACCTTAATTTTTCAAAATTCATGATTTGTCATCTGACTTTAACACCATTCAATTTTCCATCCATTTTAAGGGTATTTTAGTCTTTCCATTTTCAAGAAGAAAAAAGAGACCTTTCTCTCCCTTTCCCTTTCTCCCCTACCTGCCCCCAATACACGTTGCACAGGACACCCGCCCGTTGACATTTCTCTTAAAGTTTTCTTTGAGGTGACAAATTGAAACTGAGATATAAGTTCATGTGACATGTCTAAAAAAACCCATTTTGCAAAATATGCAAGAATTGGAGAATGATTTTATTCGATAAAACAACTAAGTTGGCCTTTAAATAGCCTTACAAGATAATTGAATCAAAGAAGAAGTGCAGCCCACGTTAAACAACCCTAATAACATGGTAAGTGACTAAGGAATAGGTCAAATAAACAACATGTCTCTTTAACAATAGGGATTATTAACAAAACAGTAACAAACTACCAAATTCAAACACTAATAACTTTAACAAAACCAAATGCCAAAGCAAGCAAATTGAATTGAGGGCTTAAGAACTAGGTTATGATAACTCTTATCTAGATTTGTCAAGATCTGGTAAGAATGTCTAAAGTTATTGGTAATCTATCATTTGAAGTCCTTAAGAACTAGGTTATGAGAACTCTTATCTAGGTATCTGCCACCACTAATAGGACCTCTACTCAAACGATATCACCACTGGTCCCACTTCTGTCACCATACTTTTTGTTATGACTGCTACAATTACCACCAAACCCCTATCATAGTCAATACTACCCTTATGACTACAATCATCGTGAAACCCACGATTATCAATACAAGCATCACCATAATCACAATTAAACCTAAAACCCATAAAAAATTGTTAACATACAACAATAAATCATATTCACAATTGATGACACCTTGTCCAGAAAAATAAAAAATGCTAGAAAAAACTTAGGACACTTACCTCAATTACGACTTACAAATCAATAATTTGCCTTTAAATCAAATTATACACCCGTTAGAATGAGACAGAAAGAGCAAGAGAGTTTTGTTACATTATCATTGAAAAACTAGAATGAATATCTTTGAATAACTTTGGCTAAGTGTGGGAGGGTCCAGACATGATCATTGAAAAAAATAGAATGAATATCTTTGAATAACTTTTTACATCACAAGAGAGTAAATCTCTTGTTAGGAGCATAAGGTATTTTTATTTGACAAGAGTTAGTATAAGCCTCTTTTGAGTGACCAATAAAATGGGATGAATTTACGTCAATAGATCTTGAATGCGAATGTTTAACCTCCTGAGCCAAATAGAGTGCACAATCATGTGGAAAACATCATATCTCTTAGGGGTTCCATTCACCAAAAAATGTCGTTGCACTTGCTTCACTCTCCTTTGCATTCTGAGGTATTGTCTGCTGGATATGCTCATCAATATGTTCTTGATATCGGATATATTCTTGACTGGCACTTGCACAGAAAATGACTTCCAATCCAACACATCACTAAAAGGTGGAATATAGCCATCTGAAATCAACACGGGGACGCACTCGGCATAGATTGCTTCTGCCACCCTTGGACTTGCTACTTCATACCCACTTGGGCATAAGCAAAACTTGCTGCTCTTCATCATTTCTTCATAGGACACTCCTTGAGGAACTTTTTCGTAGACTTGCACATCTTGGTCTTTGCCTTTCCATTCATTTAGAAGAAGGTACCTGATATGGCCATGCAGACCGCCTGCAAAGAAAGCTAGTGTGGATCGCTTTGATGGAGGCTGACCACCAAGCCTTGGGAGTTTCGATGTTAGAAGCTTAATTTCTGGAAGTGACGCGTCTTTAGAGGGATTAAATCCCTCGGAAGTATTGGCATTGCACAAAACCCTAATAGACTTGTGGAATAAATGGGGGACAAATGCAGTTGTAATTGGCCCCTGTAAAAATTAATAGTGCATCAAGTAATTAATTTAATATTGTTCAACTTATTTAAGCTAATCAGAAATAATTTTCTAATAAATAAAATAAAAAAAGATAAAACATGAAATAAGAAAAAGGACAAACAACCACAAGGCACTTGGTACTATTTCTTAAACTTTTATGGTTTTGATGGTTAAAGGAAATTACCAAAAAATATATATATACAAATAATTAATTCCAAAATTAATAATTGCAAGAGACAAATACATGTTAAATAATGATAATAACCATCACATATTTTTTTGTTCTCTATAAAATAGAGAAATATCTCAAGGAATATAAGACATCTTTTTTCACATAATTTTTTTGTGTTTCGTTTTTCTTTTTTCTCACTCATATACTATCAAGATACCATGGAGTTCGTCAAGACCATTTTTCTACTTGTGTTTAGTTAATAAATATATCTATAACCAAATCCAGAGAATAATGTGGCGGACTCCTGGACCCAAAAAGAATACTTAATATATCTCTAAAAAGTTTTGGATGAGTTTTCGGAAAGAAAAAAAATTTGAATTTGCTCTCAAGAGTAGCATGGTATGCATGTGATTCTATTTGATGGAAAACTGAACGAAACGTGCAACACATTAATGGTGAGAGGGACATTGGCTAAATTAATTAGTTTAGATCCTTAATTTTCTAGAAAAAAAAAATTCATGAGGCAAATTGAAAATAAGGTACTAGTTAAGGGGGATTTCGACAATTTACTCCTTAAAATAATACAGAAGTCTTTTGTTGGTTTCATGATATTTTTTTAGGGAGATTCACTAATATACCAAATATAGGAGCCCAAATTATAAAACAACCTCATATGAAATGGATTTTATAAACACACCTAAAGCCCATATACAACATAACAAAAAGGCTTTTAACTTCTTTTAAATTACAAAACTGCCATTGATTTCTTAAAACAAACCCAACGTTCCCAAAACCTCATAAAAAAACCTAAAAAACACTCAATAGGGTATCAAAGTAATTTAATAATCAAAATTAAATTCAATAGGGTCAGCTATCATTTTTTCCGTTTTTTTTGGATTTGTTTATAAAAATTAAATGGTGTAGAGTTTATTTGTAATTTTAGTGCTAAGAATGAGTATATGACTAAATATCTCATCTTTTTATTTTTTCCTTTATCAAAAAATATGGTGATAAGGCGGCTGGCTAGCTAGGTTTCTCTAAACCACAATTTGTAGTGGTCCTCCTCCTATCCATGCAAAATGAAACCGACATGCAGAAAGACAAAATAAGAAAAGAGGAGCGTCAGGATGTGGTAAGTATTAATTTGGAAGGCCAGCAGTAATTTTACCATCACTACTCGCGCACACAGCGAAAAATTGGAAGAAAAAATGGTAAAGTATTCAGTTTGGAGTGCACACAACGGAAAAAATAGAAAGTGAAAATTAAATATATATTACTAGAAAGATTGTGTTATGCGTACCCAATCGTGACAAGATAGCATGAAATGGTCAGCGCCAAGGCTTCGGTTCCAGAAGGGATGCTTTTGAGCGATGAGATTGACATAGTCAATGATAGCAAGCTTCATACCATGTAGATCGTGTGAGTCAGGCATATACAGGTACTGAACCATTCTAACCACACTAAAGGGAAGAAAATAGACAAGTGCCTGATTTGGGTCTGTTGTACGGTACAATTTACCCTTCTCCATCTCATGAATAAACCTGCCTTCTGTTAAATACATATGAAAGCATGGACCGTCATGAAATATTGGGACTTGTCCTTCTTCGTAAACATATATCTTGAACAACTTCTCCATCTCTAGGTAACTCCTACATATGAATTATTTATAAATCGAGTAAGATTCGGATAGACGATTCTATTAACATAAGATAAGATGTTAAAATGTAAATTGAACTACATACTAATTATGTTTAATTTTTATTTTGTTGCACGATATATATGTATAATTTGACAACATAAGTATTTGTTTAACATTAAGTAGAGATGGGCATGCATATACCTATGAAAAGAATTAGGGTTCCGATATATGGGGCCTCGAGGAACATAATCAGGGTCTTGATGGGTTGATGTCTTGTTTCTAACTTTAGCCGCTTCTCTTATCGAAGACCTTGCTCTACCCAAACTTGCTTCTAATTTTTCAAGCTGGCTGCTGCTGCTGCTCATGAATAGTGTTTTATTAGGTCCTTCTACTTGCTGGGTTAGCGTCTCTTGCACTTCATCATCAACTCCCTAATTAATCACCAAAAACCAAATTAATTAAGAAAAAATCAACATCCAGAGAGAGAGAGAGAGAGAGAGAGAGAGAGAGAGAGAGAGATGAATGTTTCTCACAAATATTTGAGGGGCCGGAGCTGGGGCACCTCTTTGATTATTTGAGAAAGCGAAAATGGGAGCTTGTGATGGTTGGGGCTGCCATATTTCTTCTGTAGATGAAGGAACAGAATAGTTGCTTCTACTATTACTAGTATCATTACTAGCTACTGGATTCCATGTAGTCTCCGATGATGACGACGACAATGATGAAGAGCTGAAGGCAGTCGGCTGTATGAGAAAGATTACCAACAAAACCACCAAAGGGATTACAAGCAATCCCACGGAAAAAACTTGTGTCTTTCTGGTAGGCCTCATCTCTCCAGTCTCCACTTTCGTTGATGCTCCATATCCAAAATACGCACCAAACTTTCTACAGTGGATACTGGTATATCCACCACTACAAGCTAGCTAGTTTCTTTTTTATTTTCTCTCGCTTTTCCAGTGAAGGATAGAAAAGGGGACTGAGGGAAGGGTAATATATTGGAATTTTGGAATCACCTACAGCTTGAACTTAGACAGTGACCTCTTCAGCAGTACTTGCTCTATGTGTGGGTCTGGTTCGCTTGCATTTTTTATTTCCTAAAATGCAAGTGATCACGTTCTCCACAACCAAGTTTGCTTCTCTGTATCATTTGACCGTCTGAATTCAGATTCTTCGCTTGGATATTATCTTCTAGAATTTGCTTGGCTTTAAACATAACACTATAATATTGGCGTGACTTGTGTACTATTGATTTACTTTCTTTACACGTCAAGAATTCCTATTATAATTTTAATTGATTTACTTTAATTCCTAAATTCTACTGTAAATAGATTTATGAATTTATTATTTATTTGCTCATTCAGGTTTCGTTTTATTATAAATATGACATCCTACAAGGAGAAGAATACACAGAAAATTCCCACAAACAAATATTCTCATATTATGTTTCATATTTTAGCATGGTATCAGAGCAGCGATGTTGGAATTGTTGACTCTAGTTTCAAACCCTCGCTGCTACTATGGGGGTTGATGATTTTTTCAACCCTCATGGAAAGGGCACCACCGACTCAATCTCTCTTTCTCAACCAACCATAGCGAGTTGAGTGCCCAAGTGGCTCAACTCCTACAGATGCAACCTTTACCCCGTACCCGATCCTAAATCAGGATCCTATTTTGATGACCCCGAACCCCGATCTTGAATCAAAATCCTATTTTGATGACCCTAACTACGACCATGACTCCGACCATGACTTCGACGATGACCCCGACCCCAACTCCGATAATGACCCCGACCCCAAATTTGTCTCTTTTTCAGACCCAGAGCCCGACTTCGACTCCCACTCCAGCCCCAACTTAGGCTCAGATCCCGATCCGGATTCCTACTATATCCTATGCATTTTCCGCTGCACAGATTATGACTTCCCGACTAACGACCCCGACACATGGACGAGATTGCTCATATTGTGGTGATTCAGAGACACACTCGTGAGACTTGTTTTAAATTGGATGGCTACCCCGAATGGTGGGCTACTCTCAAAAATCGAACACAACGTGATATGACCAGTAATGGTACTAGATATGGATTCCATACTTCGGATAAGATTGATTCCAGTAGTTGGATAATTGATTCCGGTGCACTGATCATATCATGTTTGATCCTAATGATTTTCTGAATACTACACAACCCCGACGAACTTGTATTGCTAAAGCCAATGGAGTTACTTATCCTGTGACAGGGGCTAGCACTGTTGCACTCTCATCCTCTCTCTCATTGTCTAATACTTTACTTGTTCCATCTTTATCTAATAAATTGATGTATGTTAGTCATCTTACTGAACAATTGAATTTTTGTGTACTAATTTACCCGAGTTTTTGTTTGCTTCAGGATATTCACAGGAAGGAGATTCTTGGTCGTGGTACTAAGAAAAGGGGGCTATATTATGCAGATGACTTCAGTCCCGGCATGGCTAATAGTGTGACGCATCCCTCTCATAGCAAACAAAAGCAAATCTGGTTGTGGCACCGTCGATTGGGACATCCGTCTTTTAGTTATATGAAGCATCTTATACCAGATTCATTTTCAGGTTTCAAGGACTCTGACTTCATATGTGACACTTGTATTTTGGCCAAGAGTCATTGTGTGCCCTATCTATTGAGTACGACCAAGTGTACTACTCCGTTTATGTTAATTCACTCTGATGTCTAGGGACCTTCACCTATCGCTGCTCCTTCTGGCATTTGGTGGTTTGTTACATTCGTAGATGATTGTACGTGGATGACATGGCTTTATTTGCTGAAGAATAAAAATGAAGTGTTTTCTCGTTTTCAGTTCTTCCACAAACAAATGAAAACTCAGTTCAATGCTCAAATACAGATTCTTTGCTCAGACAATGATGGAGAATTTGTCAATCATGACTTTCAGACATATTTCCAACAATATGGAATTATCCATGAGACGACTTGTCCTCAGACACCACAACAAAATGGTGTTGCTCAACGAAAGAGTCGACATCTTCTTGAAACCGCTTGAGCACTTCTGATTGGAGCTCATATTCCTCGCCATAACTGAGATGACGCTATTGTCATCACAGTTCACCTAATCAACCGCATGCCTTCTAGTGTATTGACCTTTAAAACTCCCTTACAAGTGTTTGCCCAACACGGGCCCCTACTCTTTGTTTTGGTACTCACACCCTGAATCTTTGAATGTGTGGCTTTTGTTCATCTCCAAAAAAATCAACGTAGCAAACTTGATCCATGTGTGCTTCATTGTGTTTTTATGGGTTATGCCATTCATCAAAAAAGCTACCGCTATTATCAACATTCTACCCGACGTACCTATGTCACTTTGGATGTGACCTTTTTGGAATATGAGCTGTTCTTCCATGACCCATCATCCAATTCTACGCTTCAGGGAGAGATACGAAGTGAAGAACAGAATTGGAGAAACTTGGAAAATGAAGAAATTCTCCTATGTGCATAAATGATCGATCGGCCTTAGTTGTAGCACAAGATTACTTTCTGCCGAAAAGCGATCAATTGCCCATTCATAGTGATGAATCGCCTGATCCACCTGAATCCCTGCCAAGATGTTTCTGATTCGAGTCCTACACCTACAGACAATACATAACAACAAGATGAAGACCCCCCTCTAACTCAACAGTACCAACAAACCAATCTCCTAAGAATATCCCTGAGGTAACTACTCCTCCTACACTTGTGAATTTATAGGATAAATATATTGGATACCAATTACCTTTCAGGAAAAATCGTGGGAAGCCACCAAATCGTTATTCACCTTATATTGGCAAGACATCAAAGTATCCAATTGCGAATCATGTATCCACTGAGAAGCTGTCTGAACCACTCAAGGCCTTTGTGCATCAGTTGTCTGCTATTCATATCCCAACCAAGGTTGCTAAAGCATCTAAAGATCCTAAGTGGGTTCAAGCTATAAAGTAAGAGATGAAATCTCTTGAGAAGAATTAGACTTGGACACTAGAAACTTTACCACGAGGAAAAAAGATTGTTGGATGTAGATGGGTATTTACCATAAAACACAACGCTGATAGATCTATCGAGCGATACAAGGCAAGACTTGTGGTGAAAGGATACACACAGACTTATGGTGTAGATTATGAAGAAACCTTTGCACCAGTTGCAAAATTGAACACAGACGGAGTCTTCCTGTCCCTCGCATCTAATTTGGAATACATGTTTCCTTTCATCTGTAATGAATCTCTTTTGTGACAACAAGGCTTTAATAGCTATTGCACATAATCCAGTTCAACATGATCGCACCAAACATGTTGAGGTAGATCGACACTATGTCAAACAGAAGCTCGAAGCTAAAGTGATTCAGTTTCCTTTCATGTTCGAGGATCAATTGGGGGATATTTTGACAAAGGCAATTTCCAGTAAAGCATTCCACAATTCACTAGACCAGTTGGGCATTGGCGACATCTATGCACTAACGTGATGGGAAGTGTTGGTGTGACTTGTGAACTATTGACTTACTTTCCTTACACACCAAGAATTCTTATTATAATTGTAATTGATTTACTTTAATTCCTGATTTCCTACTGTAAATAGATTTATGAATTTATTATTTACTTGCTCATTTAGGTTTCGTTGTATTATAAATACGACCTCCTACAAGGAGAAGAATACATAGAAAATTCCCACAAACAAATATTCTAATATTAGGTTTCATATTTTAGCATGTGGTACCATTAAAATACAATCTAAAGGTTTAAAGTTTGACATGTTGAAATATTTCTGTGTTTCTTTTCATTAATTTTTTTTAGGGTTGTTACGAGATAGGCCTTGGAACTCTTATTTCCTAGACATAACAAACTCATCTCTTTTTAAACTATTATCAAAAACCCAAATTTAAATATAGGTTAATAGTTGTCCTAATATTACAAAATATTTACACACTATGCCATCTACCTTACTTGTCAATTCCTTATATTTAGCATTTATATTTAATTCTTTTTAATTTGGCACCTATTTAATATTGAAACGTTTTGAGAAAAAGAAATCAATGAATACAAAAATAATAATGTAATACAAACCGTACACTAATATACTACTTAAATAATAACAATATTAAACAATTATACTATATATCTAAATCGAAATAATCTTTTTTGTCTAAAAGAATATTGATTAGGTAATTGTATATTGGAAAATTATGGTGATACATGCAAAAAATCATTACCTACATATCTAATACAAGATAGGTAAATACCTAGACACATACTTATGTATAAAAAAAAAAAAAATTGGTACAATAATTTACCTACATATTAGATAGACAATTCGAAGAATCTATAAATTTGTATCAGGTATATTGTCATATTATTTCATAGTAGGTACATTATTTGTAAGCAAAACATAGGTATATTATTATTAAGAAAAATTATGTACATTATTACGTTATCCTGTTAGATAGACAATTTGAAGAATTTATAAATTAGGTACTTACCCAAAAATATATATTTGCGTGTGCATTAATTTATAGACACTAACATTCAATACTCATGGGTTTGTATGTGCCAAACATTTTGAAATTTCAAACAATTAATGTGTGAGTAGTCAAATTTGCAATCCATTCCAAATTTAGGAGGAAAGAAATCAACATAATAAATTGAGGAAACCAACATTTAATACAACCACATAATAGGGTAAACTCTAATTAGAGGTACTTTTGGAATATGAAAAGTACAATTAATCAGATTTTAAGCTTATGGATCCTAGTCATCGGGTTTCACTTATAATAACTTGGGTTTTCTTCATAGAAGGAGAAAAGCCATATTTACACCATTTTTTTTTAATTTATTACTTTTTTTTTACTAGTATACGTGTATTTTTAACTTTTACATTTTATTTTAGGGTTTTTAACTATTGAGGTCGTTGAACTTAATCTTGAGTTTTAATTGAGTGCCAAAACTTTTTTTGAGGGGCAATACATGTTTTAACTCAACAAGTAGTTGCAATTGGGTCCTACCATGATAGTGTGTTAATTTTGCTATCAAAATAAGGGCTAAAAGCATCATTTCCATAAGAAGAGTCTCCTAAGTTCATTTAGTCAACCCTCATTTTGACAACCAAATTAACAGACTATCATGGTAGGACCCAATTGTAACTACTTGTTGAGTTAAAGTATGTAATTGCCTGAAAAACGTTTACAAGACTCAATTGAAACTCGAAGGTAAAGTTCAATGACCTTAACAGTTAGAAACCGTTTATTTTATTATTAATTTAGAAAATTACATATTAACCCAAAAGTTGAAGCATTCATTTGGAAAAACCCATGGGTTTTTTTAGAATCAATTATAGCCCATTTTTGGGTTTATATAAACATTTGAATTAATGGTGGTGATGATGTGTCAACAGAATGTTTGAGCTAGATAGGTTGACTTTTCTCAATACCCATTTTACCCTCATAAATATCCATTTTTTTTTATTTTTAACAAAAAGAAACATTTTCTCCATTTATTATGAAATTAATTGCAAAACAACCATTTGTCCCATTTGCAACCCTTAATTATTGTATGATTTAAAACACAGTGATATTTTTTAGGCCAATGGTGATTATTTTGACCTTTTTAATAATTATCACATTTAAGGTTATACCTTCTCATTGATTTGAGCATATCTCAAGTTGGTAGTTTTTTTGGGGGGTTGTTATATCTAAGTCCAAAATGTTTGGTTGCCATTAGATCTGGTCCACGTCTTTTGCATTTTGATTCAAGTCCTCATTCAAATTTTGACTTCTAATTTTTTTCAATTTCCATCATAAAGCCCACAACAATAAAAAGAAATCATCAATAAATAATATATCTATATGTCCGGTAAAACCCCATTTAACAAATACACAACTTTTTCTTTAACTTGTAACCTAACCCAAAGGTAAAAATAAAGAACATGTTATGTATTATGTTACAAATAGGTACAACACATAATTAAGATAAAATGATGAAGGCATGCATATATGTAGATATATAAACTTACCTATATATCCTTACTGACAAGAACTTATTGGTTAGGTAAGTTAATATAGAAAACACAAAAATCAACCTAATTATCCATGCCATTACCTAATATTGAGGTACATTAAGCACAAAAAATTTGCTACCTATAACTAAGGTGCATATAGAAAAGTCATAAAATGTGTTATGTACCCTACAACTTAGGTAGATAAAAAAGAAAAAGGCTTTTAAAGCGTCATACCTATACCTTAGATACATAAAGAGGCAAAATAAGATAAGAAAGAAATGCACCACGTGAGAGACCCACATGCTAAAGCAAAATACCCAAAACCTAAATCACCATGGAGAGCAAGACTTGTAAATGTGCCAAGAGCTTGCTCTCTTGCAATTGACAACTCTCTTTCTAGTCGAATGCTAAGTTTTCAGAGATCACTTGGATGAGTTGCAATGATGGTCCTCCTTTCAATGATGTCGAACATTGGTATGGGGACTTCACTTGTTCAAGGAATGGTCTTGTAGACATAAACTACCTAAAACAGAAAATATGAATTAATTAGAAAACACTACAAAGATATAGAGTAACCTTAGGCACATAACCAGGGAAGAACCTTAGGCACACTACTTTCAGTTCATTCGTTGCAAGCTTCTAGACTTGATCAAGTGTGGGAAGGTCTCTTTTGCTAAGACCACACCTGTGTCCAAGCTCTTCCTTGTTTTGCAGAGTACTCTTGGAAATTCCAAAGATTTCTGAAATTGTGCTGCAACGAAATGGTAAGCCAACTAAAGTACAAGATGCATAGGATACAGTCGGAATCCGATATCGGGATCTGAGCCTAAGTTGGGGGCGAGTCTGAGTCAAAGTCGGGTTGGGTCTGAAATCAGAGACAAATTTGGGGTCGGGGTCATCATCAGAGTCATGATCAAAGTCGTCGTCGTAGTCGAGGTCGGAGTCGGGGTCGTCAAAATAGGATCTTGATTCAAGATTGGGTTCGGGGTCATCAAAATAGGATCATGATTCAGGATCGGGTTTGGGGTCAAAGGTTGCATCTGTAGGAGCCGAGCCACTTGGGCACTCAACTCAGCTATGGTTGGTTGAGAAGGAGAGAATGAGTCGGTGGTGCTACCTCCGTGATGGTTGAAAAAATCATCAACCCCCATAGCAGTGGCGGGGTTTTGAAACTAAAGTTAGCAATTCCAAAATCGCCGCTCTAATACCATGCTAAAATATGAAACCTAATATGAGAATATTTGTTTGTGGGAATTTTCTGTGTATTCTTCTCCTTGTATGAGGTCATATTTATAATAAAACGAAACCTGAAGGGGCAAGTAAATAATAAATTCCTAAATCTATTTACAGTAGGAAATCAGGAATGAAAGTAAATCAATTACAATTATAATAGGAATTCTTGGTGTGTAAGGAAAGTAAGTCAATAGTCCACAAGTCATGTCAACATAATGTAATGTATATGTGTAAAGTTATGTTGTAGTGTATAAACTCTCGTCATCTACATACTAAGGTACGTACGCAATATTTTGAGCTTTAGCACACTGCTTTCAGTTCATTCGTTGCAAGCTTCTAGACTTGATCAAGTGTGGGAGGGTCTTCGGCTAAGACCACACCTGTGTCCAAGCTCTTCCTTGTTTTGCAGAGTACTCTTGGAAAGTCCAAAGATTTCTGAAATTGTGTTGCAACAAAATGGTAATCCAACCAAAGTACAAGATTGAATTTGTATTTTGGTTATCATAAAACAACGAGAGTATCTGATTAATGAATCTTATAAAGTAAATATTTGTTTTTTCAAGCAAATAAATGAAATTAGTCACATGAAGATACATGTTATACAATATAAAAGAATTGAAAAAAATAGAATGAATAACTTTTTCTAAAGCTACATTATTACATCAAGAGAGTAAATCTCTTATTAGGATCATAAAGTATTTTTATTTGACAAGAGTTAGTATAAGCCTCTTTTGAGTGACCAATAAAATGGGATGAATTTACGTCAATAGATCTTGAATGCGAATGTTTAACCTCCTGAGCCAAATAGAGTGCACAATCATGTGGAAAACATCATATCTCTTAGGGGTTCCATTCACCAAAAAATGTCGTTGCACTTGCTTCACTCTCCTTTGCATTCTGAGGTATTGTCTGCTGGATATGCTCATCAATATGTTCTTGATATCGGATATATTCTTGACTGGCACTTGCACAGAAAATGACTTCCAATCCAACACATCACTAAAAGGTGGAATATAGCCATCTGAAATCAACACGGGGACGCACTCGGCATAGATTGCTTCTACCACCCTTGGACTTGCTACTTCATACCCACTTGGGCATAAGCAAAACTTGCTTCTCTTCATCATTTTTTCATAGGACACTCCTCGAGGAGCTTTTTCATAGACTTGCACATCTTGGTCTTTGCCTTTCCATTCATTTAGAAGAAGATACCTGATATGGCCATGCAGACCGCCTGCAAAGAAAGCTAGTGTGGATCGCTTTGATGGAGGCTGACCACCAACCCTTGGGATTTCCGATGTTATAAGATTAATTTCTGGAAGCGAAGCATCTTTAGAGGGATTAAATCCCTCGGAAGTATTGGCATTGCACAAAACCCTAATAGACTTGTGGAATAAATGGGGGACAAATCCGGTTGTAAATGGCCCCTGTAAAAATTAATAGTGCATCAAGCAATTAATTTAATATTATTCAACTTATTTAAGCTAATCAGAAATAATGTTCTAATAGAAAAAGAAAAAAAGAAAAGAAAAGAAAAGATAATACATGAAATAAGAAAAAGGAGAAACAGCCACTAAGGCATTTTGGTACTATTTCTTAAACTTTTATGGTTTTGATGGTTAGAGGAGATTACCAAAATTTATATTATTATTTCCAAAATTAATAATTGCAAGAGACAAATACATGTTAAATAATGATAATAACCACATAAGAAGGACAAAAGTGATACCACATAAATTCAAAGAAACCACATAAATTCGCCACATGTGCAGGAGCGTGTGAGAATGTGAAGGTAAAGAGTCCCACATTGGAAAGTTGAGAAACCTAACAAGGGCTTATAAGGAGTTGGGCTACTTCCTTCATCGCCAATTAGTTTTGGGGTGGAACCTCAACTTCCTTCATGGTATCAGAGCGGGTTAGCCCATGTGTGAAAGCCCAACGGCCAAACATGCTCCACGTCACCCAATATGTGTTGTCCATGTGTTAGGCTTGAAAATTCGCCACACATGCGGGGGCGTGTGAGAATGTGAAGGTAAAAAGTCCCACATTGGAAAGTTGAGAAACCTAGTAAGGGTTTATAAGGAGTTGGCCTACTCCCCTTATTGCCAATTGGTTTTGGGGTGGAACCTCAACTTTCTTCATGGTATCAGGCGGGTTATCCCACGTGTGAAAGCCCAACGGCCACACGTGCTCCATATCACTCAATATGTGTTGTCCACATGCTAGGCTTGAAAATTTTCCACACGTGCGGGGGCGTGTGAGAATGTGAAGATAAAAAGTCCCACATTGAAAAGCTGAGAAACTTAGTAAGGGCTTATAAGGAGTTGAGCTACTCCCCTCATTGCCAATTGGTTTTAGGGTGGAACCTCAACTTCCTTCAGTTTTGAATACCAAGTCTAAAATGCTCCTTCTCCTCCTCCTCTATCGCCCTCTTCTTCGCCTCCATCGCCACCTCCATAGCCATTTATAGAACTGAGGCCTCTGCCCTCTCATCGACCGCTCTTAAGAGTTCCTAAAGGTCTTCGGTCTCGCCCAACAGGTCGAAGAGTTGGCGAGAATTTGGCCATGACTATAACAATGTTCTTTAGGGTTTCTAACTCATGCTATGAGCCTATGGTCAACAAAGTGGAGAACAAGGTTGACAAATTTGCTCTCCAAAGTCGTGTGATATGCATGTGACTCTATTTGAATTGCTCTCAAGAGTAGCATATGGTATGCATGGGATTCTATTTGATGGAAAACTGAATGAAATGTGCAACACATGTCATTAATGGTGAGAGGGACATTGGCTAAATTAATTAGTTCAGATTAGAAAAAAAAAATTATGAGGCAAATTGAAAATAAGGTACTAGTTAAGGGGGATTTCGACAATTTACTCCTTAAAATATTATAGAAGTCTTTCATTGGTTTCATGATATCTTTTTGTTTGATGAAAGTTTTTCCTTCATCAAAGAGAATATAGTGATAAGGCGGCTGGCTAGCTAGGTTTCTCTAAACCACAAATTGTAATGGTCCCCCTCCTATACCTGCAAAATGAAACCGACATGCAGAAAGATAAAATAAGAAAAGAGGAGCGTCAGGATGTGGTAAGTATGGGTCGTTATATATTAATTCGGAATGCCAAGAGTAATTTTAATTCTAAGGAAGGGATTGAACTTGGAAAAGAAAAGGTTAGTGATTTTAACACTCATTCTTTACCATCACTCACTTCAACTCTGCACACAACGAAAAATTGGAAGAAAAAATTGTAAAGTATTCAGTTTGGACTAGACACAACGAAAAAATAAAAAATGTAAATTAAATATATTACTGGAAAATTTGTGTTATGCGTACCCAATCGTGACAAGATAGCATGAAATGATCAGCGCCGAGGCTTCGGTTCCAGAAGGGATGCTTATGAGTAATGAGATTAATGTAGTCGATGACCGCAAGCTTCAAGCCATTTCGATCGTGTGAGTCAGGCAAATACAGGAACCGAACCATTCTAGCCACACTGAAGGGAAGAAAATAGACAAGTGCCTTATCGGGGTCTCTAGTGCGATACATGTTGCCCTTCTCCATCTCATGAATAAACCTTCCCTCTGATGAATATATGCTCCTGCATGGACCGTCATGAAATATTGGCACCTCTCCTTCTTCGTACACATAAATCTTGAACAACTTCTCCATCTCTAGATAACTCCTACATATGAATTATTTATAGATCGAGTAAGATTCGGACAGACGGTTCTAGTAACATAAGATGTTAAATTGTAAATTGAACTGCGTACTAATTATGTTTAATTTTTATTTTATTGCACGATATGTATAATTTGACAATGTAAGTATTTGTTTAACATTAAGTAGAGATGGGCATGCATATACCTATGAAAAGAATTAGGGTTCCGATATATGGGGCCTCGAGGAACATAATCAGGGTCTTGATGGGTTGATGTCTTGTTTCTAACTTTAGCCGCTTCTCTTATCGAAGACCTTGCTCTACCCAAACTTGCTTCTAATTTTTCAAGCTGGCTGCTGCTGCTGCTCATGAATAGTGTTTTATTAGGTCCTTCTACTTGCTGGGTTAGCGTCTCTTGCACTTCATCATCAACTCCCTAATTAATCACCAAAAACCAAATTAATTAAGAAAAAATCAACATCCAGAGAGAGAGAGAGAGAGAGAGAGAGAGAGAGAGATGAATGTTTCTCACAAATATTTGAGGGGCAGGAGCTGGGGCACCTCTTTGATTATTTGAGAAAGTGAAAACGGGAGCTTGTGATGGTTGAGGCTGCCATATTTCTTCTGTAGATGAAGGCACAGAGTAGTTGCTTCTACTATTATTACTAGCTACTGGATTCCATGTAGTCTCCGATAATGACGACGACAATGATGAAGAGCTGAAGGCAGTTGGCTGTACGTGAAAGATTACCAACAAAACCACCAAAGGGATTACAAGCAATCCCACAAAAATTGAGGATACGGAAAAAACTTGTGTCTTTCTAGTAGGCCTCATCTCTCCAGTCTCCACTTTCGTTGATGCTCCATATCCAAAATACGCACCAAACTTTCTACAGTAGATACTGCGTATATCCACCACTACAATTTAGTTTCTTTTTTATTTTCTCTCTTTTCCAGTGAAGGATAGAAAAGAAGGACTGAGGGAAGGGTATTGGAATTTTGGAATTGCCTAGAGCTTGAACTTAGACAGTGACCTCTTCAGCAGTACCTGCTCTATGTGTGGGTGTGGTTCGCTTGAAATTTTTATTTCTTAAAATGCACGTGATCCTCTGTATCCTTTGACGGTCTGATTTAGATTCTTCGCTTGGATATTATCTTCTAGAATTTGCTTGGCTTTAAACATAACACTGTGATACCATTAAAAGACAATCTAAAGGTTTAAAGTTTGACATGTTGCAATATTTCTGTGCTTCTTTTCTTTAATTTTTTTTTAGGGTTGTTACGAGATAGGCCCTTGTAACTTTTATTTCCTAGACATAATAATCTCATCTGTTTTTAAACTATTATCAAAAACCCAAATTTGAATATAGGTTAATAGTTGTCCTAATATTACAAAATATTTACACACTATGCCATCTACCTCTTACTTGTCAAATTCCTTATATTTAGCTTTTATATTTAATTCTTTTTAATTTGGCACCTATTTAATATTGAAACTTTTTGAGAAAAAGAAATCAATGAATATATAAATAATAATGTAATACAAACCTTACACTAATATACTACTTGAATAATAACAATATTAAACAATGATAATATATATCTAAATCGAAATAATCTTTTTTGTCCAAAAGAATATTGATTAGGTGATTGTATATTGGAAAATTATGGTGACACATGCAAAAAATAATTACCTACATATCTAATACAAGATAGGTAAATAGATAGATACATACTTATGTTAAACAAAAAAAAAATTGGTACAATAATTTACCTACATATTAGATAGACAATTCGAAGAACTTATAAATTTGTATCAAGTATATTATCATATTATTTCATAATAGGTACAATTTTGATATACAATATAGGTGCATTATTTATTTCTCACAAAACAATTTTACATATCTAGGTACATTATCTTGTAGAAAATATATGTACATTATTTTTTTCCTACAAATTTACATATCTAGGTACATTATATATAAGAAAAATATAGGTACATTATTAATAAGAAAAAATATGTACATTATTGCGTTATCCTATTAGATAGACAATTTGAAGAATTTATAAATTAGGTACTTACCCAAAAATATATACTTGTGTGTGCATTAATATATAGACACTAACGTTTAATACTCATGGGATTGTATGTGCTAAACATTTTGAAATTTCAAACAATTAATGTGTGAGTAGTAAAATTTGCAATCAATTCCAAATTTTAGGAGGAAAGAAATCAATACAATAAATTGAGGAAACCAACATTTAATGCAACCACATAATAGGGTAAACTCTAATTAGGGGTACTTTTGGAATATGAAAAGTATAACAAATCAAATTTTAAGCTTAATTAGGTAACTTTCTGAGTTGGATCCTAGTCATCGGGTTTTACTTATAATAAATTGGGTTTTCTTCATGGAAAAATAAGACGATGGGTTGTAGGTAAGAAAAAAATTAGTTTGAAGGAGGAAAGCCATATTAATTACTATGTTTTATTTATTACTGTTTTACTAGTATATGTGTATTTTAAACTTTTACATTTTATTTTAGGGTTTTTAAATGTTGAGGTCGTTGAACTTTACCTCCAGTTTTAATTGAGTCCCAAATTATTTTTTAGCGGCAATTACATGTTTTAACTCGACAAGTAGTTTCAATTGGGTCCTACCATGATAGCACTACTAAAAAAAACGCAAAAGATGATCAAAAAACAACAACAGTAGATCAAAAAACCGTCGTTTTTTCAAAGATGACGGTAATAAAAACCCGTCATAGATACATAACTTAAACACCTAAAAAACCAGGAACCGCATAGATATTTTTAAAACACAATGCACCAAATTAAAAAAGCGTTGTCTTATTAAAAATGTTTTATTTCGAGTTAAAATCAGAACATAAAAACAACGACTACAACTATGAAGTCACCACTGGAGAAAGTAAAGACGACGGAATTTAAAAATCAGCCACCATGTTAACTCATGAATAAAAATGACCAAATTTTCTTAGTCAGTGACTCATAAATTCAAAGGAATCGATGACCGTAAATTACAAAAAATTCGCCGTATTAAATATATTTACCACGACATTAAAGATAAATTTATCGACTTTATAATTACAGTACACTACGACGATATCTATAACTCTATTGTCCACATAATTTGTACTAACCACGACGGTTTGTTCAATTAATGACGTATAAAATTTTAATACCACTTCGTGGAGTTAAAAATACCATCGTATTAATTGACTTTATACGTCTATCATTATCTATAAACCGTTGTCTTAATTTTTATTGCTTTTTAAGATTCATTTATTGGATTTTTTTTCCTACGGCAATAGATAAACAATCATGTGGAAATACATGTTTTTACAATCGATAAGAATTGAAAGAATTTTTTTTTTTTAATAAAAAAAGGGGAATAAATATATATCTTTGCATAACTTTTCTAAAGCTACTTTCCTTACTTCACGAGAGTTCTCTTTTAGGAGTATAAAAATGCTTTTATGACAAAAAGAGTTAGTATGACTTTATTAGTGACCAATAAAATGGGATGAACTAGATCAATAGATCTTGAATGCGAATGTTGAGCCTTCTGAGCCAAATAGAGTGAACAATCATGTGGAAAACATCATATCTCTTAGGGGCTCCATTCACCAAAAAATGTCGTTGCACTTGCTTCACTCTCCTTTGCATTCTGAGGTATTGTCTGCTGGATATGCTCATCAATATGTTCTTGATATCGGATATATTCTTGACTGGCACTTGCACAGAAAACGACTTCCAATCCAACACATCACTGAAAGGTGGAATATAGCCATCCGAAATCAACACCGGGATGCATTCGGCATAAATTGCTTCTACCACCCTAGGACTTGCTACTTCGTACCCACTAGGGCATAAGCAAAATCTGCTGCCCTTCAACATTTTCTCATAGGACACTCCTGGAGGAAGTTGGTCATAGACTTGGACATCTCGGTCTTTGCCTTTCCATTCATTCATTCAGAAGGGACCTGATATGGCCATGCAGACGACCTGCAAAGAAAGCTAGGGTGGATCGAGTTGATGGAGACTGGCCACCAAGCCCTGATATTTCTGATGTTTTAAGATTTATTTCTGGAAACGACACATCTTTGGAGGGATTAAATCCTTCTGAAGTATTTTCATTGCACAAAACTCTGATTGACTTGTGAAATAATAGGGGGACAAAGGATGTTGTAAATGGCCCCTGTAAAAGTTAATAGTGCATCAAGCAATCAATTGAATATATTTATGTTAATAATAAGAAGAAAAAAAAAATTATTTTCCAAGCTAGAAGAAAAAAGATGAAACATGAAAAAGGAAAAAGAACAAACAGCCACTAATAAAAGGAAGGAATTGCAATCAAACACCAAATAAAGTTCCAAAATTTCTCCTCAGGACAAAGGAGGCTACAGGGAAAGGAATAATTTATCCATTTATGATGAGAGATGTTAGGTGCAATCTACCCAGAAAATATCTAAGAAGTTTGGGTGGGACCGTGGGAGGAGAGGATTTGCAAGTAACCTATTAATTTTATCATGTTTTTTTGGTTGCGTGCGTCCAGGGCTGGGGACACACAGAAGTGACACCACATAAATTAAGTCCCCCTATATACTTGCCGTTATCTATACGTTCAAACTGTCAACACACTGATTTGATGATCAAGTAATTTAAACCAGGGTTAATTATATGCTGAAAGCAACCATGCATAAATATCCAGCCTACTTCACTGTTTATAAAAGTCGTACGTCTTCCATTGGATTCGTGATTATCTTTTTATCAAGGAGAATATAATCTTGCAAGCCACTAGCTAGGTATAGGTGTCTCTAAGCCACACATGCAAAACTGGAAACGTACACATAGAAAGACAAAATGAGAAAACAGGAGCGTCAGGATGTGGCCTTACGTGCATTTGGTTGCTAAGAGTAATTTTAATAATTCTATCCAAGGGATAAAAATTAGGAAGGAACGAAAAACAACACCCTAGTGAATTCGAACTTGGAGTGCAGATGATGAGAAGAAAAAAGTGCAATATGTACCCAATCGTGACAAGATAGCATGAAATGGTCAGCGCCAAGGCTTCGGTTCCAGAAGGGATGCTTTTGAGCTATGAGATTGACGTAGTCAATGATAGCAAGCTTCATACCATGTCGATCGTGTGAGTCAGGGATATACAGGTACTGAACCATTCTAACCACACTAAAGGGAAGAAAATAGACAAGTGCCTGATTTGGGTCTGTTGTACGGTACAATTTACCCTTCTCCATCTCATGAATAAACCTTCCCTCTGATGAATATATGCTCCTGCATGGACCGTCATGAAATATTGGCACCTCTCCTTCTTCTTCGTATACATAAATCTTGAACAGTTTCTCCATCTCCTTGTAACTCCTAAAGGGATTGTAAATTGTAATATAAGATGTTAAGACCTCGGTAATTGAACTATTAATTATGTCGAATTCTTAATTACGACCATCCACAATCTGATAACGTAAGTATTTATTTACTAGAGATTAATTAGAGTTGATTAGAATATAGCATATATTACCTATGGAAGGCATTGGGGTTCCGATATATGGGGCCTCGAGGAACATAATCAGGGTCTTGATGGGTTGATGTCTTGTTTCTAACTTTGGCAGCTTCTCTTATGGAAAACCTTGCTCTACCCAAGCTTGCTTCTAATTTATCAAGCTGGCTGCTGCTGCTCATGAATACTGTTTTATTTGCTCCTTCATCATCATCAACTGCCTAAACATTAATCACCAAAAACCAAATTAATATATAGATAAAGATAATTAAGAAAAAATAAACATCCAGAGAGAGAGAGAGAGAGATGAATGATTCTCACAAATATTTGAGGGGCAGGAGCTGGGGCTTCTCTTTGATAATTTGCGAAAGTAAAATGTGGAGCTTGTGCTGTTGGTTGAGGCTGCCATGTTTCTTCTCTAGATAAAGCAACAGAGTAACTATTACTACTAGTAGTATTACCAGCTGCTTCATTCCACGTCGTCTCCAGTGATGATGACGGCGACGATGATGATGAAGAGCTGAAGGCAGTTGGCTGTATGAGAAAGATTACCAACAAAACCACCAAAGGAATTACAAGCAACCCCACTAAAATTGAGGATTTGGAAAAAACTTGTGTCTTTCTAGTAGGCCTCATTTCTCCAGTCTCCACTAAAATTGAGGATGTGGAAAAAACTGGGACTACTACTACTATAGCTAGTTTTTTTGTTCTCTCTTTTTCAGTGAATGTCGGCTTAGGCTTGTAATGTTAGAAAGAAAAGGGGGAGTTAGGGAAGGAGAGGGAGGGGTATAACCGTATAGTGGAATTTTGGAATCTCTCTTACAACTTGAACTTAGACAGGAACTTAGCAACGTCCTGTTCATAGTGATAGTGACCTCTCTCTCTCTCTCTCTCTCTCTCTCTCTCTCTCTCTCTCTGTGGATGTGGCTCGTTTGCAGTTTTTGTTATTTTCTTAAAATGCATTGTGATGCCATTTTCCAAAACGAAGTTACCTTCTTTGTTTGACTTAGAATCTGCTTGACTTTAAAGAGAAAGCTACGACACTGTTAAAATACAATCTAGAGGTTGAAAGCTCGACATGTTGAAGTCCTATTTTTTTTTCTTCACTTTTTATGTGTACTTTTTAAGTTTTTATGTTGAATTACATAACAGCATTATGTTAAAGGCTCTGGATGCTTATTTATTAGTATCACAGAATAACACAACTTTATGTCAAGCAGAATATAATTGAGAAAATCTAATCAGAATATAATCTGAATGTTTAACACAACATAGTATCGAAGAAATTATAATTATAGAGCCGTACGGTATCACTTTTACTGTAGCCCAATTCATACAAAGGCCACTAATACCAAGTTACGTCTACCGAAGTAATGTCCAGCTTGATCAATTAACGATCTTCAGGTTGGACTTTAAAAACTCGACTTTGTCAGACAGCTCCCTATTTCAATTCTGACGGCTCAAGCTGGCTGACCCCAGCCAATTCAACTACACCCAGATGACAAGTTTCTACCCGTTTCTTATACTCAATAAGAAAACTACGTTTGTTGGTGCCAGAAGAGTACCCAAACGGGCAAAACCAATATCTTATTTGGCACTTTAAACAAAAAATGATCATAATCTTTTGCCTCAAATTCTTGTGAGAAAATGTCAAGCAAGGTCATTTATAGAAATTGAGTGTCAAGCACAAATACAAGTCTGTCTACTGGACTGGTAGAGGAATGGATAAGAAAAAATTGATATATTAACAAAAGAAAACTGCTCCATCCCTATTCCTCTCCTACTTTTCTGTCACCACTTCCTCGGTCCTCAACACTCCAGAGATGCCCACAAAAGTGATCACAAGAATGCAATGGACTCCAACAAAAAATTCCTAGTCTCTTTTTGTCCTAATCCAAGTTAAATGTAGTGGACTGTGGAAGCTCAGTTAGTCTTCCTTCCACTTGTTAACGTACTCAAGGAAAGCATTGG
Organism: Prunus fruticosa; assembly: GCA_018703695.1. Taxonomy (NCBI): domain Eukaryota; kingdom Viridiplantae; phylum Streptophyta; class Magnoliopsida; order Rosales; family Rosaceae; genus Prunus; species Prunus fruticosa. The sequence continues at coordinate 57,088 of JAHHUK010000014.1, read as the reverse complement.
CAGGATTTTTCCTCGGTGGAGCTCGTACGCGAGAAGATCTTCGGAGCACTGCCTCCTCCAATGCAACCCTTTGAGCTAAGTCCTTTGATCTCTTTTCGATTTCCAGGCTGAAAAATTGCATTTGGGAACCAATACTGTTTAGATAAAGGAAACTGTTATTGGCACTCCAAAAAAGACCTTGCACTCAAGCCTTATGTGTTTACAAAGGAGTGCAGATGACTTTTTTTGTGGAGTGCCAATATAGTTCCCTAGATAAACAAAATATGGATGTTGAAATGCTTCTACTGAACTATCAAACTATTGCAATCCAATGAAAAAAGAGAATAAAATTAATGATAAAAACGACACAAAATTTAAACTATATTTTGCCAGTGGAGTAGAATCAATCAATTCGAGCAGGAATCTGTTTTCTGTATAACAGTGTAAGACAATAACAAATGTTTCATCATGTCCAGTGCCAACTGCCAACCAATTGAGCATTCAACAAACCATCTTATAAAATCCATTTGAATTAATAGTAGAAAGGTATTCTCTCCTTTACCCCAACTCATATATCTCAAGAGCCTCACCACATGTGATTAAAAAAATGGTCTCACCACATGTCATAAAAAAAACGTGTGGCTCCAATAATAAGCTGCTCCAGCTTATCAATTGAAGCTTTATGTCGTCAAACTTAAATAAAAATTTGACTCTGCCTAACATCTATCCAGCATGCACAAACTGGCATGCACAGAGTGGCTGAGACAAGGATTTAGACTAGGAGGGGCACCTCCGACAATGTAGTTTATTTAATTTATATATTCAAACAAAAAAATTTCTTCAGAATCCTAATTTAATTAGAAACATATATCTTTAGAATCCTCCAAAATCAATTTCAAGTTAATAGAATCACCACCAAAAAAAAAAAAATTTAATGGATGCAAAAAAATTCAGGGTACTGCACTCAGTAGTATAACATTTCAGCTTAATGAAGAGAGAGAGACAGAATAAAGGATGAGAACAATTAAGAATGTGAGTACGCTTTTAGTAATAATTGTTATTAAAACTATATTGAATATTTCCTTTTAAAATATGTGGGAGGGGCAACCCCTGCATGTACATGCTAACATGCTGGCCTTACATCTCAAGGTTTTGCCAAGAAGAGAGGAAATAAAATTAACTGTTTGTGTCAGGATAATCAATTGCAAGAGGGAATCAAGGACTAACCATATTCTGCTACTAAAATTTTCCAGCTGCTTTTTAAGTGCCCTCTCCCTCTCACCCTTGCAATTTAGCGAGCCGGTCAACAGATAGAGCTGTACAAAAATGTCAAGGCAGAAGTAAATTAAAAAATAATAATAAAATAAAGACAACCGAGTATGATGAGATAGGCAGCTCAATACCTCTTCCTTGCTACTGTAATACCCCCACTGCTTGGAGTCAGAACTCTCAACAAATATTCTGCCATCACGCTGGAACCACCAATATCTGTTATGATTTCTGTCTTTACCCAAGGAATTGGTACGTATAAACCGCTTCTCGATCTCCCGTTCATAATACTCCCTCTGTTGTAAGCAGCGTCTTAAAAAGGTAGGAAACAAAAACACAGAGACACAGAAAAGAACTTAATAAGGAGACAGATCAAACCCTTCGTTCTTTGCTGCTCCATCCGATGACTTCCTTTCTATCATCCCTTGACTGTTCCAGTGCTTCCTTCTCAGATAAATCCTTCCCACTGCCATTGGGTGTTTGGGCTTTCACTTCCACTTTCTGTTTCCTGGCCATTTTCTTTGGTGCAGCGTCCACTTGCTTGCTCCCACTATTAGAAATGAAGGACATGGTTGAACTTGAACCCAACAGAAAATCATTATGATATATATACACACACATATATCAAGGATAATGGATAATAGAATCAAGACCTTTTTTCCGATGCACTATCCTGTCTAGATGATCGGATCTCACCATTTCTTTTCTTTACTATGTCTCCATTCTGTCTTATATGATTACCATTTTCGGATGCACTTCCTTTACTCTCCAAATCCATTACTTGATCGACATCACACTCTGCCCTCAAATGTTCTTTCTCTTTTCTTTTCTTTCTGGCTTCCTCCAATGCTTCCTCCCTTCTTGTAGCTCCAAGAGCCTGCCTCTGCTCAACAAACTTATCCAACTTTTCCCTAAAAATATTTGTTTCAAGTGCATGATTAACCAATTCTCGAAAGATTCCCAATTTAGCATGAGCATCTAAAAGGCCATAGTGCCCCCGCTTGATAGTTGCTATGTAAGCACATAATTCAGGAATGTTGATCATTTCTAAACAATCGCACAAAAACTCTGTCCAAGTTATTAGTGTAATCTGAAAAGAAAAGAAAACAAAAACAGAAGAAAAGGTAATAACTTCAGAAGTGCATTAACACCAAACAATACATGTGCTATGAAAAAACAGGAAAGATAGACAAACATTTGTATTGACATAGATATTCATAGGACAAACATAGACGCTTAAATAATAGATTGCAAGTGAGTGATTAACCTTTAATTTTCGATTTCTTTCCCGCACAGCTGAAAAATATTCACCATTGTCTTTTATGAGCAACCGAAGAAGAGCCGAATGAGTTTCCACAAGAAGAACCAAATTGCCCTTCTTGTGGCAGATAGCATTTTCAAAATCTTCAAAAGAGAATGGCCATAAGTGCAACAGCCTACCAAAAGAAGAACAAAAATCCCAAACCATTAAAAGATCACCAACACATTCCATTGGAACATTGAAGTCCCTTGATGGAGAAGGGCGATCTGTGAAAACTGGATCATCTGCATCTGGCTGCACCAACAGGTCATCAATTGGATATTTGATAGGTTCTTCCACTGGTTCATCACCTTCTGCAAATTCAAGATACAATAATAGAAACATGAAATTTACTAGAGTTCCAACCAAGCAAACCTTTAAAGAGAATGCCCATGTACAGGGATATCCACCACTAACAAGAAGTACCAAGTAAAGATTTACATCTTTACACTGTACTCTCCACAATGTTAATTTTGCTATCAAAATAAGGGCTAAAAGCATCATTTCCATAACAAGAGTCTCCTAAGTTCATTTAGTCAACCCTCATTTTGACAACCAAATTAACAGACTATCATGGTAGGACCCAATTGTAACTACTTGTTGAGTTAAAGTATGTAATTGCCTAAAAAACGTTTACAAGACTCAATTGAAACTCGAGGTAAAGTTCAATGACCTTAACAGTTAGAAACCGTTTATTTTATTATTAATTTAGAAAATTACATATTAACCCAAAAGTTGAAGCATTCATTTGGAAAAACCCATGGGTTTTTTTAGAATCAATTATAGCCCATTTTTGGGTTTATATAAACATTTGAATTAATGGTGGTGATGATGTGTCAACAGAATGTTTGAGCTAGATAGGTTGACTTTTCTCAATACCCATTTTACCCTCATAAATATCCATTTTTTTTTATTTTTAACAAAAAGAAACATTTTCTCCATTTATTATGAAATTAATTGCAAAACAACCATTTGTCCCATTTGCAACCCTTAATTATTGTATGATTTAAAACACAGTGATATTTTTTAGGCCAATGGTGATTATTTTGACCTTTTTAATAATTATCACATTTAAGGTTATACCTTCTCATTGATTTGAGCATATCTCAAGTTGGTAGTTTTTTTGGGGGGTTGTTATATCTAAGTCCAAAATGTTTGGTTGCCATTAGATCTGGTCCACGTCTTTTGCATTTTGATTCAAGTCCTCATTCAAATTTTGACTTCTAATTTTTTTCAATTTCCATCATAAAGCCCACAACAATAAAAAGAAATCATCAATAAATAATATATCTATATGTCCGGTAAAACCCCATTTAACAAATACACAACTTTTTCTTTAACTTGTAACCTAACCCAAAGGTAAAAATAAAGAACATGTTATGTATTATGTTACAAATAGGTACAACACATAATTAAGATAAAATGATGAAGGCATGCATATATGTAGATATATAAACTTACCTATATATCCTTACTGACAAGAACTTATTGGTTAGGTAAGTTAATATAGAAAACACAAAAATCAACCTAATTATCCATGCCATTACCTAATATTGAGGTACATTAAGCACAAAAAATTTGCTACCTATAACTAAGGTGCATATAGAAAAGTCATAAAATGTGTTATGTACCCTACAACTTAGGTAGATAAAAAAGAAAAAGGCTTTTAAAGCGTCATACCTATACCTTAGATACATAAAGAGGCAAAATAAGATAAGAAAGAAATGCACCACGTGAGAGACCCACATGCTAAAGCAAAATACCCAAAACCTAAATCACCATGGAGAGCAAGACTTGTAAATGTGCCAAGAGCTTGCTCTTTTGCAATTGACAACTCTCTTTCTAGTCGATGCTGAATTTCAGAGATCACTTGGATGAGTTGCAATGATGGTCCTCCTTTCAATGATGTCGAACATTGGTATGGGGACTTCACTTGTTCAAGGAATGGTCTTGTAGACATAAACTACCTAAAACAGAAAATATGAATTAATTAGAAAACACTACAAAGATATAGAGTAACCTTAGGCACATAACCAGGGAAGAACCTTAGGCACACTACTTTCAGTTCATTCGTTGCAAGCTTCTAGACTTGATCAAGTGTGGGAAGGTCTCTTTTGCTAAGACCACACCTGTGTCCAAGCTCTTCCTTGTTTTGCAGAGTACTCTTGGAAATTCCAAAGATTTCTGAAATTGTGCTGCAACGAAATGGTAAGCCAACTAAAGTACAAGATGCATAGGATACAGTCGGAATCCGGATTCGGGATCTGAGCCTTGGTTCGGGGCCGGAGTCGGAGTCAAAGTCGGGTCTGGGTCTAAAAAGAGACAAATTTGGGGTCGGGGTCATCATCAGAGTCATGATCAAAGTCGTCGTCGTAGTCGAGGTCGGAGTCGGGGTCGTCAAAATAGGATCTTGATTCAAGATTGGGTTCGGGGTCATCAAAATAGGATCATGATTCAGGATCGGGTTTGGGGTCAAAGGTTGCATCTGGAGGAGCCGAGCCACTTGGGCACTCAACTCAGCTATGGTTGGTTGAGAAGGAGAGAATGAGTCGGTGGTGCTACCTCCGTGATGGTTGAAAAAATCATCAACCCCCATAGCAGTGGCGGGGTTTTGAAACTAAAGTTAGCAATTCCAAAATCGCCGCTCTAATACCATGCTAAAATATGAAACCTAATATGAGAATATTTGTTTGTGGGAATTTTCTGTGTATTCTTCTCCTTGTATGAGGTCATATTTATAATAAAACGAAACCTGAAGGGGCAAGTAAATAATAAATTCCTAAATCTATTTACAGTAGGAAATCAGGAATGAAAGTAAATCAATTACAATTATAATAGGAATTCTTGGTGTGTAAGGAAAGTAAGTCAATAGTCCACAAGTCATGTCAACATAATGTAATGTATATGTGTAAAGTTATGTTGTAGTGTATAAACTCTCGTCATCTACATACTAAGGTACGTACGCAATATTTTGAGCTTTAGCACACTGCTTTCAGTTCATTCGTTGCAAGCTTCTAGACTTGATCAAGTGTGGGAGGGTCTTCGGCTAAGACCACACCTGTGTCCAAGCTCTTCCTTGTTTTGCAGAGTACTCTTGGAAAGTCCAAAGATTTCTGAAATTGTGTTGCAACAAAATGGTAATCCAACCAAAGTACAAGATTGAATTTGTATTTTGGTTATCATAAAACAACGAGAGTATCTGATTAATGAATCTTATAAAGTAAATATTTGTTTTTTCAAGCAAATAAATGAAATTAGTCACATGAAGATACATGTTATACAATATAAAAGAATTGAAAAAAATAGAATGAATAACTTTTTCTAAAGCTACATTATTACATCAAGAGAGTAAATCTCTTATTAGGATCATAAAGTATTTTTATTTGACAAGAGTTAGTATAAGCCTCTTTTGAGTGACCAATAAAATGGGATGAATTTACGTCAATAGATCTTGAATGCGAATGTTTAACCTCCTGAGCCAAATAGAGTGCACAATCATGTGGAAAACATCATATCTCTTAGGGGTTCCATTCACCAAAAAATGTCGTTGCACTTGCTTCACTCTCCTTTGCATTCTGAGGTATTGTCTGCTGGATATGCTCATCAATATGTTCTTGATATCGGATATATTCTTGACTGGCACTTGCACAGAAAATGACTTCCAATCCAACACATCACTAAAAGGTGGAATATAGCCATCTGAAATCAACACGGGGACGCACTCGGCATAGATTGCTTCTACCACCCTTGGACTTGCTACTTCATACCCACTTGGGCATAAGCAAAACTTGCTTCTCTTCATCATTTTTTCATAGGACACTCCTCGAGGAGCTTTTTCATAGACTTGCACATCTTGGTCTTTGCCTTTCCATTCATTTAGAAGAAGATACCTGATATGGCCATGCAGACCGCCTGCAAAGAAAGCTAGTGTGGATCGCTTTGATGGAGGCTGACCACCAACCCTTGGGATTTCCGATGTTATAAGATTAATTTCTGGAAGCGAAGCATCTTTAGAGGGATTAAATCCCTCGGAAGTATTGGCATTGCACAAAACCCTAATAGACTTGTGGAATAAATGGGGGACAAATCCGGTTGTAAATGGCCCCTGTAAAAATTAATAGTGCATCAAGCAATTAATTTAATATTATTCAACTTATTTAAGCTAATCAGAAATAATGTTCTAATAGAAAAAGAAAAAAAGAAAAGAAAAGAAAAGATAATACATGAAATAAGAAAAAGGAGAAACAGCCACTAAGGCATTTTGGTACTATTTCTTAAACTTTTATGGTTTTGATGGTTAGAGGAGATTACCAAAATTTATATTATTATTTCCAAAATTAATAATTGCAAGAGACAAATACATGTTAAATAATGATAATAACCACATAAGAAGGACAAAAGTGATACCACATAAATTCAAAGAAACCACATAAATTCGCCACATGTGCGGGAGCGTGTGAGAATGTGAAGGTAAAGAGTCCCACATTGGAAAGTTGAGAAACCTAACAAGGGCTTATAAGGAGTTGGGCTACTTCCTTCATCGCCAATTAGTTTTGGGGTGGAACCTCAACTTCCTTCATGGTATCAGAGCGGGTTAGCCCATGTGTGAAAGCCCAACGGCCAAACATGCTCCACGTCACCCAATATGTGTTGTCCATGTGTTAGGCTTGAAAATTCGCCACACATGCGGGGGCGTGTGAGAATGTGAAGGTAAAAAGTCCCACATTGGAAAGTTGAGAAACCTAGTAAGGGTTTATAAGGAGTTGGCCTACTCCCCTTATTGCCAATTGGTTTTGGGGTGGAACCTCAACTTTCTTCATGGTATCAGAGCGGGTTATCCCACGTGTGAAAGCCCAACGGCCACACGTGCTCCATATCACTCAATATGTGTTGTCCACATGCTAGGCTTGAAAATTTTCCACACGTGCGGGGGCGTGTGAGAATGTGAAGATAAAAAGTCCCACATTGAAAAGCTGAGAAACTTAGTAAGGGCTTATAAGGAGTTGAGCTACTCCCCTCATTGCCAATTGGTTTTAGGGTGGAACCTCAACTTCCTTCAGTTTTGAATACCAAGTCTAAAATGCTCCTTCTCCTCCTCCTCTATCGCCCTCTTCTTCGCCTCCATCGCCACCTCCATAGCCATTTATAGAACTGAGGCCTCTGCCCTCTCATCGACCGCTCTTAAGAGTTCCTAAAGGTCTTCGGTCTCGCCCAACAGGTCGAAAGAGTTGGCGAGAATTTGGCCATGACTATAACAATGTTCTTTAGGGTTTCTAACTCATGCTATGAGCCTATGGTCAACAAAGTGGAGAACAAGGTTGACAAATTTGCTCTCCAAAGTCGTGTGATATGCATGTGACTCTATTTGAATTGCTCTCAAGAGTAGCATATGGTATGCATGGGATTCTATTTGATGGAAAACTGAATGAAATGTGCAACACATGTCATTAATGGTGAGAGGGACATTGGCTAAATTAATTAGTTCAGATTAGAAAAAAAAATTATGAGGCAAATTGAAAATAAGGTACTAGTTAAGGGGGATTTCGACAATTTACTCCTTAAAATATTATAGAAGTCTTTCATTGGTTTCATGATATCTTTTTGTTTGATGAAAGTTTTTCCTTCATCAAAGAGAATATAGTGATAAGGCGGCTGGCTAGCTAGGTTTCTCTAAACCACAAATTGTAATGGTCCCCCTCCTATACCTGCAAAATGAAACCGACATGCAGAAAGATAAAATAAGAAAAGAGGAGCGTCAGGATGTGGTAAGTATGGGTCGTTATATATTAATTCGGAATGCCAAGAGTAATTTTAATTCTAAGGAAGGGATTGAACTTGGAAAAGAAAAGGTTAGTGATTTTAACACTCATTCTTTACCATCACTCACTTCAACTCTGCACACAACGAAAAATTGGAAGAAAAAATTGTAAAGTATTCAGTTTGGACTAGACACAACGAAAAAATAAAAAATGTAAATTAAATATATTACTGGAAAATTTGTGTTATGCGTACCCAATCGTGACAAGATAGCATGAAATGATCAGCGCCGAGGCTTCGGTTCCAGAAGGGATGCTTATGAGTAATGAGATTAATGTAGTCGATGACCGCAAGCTTCAAGCCATTTCGATCGTGTGAGTCAGGCAAATACAGGAACCGAACCATTCTAGCCACACTGAAGGGAAGAAAATAGACAAGTGCCTTATCGGGGTCTCTAGTGCGATACATGTTGCCCTTCTCCATCTCATGAATAAACCTTCCCTCTGATGAATATATGCTCCTGCATGGACCGTCATGAAATATTGGCACCTCTCCTTCTTCGTACACATAAATCTTGAACAACTTCTCCATCTCTAGATAACTCCTACATATGAATTATTTATAGATCGAGTAAGATTCGGACAGACGGTTCTAGTAACATAAGATGTTAAATTGTAAATTGAACTACGTACTAATTATGTTTAATTTTTATTTTATTGCACGATATGTATAATTTGACAATGTAAGTATTTGTTTAACATTAAGTAGAGATGGACATGCATATACCTATGAAAGGCATTAGGGTTCCGATATATGGGGCCTCGAGGAACATAATCAGGGTCTTGATGGGTTGGTGTCTTGTTTCTAACTTTAGCCGCTTCTCTTATGGAAGACCTTGCTCTACCCAAACTTGCTTCTAATTTTTCAAGCTGGCTGCTGCTGCTGCTCATGAATAGTGTTTTATTAGGTCCTTCTACTTGCTGGGTTATCGTCTCTTGCACTTCATCATCAACTCCCTAATTAATCACCAAAAGCCAAATATATTAAGAAAAAATCAACATCGAAAGAGAGAGAGAGAGAGAGAGAGAGAGAGAGAGATGAATGTTTCTCACAAATATTTGAGGGGCAGGAGCTGGGGCACCTCTTTGATTATTTGAGAAAGTGAAAACGGGAGCTTGTGATGGTTGAGGCTGCCATATTTCTTCTGTAGATGAAGGCACAGAGTAGTTGCTTCTACTATTATTACTAGCTACTGGATTCCATGTAGTCTCCGATAATGACGACGACAATGATGAAGAGCTGAAGGCAGTTGGCTGTACGAGAAAGATTACCAACAAAACCACCAAAGGGATTACAAGCAATCCCACAAAAATTGAGGATACGGAAAAAACTTGTGTCTTTCTAGTAGGCCTCATCTCTCCAGTATCCACTTTCGTTGATGCTCCATATCCAAAATACGCACCAAACTTTCTACAGTAGATACTGCGTATATCCACCACTACAATTTAGTTTCTTTTTTATTTTCTCTCTTTTCCAGTGAAGGATAGAAAAGAAGGACTGAGGGAAGGGTATTGGAATTTTGGAATTGCCTAGAGCTTGAACTTAGACAGTGACCTCTTCAGCAGTACCTGCTCTATGTGTGGGTGTGGTTCGCTTGAAATTTTTATTTCTTAAAATGCACGTGATCCTCTGTATCCTTTGACGGTCTGATTTAGATTCTTCGCTTGGATATTATCTCCTAGAATTTGCTTGGCTTTAAACATAACACTGTGATACCATTAAAAGACAATCTAAAGGTTTAAAGTTTGACATGTTGCAATATTTCTGTGCTTCTTTTCTTTAATTTTTTTTTAGGGTTGTTACGAGATAGGCCCTTGTAACTTTTATTTCCTAGACATAATAATCTCATCTGTTTTTAAACTATTATCAAAAACCCAAATTTGAATATAGGTTAATAGTTGTCCTAATATTACAAAATATTTACACACTATGCCATCTACCTCTTACTTGTCAAATTCCTTATATTTAGCTTTTATATTTAATTCTTTTTAATTTGGCACCTATTTAATATTGAAACTTTTTGAGAAAAAGAAATCAATGAATATATAAATAATAATGTAATACAAACCTTACACTAATATACTACTTGAATAATAACAATATTAAACAATGATAATATATATCTAAATCGAAATAATCTTTTTTGTCCAAAAGAATATTGATTAGGTGATTGTATATTGGAAAATTATGGTGACACATGCAAAAAATAATTACCTACATATCTAATACAAGATAGGTAAATAGATAGATACATACTTATGTTAAACAAAAAAAAAATTGGTACAATAATTTACCTACATATTAGATAGACAATTCGAAGAACTTATAAATTTGTATCAAGTATATTATTATATTATTTCATAATAGGTACAATTTTGATATACAATATAGGTGCATTATTTATTTCTCACAAAACAATTTTACATATCTAGGTACATTATCTTGTAGAAAATATATGTACATTATTTTTTTCCTACAAATTTACATATCTAGGTACATTATATATAAGAAAAATATAGGTACATTATTAATAAGAAAAAATATGTACATTATTGCGTTATCCTATTAGATAGACAATTTGAAGAATTTATAAATTAGGTACTTACCCAAAAATATATACTTGTGTGTGCATTAATATATAGACACTAACGTTTAATACTCATGGGATTGTATGTGCTAAACATTTTGAAATTTCAAACAATTAATGTGTGAGTAGTAAAATTTGCAATCAATTCCAAATTTTAGGAGGAAAGAAATCAATACAATAAATTGAGGAAACCAACATTTAATGCAACCACATAATAGGGTAAACTCTAATTAGGGGTACTTTTGGAATATGAAAAGTATAACAAATCAAATTTTAAGCTTAATTAGGTAACTTTCTGAGTTGGATCCTAGTCATCGGGTTTTACTTATAATAAATTGGGTTTTCTTCATGGAAAAATAAGACGATGGGTTGTAGGTAAGAAAAAAATTAGTTTGAAGGAGGAAAGCCATATTAATTACTATGTTTTATTTATTACTGTTTTACTAGTATATGTGTATTTTAAACTTTTACATTTTATTTTAGGGTTTTTAAATGTTGAGGTCGTTGAACTTTACCTCCAGTTTTAATTGAGTCCCAAATTATTTTTTAGCGGCAATTACATGTTTTAACTCGACAAGTAGTTTCAATTGGGTCCTACCATGATAGCACTACTAAAAAAAACGCAAAAGATGATCAAAAAACAACAACAGTAGATCAAAAAACCGTCGTTTTTTCAAAGATGACGGTAATAAAAACCCGTCATAGATACATAACTTAAACACCTAAAAAACCAGGAACCGCATAGATATTTTTAAAACACAATGCACCAAATTAAAAAAGCGTTGTCTTATTAAAAATGTTTTATTTCGAGTTAAAATCAGAACATAAAAACAACGACTACAACTATGAAGTCACCACTGTAGAAAGTAAAGACGACGGAATTTAAAAATCAGCCACCATGTTAACTCATGAATAAAAATGACCAAATTTTCTTAGTCAGTGACTCATAAATTCAAAGGAATCGATGACCGTAAATTACAAAAAATTCGCGTATTAAATATATTTACCACGACATTAAAGATAAATTTATCGACTTTATAATTACAGTACACTACGACAATATCTATAACTCTATTGTCCACATAATTTGTACTAACCACGACGGTTTGTTCAATTAATGACGTATAAAATTTTAATACCACTTCGTGGAGTTAAAAATACCATCGTATTAATTGACTTTATACGTCTATCATTATCTATAAACCGTTGTCTTAATTTTTATTGCTTTTTAAGATTCATTTATTGGATTTTTTTTCCTACGGCAATAGATAAACAATCATGTGGAAATACATGTTTTTACAATCGATAAGAATTGAAAGAATTTTTTTTTTTTAATAAAAAAAGGGGAATAAATATATATCTTTGCATAACTTTTCTAAAGCTACTTTCCTTACTTCACGAGAGTTCTCTTTTAGGAGTATAAAAATGCTTTTATGACAAAAAGAGTTAGTATGACTTTATTAGTGACCAATAAAATGGGATGAACTAGATCAATAGATCTTGAATGCGAATGTTGAGCCTTCTGAGCCAAATAGAGTGAACAATCATGTGGAAAACATCATATCTCTTAGGGGCTCCATTCACCAAAAAATGTCGTTGCACTTGCTTCACTCTCCTTTGCATTCTGAGGTATTGTCTGCTGGATATGCTCATCAATATGTTCTTGATATCGGATATATTCTTGACTGGCACTTGCACAGAAAACGACTTCCAATCCAACACATCACTGAAAGGTGGAATATAGCCATCCGAAATCAACACCGGGATGCATTCGGCATAAATTGCTTCTACCACCCTAGGACTTGCTACTTCGTACCCACTAGGGCATAAGCAAAATCTGCTGCCCTTCAACATTTTCTCATAGGACACTCCTGGAGGAAGTTGGTCATAGACTTGGACATCTCGGTCTTTGCCTTTCCATTCATTCATTCAGAAGGGACCTGATATGGCCATGCAGACGACCTGCAAAGAAAGCTAGGGTGGATCGAGTTGATGGAGACTGGCCACCAAGCCCTGATATTTCTGATGTTTTAAGATTTATTTCTGGAAACGACACATCTTTGGAGGGATTAAATCCTTCTGAAGTATTTTCATTGCACAAAACTCTGATTGACTTGTGAAATAATAGGGGGACAAAGGATGTTGTAAATGGCCCCTGTAAAAGTTAATAGTGCATCAAGCAATCAATTGAATATATTTATGTTAATAATAAGAAGTAAAAAAAATTATTTTCCAAGCTAGAAGAAAAAAGATGAAACATGAAAAAGGAAAAAGAACAAACAGCCACTAATAAAAGGAAGGAATTGCAATCAAACACCAAATAAAGTTCCAAAATTTCTCCTCAGGACAAAGGAGGCTACAGGGAAAGGAATAATTTATCCATTTATGATGAGAGATGTTAGGTGCAATCTACCCAGAAAATATCTAAGAAGTTTGGGTGGGACCGTGGGAGGAGAGGATTTGCAAGTAACCTATTAATTTTATCATGTTTTTTTGGTTGCGTGCGTCCAGGGCTGGGGACACACAGAAGTGACACCACATAAATTAAGTCCCCCTATATACTTGCCGTTATCTATACGTTCAAACTGTCAACACACTGATTTGATGATCAAGTAATTTAAACCAGGGTTAATTATATGCTGAAAGCAACCATGCATAAATATCCAGCCTACTTCACTGTTTATAAAAGTCGTACGTCTTCCATTGGATTCGTGATTATCTTTTTATCAAGGAGAATATAATCTTGCAAGCCACTAGCTAGGTATAGGTGTCTCTAAGCCACACATGCAAAACTGGAAACGTACACATAGAAAGACAAAATGAGAAAACAGGAGCGTCAGGATGTGGCCTTACGTGCATTTGGTTGCTAAGAGTAATTTTAATAATTCTATCCAAGGGATAAAAATTAGGAAGGAACGAAAAACAACACCCTAGTGAATTCGAACTTGGAGTGCAGATGATGAGAAGAAAAAAGTGCAATATGTACCCAATCGTGACAAGATAGCATGAAATGGTCAGCGCCAAGGCTTCGGTTCCAGAAGGGATGCTTTTGAGCTATGAGATTGACGTAGTCAATGATAGCAAGCTTCATACCATGTCGATCGTGTGAGTCAGGGATATACAGGTACTGAACCATTCTAACCACACTAAAGGGAAGAAAATAGACAAGTGCCTGATTTGGGTCTGTTGTACGGTACAATTTACCCTTCTCCATCTCATGAATAAACCTTCCCTCTGATGAATATATGCTCCTGCATGGACCGTCATGAAATATTGGCACCTCTCCTTCTTCTTCGTATACATAAATCTTGAACAGTTTCTCCATCTCCTTGTAACTCCTAAAGGGATTGTAAATTGTAATATAAGATGTTAAGACCTCGGTAATTGAACTATTAATTATGTCGAATTCTTAATTACGACCATCCACAATCTGATAACGTAAGTATTTATTTACTAGAGATTAATTAGAGTTGATTAGAATATAGCATATATTACCTATGGAAGGCATTGGGGTTCCGATATATGGGGCCTCGAGGAACATAATCAGGGTCTTGATGGGTTGATGTCTTGTTTCTAACTTTGGCAGCTTCTCTTATGGAAAACCTTGCTCTACCCAAGCTTGCTTCTAATTTATCAAGCTGGCTGCTGCTGCTCATGAATACTGTTTTATTTGCTCCTTCATCATCATCAACTGCCTAAACATTAATCACCAAAAACCAAATTAATATATAGATAAAGATAATTAAGAAAAAATAAACATCCAGAGAGAGAGAGAGAGAGATGAATGATTCTCACAAATATTTGAGGGGCAGGAGCTGGGGCTTCTCTTTGATAATTTGCGAAAGTAAAATGTGGAGCTTGTGCTGTTGGTTGAGGCTGCCATGTTTCTTCTCTAGATAAAGCAACAGAGTAACTATTACTACTAGTAGTATTACCAGCTGCTTCATTCCACGTCGTCTCCAGTGATGATGACGGCGACGATGATGATGAAGAGCTGAAGGCAGTTGGCTGTATGAGAAAGATTACCAACAAAACCACCAAAGGAATTACAAGCAACCCCACTAAAATTGAGGATTTGGAAAAAACTTGTGTCTTTCTAGTAGGCCTCATTTCTCCAGTCTCCACTAAAATTGAGGATGTGGAAAAAACTGGGACTACTACTACTATAGCTAGTTTTTTTGTTCTCTCTTTTTCAGTGAATGTCGGCTTAGGCTTGTAATGTTAGAAAGAAAAGGGGGAGTTAGGGAAGGAGAGGGAGGGGTATAACCGTATAGTGGAATTTTGGAATCTCTCTTACAACTTGAACTTAGACAGGAACTTAGCAACGTCCTGTTCATAGTGATAGTGACCTCTCTCTCTCTCTCTCTCTCTCTCTCTCTCTCTCTCTCTCTCTCTCTCTGTGGATGTGGCTCGTTTGCAGTTTTTGTTATTTTCTTAAAATGCATTGTGATGCCATTTTCCAAAACGAAGTTACCTTCTTTGTTTGACTTAGAATCTGCTTGACTTTAAAGAGAAAGCTACGACACTGTTAAAATACAATCTAGAGGTTGAAAGCTCGACATGTTGAAGTCCTATTTTTTTTTCTTCACTTTTTATGTGTACTTTTTAAGTTTTTATGTTGAATTACATAACAGCATTATGTTAAAGGCTCTGGATGCTTATTTATTAGTATCACAGAATAACACAACTTTATGTCAAGCAGAATATAATTGAGAAAATCTAATCAGAATATAATCTGAATGTTTAACACAACATAGTATCGAAGAAATTATAATTATAGAGCCGTACGGTATCACTTTTACTGTAGCCCAATTCATACAAAGGCCACTAATACCAAGTTACGTCTACCGAAGTAATGTCCAGCTTGATCAATTAACGATCTTCAGGTTGGACTTTAAAAACTCGACTTTGTCAGACAGCTCCCTATTTCAATTCTGACGGCTCAAGCTGGCTGACCCCAGCCAATTCAACTACACCCAGATGACAAGTTTCTACCCGTTTCTTATACTCAATAAGAAAACTACGTTTGTTGGTGCCAGAAGAGTACCCAAACGGGCAAAACCAATATCTTATTTGGCACTTTAAACAAAAAATGATCATAATCTTTTGCCTCAAATTCTTGTGAGAAAATGTCAAGCAAGGTCATTTATAGAAATTGAGTGTCAAGCACAAATACAAGTCTGTCTACTGGACTGGTAGAGGAATGGATAAGAAAAAATTGATATATTAACAAAAGAAAACTGCTCCATCCCTATTCCTCTCCTACTTTTCTGTCACCACTTCCTCGGTCCTCAACACTCCAGAGATGCCCACAAAAGTGATCACAAGAATGCAATGGACTCCAACAAAAAATTCCTAGTCTCTTTTTGTCCTAATCCAAGTTAAATGTAGTGGACTGTGGAAGCTCAGTTAGTCTTCCTTCCACTTGTTAACGTACTCAAGGAAAGCATTGGCAGGATTTTTCCTCGGTGGAGCTCGTACGCGAGAAGATCTTCGGAGCACTGCCTCCTCCAATGCAACCCTTTGAGCTAAGTCCTTTGATCTCTTTTCGATTTCCAGGCTGAAAAATTGCATTTGGGAACCAATACTGTTTAGATAAAGGAAACTGTTATTGGCACTCCAAAAAAGACCTTGCACTCAAGCCTTATGTGTTTACAAAGGAGTGCAGATGACTTTTTTTGTGGAGTGCCAATATAGTTCCCTAGATAAACAAAATATGGATGTTGAAATGCTTCTACTGAACTATCAAACTATTGCAATCCAATGAAAAAAGAGAATAAAATTAATGATAAAAACGACACAAAATTTAAACTATATTTTGCCAGTGGAGTAGAATCAATCAATTCGAGCAGGAATCTGTTTTCTGTATAACAGTGTAAGACAATAACAAATGTTTCATCATGTCCAGTGCCAACTGCCAACCAATTGAGCATTCAACAAACCATCTTATAAAATCCATTTGAATTAATAGTAGAAAGGTATTCTCTCCTTTACCCCAACTCATATATCTCAAGAGCCTCACCACATGTGATTAAAAAAATGGTCTCACCACATGTCATAAAAAAAACGTGTGGCTCCAATAATAAGCTGCTCCAGCTTATCAATTGAAGCTTTATGTCGTCAAACTTAAATAAAAATTTGACTCTGCCTAACATCTATCCAGCATGCACAAACTGGCATGCACAGAGTGGCTGAGACAAGGATTTATACTAGGAGGGGCACCTCCGACAATGTAGTTTATTTAATTTATATATTCAAACAAAAAAATTTCTTCAGAATCCTAATTTAATTAGAAACATATATCTTTAGAATCCTCCAAAATCAATTTCAAGTTAATAGAATCACCACCAAAAAAAAAAAAATTTAATGGATGCAAAAAAATTCAGGGTACTGCACTCAGTAGTATAACATTTCAGCTTAATGAAGAGAGAGAGACAGAATAAAGGATGAGAACAATTAAGAATGTGAGTACGCTTTTAGTAATAATTGTTATTAAAACTATATTGAATATTTCCTTTTAAAATATGTGGGAGGGGCAACCCCTGCATGTACATGCTAACATGCTGGCCTTACATCTCAAGGTTTTGCCAAGAAGAGAGGAAATAAAATTAACTGTTTGTGTCAGGATAATCAATTGCAAGAGGGAATCAAGGACTAACCATATTCTGCTACTAAAATTTTCCAGCTGCTTTTTAAGTGCCCTCTCCCTCTCACCCTTGCAATTTAGCGAGCCGGTCAACAGATAGAGCTGTACAAAAATGTCAAGGCAGAAGTAAATTAAAAAATAATAATAAAATAAAGACAACCGAGTATGATGAGATAGGCAGCTCAATACCTCTTCCTTGCTACTGTAATACCCCCACTGCTTGGAGTCAGAACTCTCAACAAATATTCTGCCATCACGCTGGAACCACCAATATCTGTTATGATTTCTGTCTTTACCCAAGGAATTGGTACGTATAAACCGCTTCTCGATCTCCCGTTCATAATACTCCCTCTGTTGTAAGCAGCGTCTTAAAAAGGTAGGAAACAAAAACACAGAGACACAGAAAAGAACTTAATAAGGAGACAGATCAAACCCTTCGTTCTTTGCTGCTCCATCCGATGACTTCCTTTCTATCATCCCTTGACTGTTCCAGTGCTTCCTTCTCAGATAAATCCTTCCCACTGCCATTGGGTGTTTGGGCTTTCACTTCCACTTTCTGTTTCCTGGCCATTTTCTTTGGTGCAGCGTCCACTTGCTTGCTCCCACTATTAGAAATGAAGGACATGGTTGAACTTGAACCCAACAGAAAATCATTATGATATATATACACACACATATATCAAGGATAATGGATAATAGAATCAAGACCTTTTTTCCGATGCACTATCCTGTCTAGATGATCGGATCTCACCATTTCTTTTCTTTACTATGTCTCCATTCTGTCTTATATGATTACCATTTTCGGATGCACTTCCTTTACTCTCCAAATCCATTACTTGATCGACATCACACTCTGCCCTCAAATGTTCTTTCTCTTTTCTTTTCTTTCTGGCTTCCTCCAATGCTTCCTCCCTTCTTGTAGCTCCAAGAGCCTGCCTCTGCTCAACAAACTTATCCAACTTTTCCCTAAAAATATTTGTTTCAAGTGCATGATTAACCAATTCTCGAAAGATTCCCAATTTAGCATGAGCATCTAAAAGGCCATAGTGCCCCCGCTTGATAGTTGCTATGTAAGCACATAATTCAGGAATGTTGATCATTTCTAAACAATCGCACAAAAACTCTGTCCAAGTTATTAGTGTAATCTGAAAAGAAAAGAAAACAAAAACAGAAGAAAAGGTAATAACTTCAGAAGTGCATTAACACCAAACAATACATGTGCTATGAAAAAACAGGAAAGATAGACAAACATTTGTATTGACATAGATATTCATAGGACAAACATAGACGCTTAAATAATAGATTGCAAGTGAGTGATTAACCTTTAATTTTCGATTTCTTTCCCGCACAGCTGAAAAATATTCACCATTGTCTTTTATGAGCAACCGAAGAAGAGCCGAATGAGTTTCCACAAGAAGAACCAAATTGCCCTTCTTGTGGCAGATAGCATTTTCAAAATCTTCAAAAGAGAATGGCCATAAGTGCAACAGCCTACCAAAAGAAGAACAAAAATCCCAAACCATTAAAAGATCACCAACACATTCCATTGGAACATTGAAGTCCCTTGATGGAGAAGGGCGATCTGTGAAAACTGGATCATCTGCATCTGGCTGCACCAACAGGTCATCAATTGGATATTTGATAGGTTCTTCCACTGGTTCATCACCTTCTGCAAATTCAAGATACAATAATAGAAACATGAAATTTACTAGAGTTCCAACCAAGCAAACCTTTAAAGAGAATGCCCATGTACAGGGATATCCACCACTAACAAGAAGTACCAAGTAAAGATTTACATCTTTACACTGTACTCTCCACAATGTTAATTTTGCTATCAAAATAAGGGCTAAAAGCATCATTTCCATAACAAGAGTCTCCTAAGTTCATTTAGTCAACCCTCATTTTGACAACCAAATTAACAGACTATCATGGTAGGACCCAATTGTAACTACTTGTTGAGTTAAAGTATGTAATTGCCTAAAAAACGTTTACAAGACTCAATTGAAACTCGAGGTAAAGTTCAATGACCTTAACAGTTAGAAACCGTTTATTTTATTATTAATTTAGAAAATTACATATTAACCCAAAAGTTGAAGCATTCATTTGGAAAAACCCATGGGTTTTTTTAGAATCAATTATAGCCCATTTTTGGGTTTATATAAACATTTGAATTAATGGTGGTGATGATGTGTCAACAGAATGTTTGAGCTAGATAGGTTGACTTTTCTCAATACCCATTTTACCCTCATAAATATCCATTTTTTTTTATTTTTAACAAAAAGAAACATTTTCTCCATTTATTATGAAATTAATTGCAAAACAACCATTTGTCCCATTTGCAACCCTTAATTATTGTATGATTTAAAACACAGTGATATTTTTTAGGCCAATGGTGATTATTTTGACCTTTTTAATAATTATCACATTTAAGGTTATACCTTCTCATTGATTTGAGCATATCTCAAGTTGGTAGTTTTTTTGGGGGGTTGTTATATCTAAGTCCAAAATGTTTGGTTGCCATTAGATCTGGTCCACGTCTTTTGCATTTTGATTCAAGTCCTCATTCAAATTTTGACTTCTAATTTTTTTCAATTTCCATCATAAAGCCCACAACAATAAAAAGAAATCATCAATAAATAATATATCTATATGTCCGGTAAAACCCCATTTAACAAATACACAACTTTTTCTTTAACTTGTAACCTAACCCAAAGGTAAAAATAAAGAACATGTTATGTATTATGTTACAAATAGGTACAACACATAATTAAGATAAAATGATGAAGGCATGCATATATGTAGATATATAAACTTACCTATATATCCTTACTGACAAGAACTTATTGGTTAGGTAAGTTAATATAGAAAACACAAAAATCAACCTAATTATCCATGCCATTACCTAATATTGAGGTACATTAAGCACAAAAAATTTGCTACCTATAACTAAGGTGCATATAGAAAAGTCATAAAATGTGTTATGTACCCTACAACTTAGGTAGATAAAAAAGAAAAAGGCTTTTAAAGCGTCATACCTATACCTTAGATACATAAAGAGGCAAAATAAGATAAGAAAGAAATGCACCACGTGAGAGACCCACATGCTAAAGCAAAATACCCAAAACCTAAATCACCATGGAGAGCAAGACTTGTAAATGTGCCAAGAGCTTGCTCTTTTGCAATTGACAACTCTCTTTCTAGTCGATGCTGAATTTCAGAGATCACTTGGATGAGTTGCAATGATGGTCCTCCTTTCAATGATGTCGAACATTGGTATGGGGACTTCACTTGTTCAAGGAATGGTCTTGTAGACATAAACTACCTAAAACAGAAAATATGAATTAATTAGAAAACACTACAAAGATATAGAGTAACCTTAGGCACATAACCAGGGAAGAACCTTAGGCACACTACTTTCAGTTCATTCGTTGCAAGCTTCTAGACTTGATCAAGTGTGGGAAGGTCTCTTTTGCTAAGACCACACCTGTGTCCAAGCTCTTCCTTGTTTTGCAGAGTACTCTTGGAAATTCCAAAGATTTCTGAAATTGTGCTGCAACGAAATGGTAAGCCAACTAAAGTACAAGATGCATAGGATACAGTCGGAATCCGGATTCGGGATCTGAGCCTAAGTTCGGGGCCGGAGTCGGAGTCAAAGTCGGGGGTTTGGGTCTAAAATCAGAGAGACAAATTTGGGGTCGGGGTCATCATCAGAGTCATGATCAAAGTCGTCGTCGTAGTCGAGGTCGGAGTCGGGGTCGTCAAAATAGGATCTTGATTCAAGATTGGGTTCGGGGTCATCAAAATAGGATCATGATTCAGGATCGGGTTTGGGGTCAAAGGTTGCATCTGTAGGAGCCGAGCCACTTGGGCACTCAACTCAGCTATGGTTGGTTGAGAAGGAGAGAATGAGTCGGTGGTGCTACCTCCGTGATGGTTGAAAAAATCATCAACCCCCATAGCAGTGGCGGGGTTTTGAAACTAAAGTTAGCAATTCCAAAATCGCCGCTCTAATACCATGCTAAAATATGAAACCTAATATGAGAATATTTGTTTGTGGGAATTTTCTGTGTATTCTTCTCCTTGTATGAGGTCATATTTATAATAAAACGAAACCTGAAGGGGCAAGTAAATAATAAATTCCTAAATCTATTTACAGTAGGAAATCAGGAATGAAAGTAAATCAATTACAATTATAATAGGAATTCTTGGTGTGTAAGGAAAGTAAGTCAATAGTCCACAAGTCATGTCAACATAATGTAATGTATATGTGTAAAGTTATGTTGTAGTGTATAAACTCTCGTCATCTACATACTAAGGTACGTACGCAATATTTTGAGCTTTAGCACACTGCTTTCAGTTCATTCGTTGCAAGCTTCTAGACTTGATCAAGTGTGGGAGGGTCTTCGGCTAAGACCACACCTGTGTCCAAGCTCTTCCTTGTTTTGCAGAGTACTCTTGGAAAGTCCAAAGATTTCTGAAATTGTGTTGCAACAAAATGGTAATCCAACCAAAGTACAAGATTGAATTTGTATTTTGGTTATCATAAAACAACGAGAGTATCTGATTAATGAATCTTATAAAGTAAATATTTGTTTTTTCAAGCAAATAAATGAAATTAGTCACATGAAGATACATGTTATACAATATAAAAGAATTGAAAAAAATAGAATGAATAACTTTTTCTAAAGCTACATTATTACATCAAGAGAGTAAATCTCTTATTAGGATCATAAAGTATTTTTATTTGACAAGAGTTAGTATAAGCCTCTTTTGAGTGACCAATAAAATGGGATGAATTTACGTCAATAGATCTTGAATGCGAATGTTTAACCTCCTGAGCCAAATAGAGTGCACAATCATGTGGAAAACATCATATCTCTTAGGGGTTCCATTCACCAAAAAATGTCGTTGCACTTGCTTCACTCTCCTTTGCATTCTGAGGTATTGTCTGCTGGATATGCTCATCAATATGTTCTTGATATCGGATATATTCTTGACTGGCACTTGCACAGAAAATGACTTCCAATCCAACACATCACTAAAAGGTGGAATATAGCCATCTGAAATCAACACGGGGACGCACTCGGCATAGATTGCTTCTACCACCCTTGGACTTGCTACTTCATACCCACTTGGGCATAAGCAAAACTTGCTTCTCTTCATCATTTTTTCATAGGACACTCCTCGAGGAGCTTTTTCATAGACTTGCACATCTTGGTCTTTGCCTTTCCATTCATTTAGAAGAAGATACCTGATATGGCCATGCAGACCGCCTGCAAAGAAAGCTAGTGTGGATCGCTTTGATGGAGGCTGACCACCAACCCTTGGGATTTCCGATGTTATAAGATTAATTTCTGGAAGCGAAGCATCTTTAGAGGGATTAAATCCCTCGGAAGTATTGGCATTGCACAAAACCCTAATAGACTTGTGGAATAAATGGGGGACAAATCCGGTTGTAAATGGCCCCTGTAAAAATTAATAGTGCATCAAGCAATTAATTTAATATTATTCAACTTATTTAAGCTAATCAGAAATAATGTTCTAATAGAAAAAGAAAAAAAGAAAAGAAAAGAAAAGATAATACATGAAATAAGAAAAAGGAGAAACAGCCACTAAGGCATTTTGGTACTATTTCTTAAACTTTTATGGTTTTGATGGTTAGAGGAGATTACCAAAATTTATATTATTATTTCCAAAATTAATAATTGCAAGAGACAAATACATGTTAAATAATGATAATAACCACATAAGAAGGACAAAAGTGATACCACATAAATTCAAAGAAACCACATAAATTCGCCACATGTGCGGGAGCGTGTGAGAATGTGAAGGTAAAGAGTCCCACATTGGAAAGTTGAGAAACCTAACAAGGGCTTATAAGGAGTTGGGCTACTTCCTTCATCGCCAATTAGTTTTGGGGTGGAACCTCAACTTCCTTCATGGTATCAGAGCGGGTTAGCCCATGTGTGAAAGCCCAACGGCCAAACATGCTCCACGTCACCCAATATGTGTTGTCCATGTGTTAGGCTTGAAAATTCGCCACACATGCGGGGGCGTGTGAGAATGTGAAGGTAAAAAGTCCCACATTGGAAAGTTGAGAAACCTAGTAAGGGTTTATAAGGAGTTGGCCTACTCCCCTTATTGCCAATTGGTTTTGGGGTGGAACCTCAACTTTCTTCATGGTATCAGAGCGGGTTATCCCACGTGTGAAAGCCCAACGGCCACACGTGCTCCATATCACTCAATATGTGTTGTCCACATGCTAGGCTTGAAAATTTTCCACACGTGCGGGGGCGTGTGAGAATGTGAAGATAAAAAGTCCCACATTGAAAAGCTGAGAAACTTAGTAAGGGCTTATAAGGAGTTGAGCTACTCCCCTCATTGCCAATTGGTTTTAGGGTGGAACCTCAACTTCCTTCAGTTTTGAATACCAAGTCTAAAATGCTCCTTCTCCTCCTCCTCTATCGCCCTCTTCTTCGCCTCCATCGCCACCTCCATAGCCATTTATAGAACTGAGGCCTCTGCCCTCTCATCGACCGCTCTTAAGAGTTCCTAAAGGTCTTCGGTCTCGCCCAACAGGTCGAAAGAGTTGGCGAGAATTTGGCCATGACTATAACAATGTTCTTTAGGGTTTCTAACTCATGCTATGAGCCTATGGTCAACAAAGTGGAGAACAAGGTTGACAAATTTGCTCTCCAAAGTCGTGTGATATGCATGTGACTCTATTTGAATTGCTCTCAAGAGTAGCATATGGTATGCATGGGATTCTATTTGATGGAAAACTGAATGAAATGTGCAACACATGTCATTAATGGTGAGAGGGACATTGGCTAAATTAATTAGTTCAGATTAGAAAAAAAAATTATGAGGCAAATTGAAAATAAGGTACTAGTTAAGGGGGATTTCGACAATTTACTCCTTAAAATATTATAGAAGTCTTTCATTGGTTTCATGATATCTTTTTGTTTGATGAAAGTTTTTCCTTCATCAAAGAGAATATAGTGATAAGGCGGCTGGCTAGCTAGGTTTCTCTAAACCACAAATTGTAATGGTCCCCCTCCTATACCTGCAAAATGAAACCGACATGCAGAAAGATAAAATAAGAAAAGAGGAGCGTCAGGATGTGGTAAGTATGGGTCGTTATATATTAATTCGGAATGCCAAGAGTAATTTTAATTCTAAGGAAGGGATTGAACTTGGAAAAGAAAAGGTTAGTGATTTTAACACTCATTCTTTACCATCACTCACTTCAACTCTGCACACAACGAAAAATTGGAAGAAAAAATTGTAAAGTATTCAGTTTGGACTAGACACAACGAAAAAATAAAAAATGTAAATTAAATATATTACTGGAAAATTTGTGTTATGCGTACCCAATCGTGACAAGATAGCATGAAATGATCAGCGCCGAGGCTTCGGTTCCAGAAGGGATGCTTATGAGTAATGAGATTAATGTAGTCGATGACCGCAAGCTTCAAGCCATTTCGATCGTGTGAGTCAGGCAAATACAGGAACCGAACCATTCTAGCCACACTGAAGGGAAGAAAATAGACAAGTGCCTTATCGGGGTCTCTAGTGCGATACATGTTGCCCTTCTCCATCTCATGAATAAACCTTCCCTCTGATGAATATATGCTCCTGCATGGACCGTCATGAAATATTGGCACCTCTCCTTCTTCGTACACATAAATCTTGAACAACTTCTCCATCTCTAGATAACTCCTACATATGAATTATTTATAGATCGAGTAAGATTCGGACAGACGGTTCTAGTAACATAAGATGTTAAATTGTAAATTGAACTACGTACTAATTATGTTTAATTTTTATTTTATTGCACGATATGTATAATTTGACAATGTAAGTATTTGTTTAACATTAAGTAGAGATGGACATGCATATACCTATGAAAGGCATTAGGGTTCCGATATATGGGGCCTCGAGGAACATAATCAGGGTCTTGATGGGTTGGTGTCTTGTTTCTAACTTTAGCCGCTTCTCTTATGGAAGACCTTGCTCTACCCAAACTTGCTTCTAATTTTTCAAGCTGGCTGCTGCTGCTGCTCATGAATAGTGTTTTATTAGGTCCTTCTACTTGCTGGGTTATCGTCTCTTGCACTTCATCATCAACTCCCTAATTAATCACCAAAAGCCAAATATATTAAGAAAAAATCAACATCGAAAGAGAGAGAGAGAGAGAGAGAGAGAGAGAGAGAGATGAATGTTTCTCACAAATATTTGAGGGGCAGGAGCTGGGGCACCTCTTTGATTATTTGAGAAAGTGAAAACGGGAGCTTGTGATGGTTGAGGCTGCCATATTTCTTCTGTAGATGAAGGCACAGAGTAGTTGCTTCTACTATTATTACTAGCTACTGGATTCCATGTAGTCTCCGATAATGACGACGACAATGATGAAGAGCTGAAGGCAGTTGGCTGTACGAGAAAGATTACCAACAAAACCACCAAAGGGATTACAAGCAATCCCACAAAAATTGAGGATACGGAAAAAACTTGTGTCTTTCTAGTAGGCCTCATCTCTCCAGTATCCACTTTCGTTGATGCTCCATATCCAAAATACGCACCAAACTTTCTACAGTAGATACTGCGTATATCCACCACTACAATTTAGTTTCTTTTTTATTTTCTCTCTTTTCCAGTGAAGGATAGAAAAGAAGGACTGAGGGAAGGGTATTGGAATTTTGGAATTGCCTAGAGCTTGAACTTAGACAGTGACCTCTTCAGCAGTACCTGCTCTATGTGTGGGTGTGGTTCGCTTGAAATTTTTATTTCTTAAAATGCACGTGATCCTCTGTATCCTTTGACGGTCTGATTTAGATTCTTCGCTTGGATATTATCTTCTAGAATTTGCTTGGCTTTAAACATAACACTGTGATACCATTAAAAGACAATCTAAAGGTTTAAAGTTTGACATGTTGCAATATTTCTGTGCTTCTTTTCTTTAATTTTTTTTTAGGGTTGTTACGAGATAGGCCCTTGTAACTTTTATTTCCTAGACATAATAATCTCATCTGTTTTTAAACTATTATCAAAAACCCAAATTTGAATATAGGTTAATAGTTGTCCTAATATTACAAAATATTTACACACTATGCCATCTACCTCTTACTTGTCAAATTCCTTATATTTAGCTTTTATATTTAATTCTTTTTAATTTGGCACCTATTTAATATTGAAACTTTTTGAGAAAAAGAAATCAATGAATATATAAATAATAATGTAATACAAACCTTACACTAATATACTACTTGAATAATAACAATATTAAACAATGATAATATATATCTAAATCGAAATAATCTTTTTTGTCCAAAAGAATATTGATTAGGTGATTGTATATTGGAAAATTATGGTGACACATGCAAAAAATAATTACCTACATATCTAATACAAGATAGGTAAATAGATAGATACATACTTATGTTAAACAAAAAAAAAATTGGTACAATAATTTACCTACATATTAGATAGACAATTCGAAGAACTTATAAATTTGTATCAAGTATATTATTATATTATTTCATAATAGGTACAATTTTGATATACAATATAGGTGCATTATTTATTTCTCACAAAACAATTTTACATATCTAGGTACATTATCTTGTAGAAAATATATGTACATTATTTTTTTCCTACAAATTTACATATCTAGGTACATTATATATAAGAAAAATATAGGTACATTATTAATAAGAAAAAATATGTACATTATTGCGTTATCCTATTAGATAGACAATTTGAAGAATTTATAAATTAGGTACTTACCCAAAAATATATACTTGTGTGTGCATTAATATATAGACACTAACGTTTAATACTCATGGGATTGTATGTGCTAAACATTTTGAAATTTCAAACAATTAATGTGTGAGTAGTAAAATTTGCAATCAATTCCAAATTTTAGGAGGAAAGAAATCAATACAATAAATTGAGGAAACCAACATTTAATGCAACCACATAATAGGGTAAACTCTAATTAGGGGTACTTTTGGAATATGAAAAGTATAACAAATCAAATTTTAAGCTTAATTAGGTAACTTTCTGAGTTGGATCCTAGTCATCGGGTTTTACTTATAATAAATTGGGTTTTCTTCATGGAAAAATAAGACGATGGGTTGTAGGTAAGAAAAAAATTAGTTTGAAGGAGGAAAGCCATATTAATTACTATGTTTTATTTATTACTGTTTTACTAGTATATGTGTATTTTAAACTTTTACATTTTATTTTAGGGTTTTTAAATGTTGAGGTCGTTGAACTTTACCTCCAGTTTTAATTGAGTCCCAAATTATTTTTTAGCGGCAATTACATGTTTTAACTCGACAAGTAGTTTCAATTGGGTCCTACCATGATAGCACTACTAAAAAAAACGCAAAAGATGATCAAAAAACAACAACAGGAGATCAAAAAACCGTCGTTTTTTCAAAGATGACGGTAATAAAAACCCGTCATAGATACATAACTTAAACACCTAAAAAACCAGGAACCGCATAGATATTTTTAAAACACAATGCACCAAATTAAAAAAGCGTTGTCTTATTAAAAATGTTTTATTTCGAGTTAAAATCAGAACATAAAAACAACGACTACAACTATGAAGTCACCACTGTAGAAAGTAAAGACGACGGAATTTAAAAATCAGCCACCATGTTAACTCATGAATAAAAATGACCAAATTTTCTTAGTCAGTGACTCATAAATTCAAAGGAATCGATGACCGTAAATTACAAAAAATTCGCCGTATTAAATATATTTACCACGACATTAAAGATAAATTTATCGACTTTATAATTACAGTACACTACGACAATATCTATAACTCTATTGTCCACATAATTTGTACTAACCACGACGGTTTGTTCAATTAATGACGTATAAAATTTTAATACCACTTCGTGGAGTTAAAAATACCATCGTATTAATTGACTTTATACGTCTATCATTATCTATAAACCGTTGTCTTAATTTTTATTGCTTTTTAAGATTCATTTATTGGATTTTTTTTCCTACGGCAATAGATAAACAATCATGTGGAAATACATGTTTTTACAATCGATAAGAATTGAAAGAATTTTTTTTTTTTAATAAAAAAAGGGGAATAAATATATATCTTTGCATAACTTTTCTAAAGCTACTTTCCTTACTTCACGAGAGTTCTCTTTTAGGAGTATAAAAATGCTTTTATGACAAAAAGAGTTAGTATGACTTTATTAGTGACCAATAAAATGGGATGAACTAGATCAATAGATCTTGAATGCGAATGTTGAGCCTTCTGAGCCAAATAGAGTGAACAATCATGTGGAAAACATCATATCTCTTAGGGGCTCCATTCACCAAAAAATGTCGTTGCACTTGCTTCACTCTCCTTTGCATTCTGAGGTATTGTCTGCTGGATATGCTCATCAATATGTTCTTGATATCGGATATATTCTTGACTGGCACTTGCACAGAAAACGACTTCCAATCCAACACATCACTGAAAGGTGGAATATAGCCATCCGAAATCAACACCGGGATGCATTCGGCATAAATTGCTTCTACCACCCTAGGACTTGCTACTTCGTACCCACTAGGGCATAAGCAAAATCTGCTGCCCTTCAACATTTTCTCATAGGACACTCCTGGAGGAAGTTGGTCATAGACTTGGACATCTCGGTCTTTGCCTTTCCATTCATTCATTCAGAAGGGACCTGATATGGCCATGCAGACGACCTGCAAAGAAAGCTAGGGTGGATCGAGTTGATGGAGACTGGCCACCAAGCCCTGATATTTCTGATGTTTTAAGATTTATTTCTGGAAACGACACATCTTTGGAGGGATTAAATCCTTCTGAAGTATTTTCATTGCACAAAACTCTGATTGACTTGTGAAATAATAGGGGGACAAAGGATGTTGTAAATGGCCCCTGTAAAAGTTAATAGTGCATCAAGCAATCAATTGAATATATTTATGTTAATAATAAGAAGAAAAAAAAAATTATTTTCCAAGCTAGAAGAAAAAAGATGAAACATGAAAAAGGAAAAAGAACAAACAGCCACTAATAAAAGGAAGGAATTGCAATCAAACACCAAATAAAGTTCCAAAATTTCTCCTCAGGACAAAGGAGGCTACAGGGAAAGGAATAATTTATCCATTTATGATGAGAGATGTTAGGTGCAATCTACCCAGAAAATATCTAAGAAGTTTGGGTGGGACCGTGGGAGGAGAGGATTTGCAAGTAACCTATTAATTTTATCATGTTTTTTTGGTTGCGTGCGTCCAGGGCTGGGGACACACAGAAGTGACACCACATAAATTAAGTCCCCCTATATACTTGCCGTTATCTATACGTTCAAACTGTCAACACACTGATTTGATGATCAAGTAATTTAAACCAGGGTTAATTATATGCTGAAAGCAACCATGCATAAATATCCAGCCTACTTCACTGTTTATAAAAGTCGTACGTCTTCCATTGGATTCGTGATTATCTTTTTATCAAGGAGAATATAATCTTGCAAGCCACTAGCTAGGTATAGGTGTCTCTAAGCCACACATGCAAAACTGGAAACGTACACATAGAAAGACAAAATGAGAAAACAGGAGCGTCAGGATGTGGCCTTACGTGCATTTGGTTGCTAAGAGTAATTTTAATAATTCTATCCAAGGGATAAAAATTAGGAAGGAACGAAAAACAACACCCTAGTGAATTCGAACTTGGAGTGCAGATGATGAGAAGAAAAAAGTGCAATATGTACCCAATCGTGACAAGATAGCATGAAATGGTCAGCGCCAAGGCTTCGGTTCCAGAAGGGATGCTTTTGAGCTATGAGATTGACGTAGTCAATGATAGCAAGCTTCATACCATGTCGATCGTGTGAGTCAGGGATATACAGGTACTGAACCATTCTAACCACACTAAAGGGAAGAAAATAGACAAGTGCCTGATTTGGGTCTGTTGTACGGTACAATTTACCCTTCTCCATCTCATGAATAAACCTTCCCTCTGATGAATATATGCTCCTGCATGGACCGTCATGAAATATTGGCACCTCTCCTTCTTCTTCGTATACATAAATCTTGAACAGTTTCTCCATCTCCTTGTAACTCCTAAAGGGATTGTAAATTGTAATATAAGATGTTAAGACCTCGGTAATTGAACTATTAATTATGTCGAATTCTTAATTACGACCATCCACAATCTGATAACGTAAGTATTTATTTACTAGAGATTAATTAGAGTTGATTAGAATATAGCATATATTACCTATGGAAGGCATTGGGGTTCCGATATATGGGGCCTCGAGGAACATAATCAGGGTCTTGATGGGTTGATGTCTTGTTTCTAACTTTGGCAGCTTCTCTTATGGAAAACCTTGCTCTACCCAAGCTTGCTTCTAATTTATCAAGCTGGCTGCTGCTGCTCATGAATACTGTTTTATTTGCTCCTTCATCATCATCAACTGCCTAAACATTAATCACCAAAAACCAAATTAATATATAGATAAAGATAATTAAGAAAAAATAAACATCCAGAGAGAGAGAGAGAGAGATGAATGATTCTCACAAATATTTGAGGGGCAGGAGCTGGGGCTTCTCTTTGATAATTTGCGAAAGTAAAATGTGGAGCTTGTGCTGTTGGTTGAGGCTGCCATGTTTCTTCTCTAGATAAAGCAACAGAGTAACTATTACTACTAGTAGTATTACCAGCTGCTTCATTCCACGTCGTCTCCAGTGATGATGACGGCGACGATGATGATGAAGAGCTGAAGGCAGTTGGCTGTATGAGAAAGATTACCAACAAAACCACCAAAGGAATTACAAGCAACCCCACTAAAATTGAGGATTTGGAAAAAACTTGTGTCTTTCTAGTAGGCCTCATTTCTCCAGTCTCCACTAAAATTGAGGATGTGGAAAAAACTGGGACTACTACTACTATAGCTAGTTTTTTTGTTCTCTCTTTTTCAGTGAATGTCGGCTTAGGCTTGTAATGTTAGAAAGAAAAGGGGGAGTTAGGGAAGGAGAGGGAGGGGTATAACCGTATAGTGGAATTTTGGAATCTCTCTTACAACTTGAACTTAGACAGGAACTTAGCAACGTCCTGTTCATAGTGATAGTGACCTCTCTCTCTCTCTCTCTCTCTCTCTCTCTCTCTCTCTCTCTCTCTCTCTCTCTCTCTCTCTGTGGATGTGGCTCGTTTGCAGTTTTTGTTATTTTCTTAAAATGCATTGTGATGCCATTTTCCAAAACGAAGTTACCTTCTTTGTTTGACTTAGAATCTGCTTGACTTTAAAGAGAAAGCTACGACACTGTTAAAATACAATCTAGAGGTTGAAAGCTCGACATGTTGAAGTCCTATTTTTTTTTCTTCACTTTTTATGTGTACTTTTTAAGTTTTTATGTTGAATTACATAACAGCATTATGTTAAAGGCTCTGGATGCTTATTTATTAGTATCACAGAATAACACAACTTTATGTCAAGCAGAATATAATTGAGAAAATCTAATCAGAATATAATCTGAATGTTTAACACAACATAGTATCGAAGAAATTATAATTATAGAGCCGTACGGTA
Source organism: Prunus fruticosa (assembly GCA_018703695.1). Taxonomy (NCBI): domain Eukaryota; kingdom Viridiplantae; phylum Streptophyta; class Magnoliopsida; order Rosales; family Rosaceae; genus Prunus; species Prunus fruticosa. The sequence continues at coordinate 24,917 of JAHHUK010000014.1, read as the reverse complement.
TCACTTTTACTGTAGCCCAATTCATACAAAGGCCACTAATACCAAGTTACGTCTACCGAAGTAATGTCCAGCTTGATCAATTAACGATCTTCAGGTTGGACTTTAAAAACTCGACTTTGTCAGACAGCTCCCTATTTCAATTCTGACGGCTCAAGCTGGCTGACCCCAGCCAATTCAACTACACCCAGATGACAAGTTTCTACCCGTTTCTTATACTCAATAAGAAAACTACGTTTGTTGGTGCCAGAAGAGTACCCAAACGGGCAAAACCAATATCTTATTTGGCACTTTAAACAAAAAATGATCATAATCTTTTGCCTCAAATTCTTGTGAGAAAATGTCAAGCAAGGTCATTTATAGAAATTGAGTGTCAAGCACAAATACAAGTCTGTCTACTGGACTGGTAGAGGAATGGATAAGAAAAAATTGATATATTAACAAAAGAAAACTGCTCCATCCCTATTCCTCTCCTACTTTTCTGTCACCACTTCCTCGGTCCTCAACACTCCAGAGATGCCCACAAAAGTGATCACAAGAATGCAATGGACTCCAACAAAAAATTCCTAGTCTCTTTTTGTCCTAATCCAAGTTAAATGTAGTGGACTGTGGAAGCTCAGTTAGTCTTCCTTCCACTTGTTAACGTACTCAAGGAAAGCATTGGCAGGATTTTTCCTCGGTGGAGCTCGTACGCGAGAAGATCTTCGGAGCACTGCCTCCTCCAATGCAACCCTTTGAGCTAAGTCCTTTGATCTCTTTTCGATTTCCAGGCTGAAAAATTGCATTTGGGAACCAATACTGTTTAGATAAAGGAAACTGTTATTGGCACTCCAAAAAAGACCTTGCACTCAAGCCTTATGTGTTTACAAAGGAGTGCAGATGACTTTTTTTGTGGAGTGCCAATATAGTTCCCTAGATAAACAAAATATGGATGTTGAAATGCTTCTACTGAACTATCAAACTATTGCAATCCAATGAAAAAAGAGAATAAAATTAATGATAAAAACGACACAAAATTTAAACTATATTTTGCCAGTGGAGTAGAATCAATCAATTCGAGCAGGAATCTGTTTTCTGTATAACAGTGTAAGACAATAACAAATGTTTCATCATGTCCAGTGCCAACTGCCAACCAATTGAGCATTCAACAAACCATCTTATAAAATCCATTTGAATTAATAGTAGAAAGGTATTCTCTCCTTTACCCCAACTCATATATCTCAAGAGCCTCACCACATGTGATTAAAAAAATGGTCTCACCACATGTCATAAAAAAAACGTGTGGCTCCAATAATAAGCTGCTCCAGCTTATCAATTGAAGCTTTATGTCGTCAAACTTAAATAAAAATTTGACTCTGCCTAACATCTATCCAGCATGCACAAACTGGCATGCACAGAGTGGCTGAGACAAGGATTTATACTAGGAGGGGCACCTCCGACAATGTAGTTTATTTAATTTATATATTCAAACAAAAAAATTTCTTCAGAATCCTAATTTAATTAGAAACATATATCTTTAGAATCCTCCAAAATCAATTTCAAGTTAATAGAATCACCACCAAAAAAAAAAAAATTTAATGGATGCAAAAAAATTCAGGGTACTGCACTCAGTAGTATAACATTTCAGCTTAATGAAGAGAGAGAGACAGAATAAAGGATGAGAACAATTAAGAATGTGAGTACGCTTTTAGTAATAATTGTTATTAAAACTATATTGAATATTTCCTTTTAAAATATGTGGGAGGGGCAACCCCTGCATGTACATGCTAACATGCTGGCCTTACATCTCAAGGTTTTGCCAAGAAGAGAGGAAATAAAATTAACTGTTTGTGTCAGGATAATCAATTGCAAGAGGGAATCAAGGACTAACCATATTCTGCTACTAAAATTTTCCAGCTGCTTTTTAAGTGCCCTCTCCCTCTCACCCTTGCAATTTAGCGAGCCGGTCAACAGATAGAGCTGTACAAAAATGTCAAGGCAGAAGTAAATTAAAAAATAATAATAAAATAAAGACAACCGAGTATGATGAGATAGGCAGCTCAATACCTCTTCCTTGCTACTGTAATACCCCCACTGCTTGGAGTCAGAACTCTCAACAAATATTCTGCCATCACGCTGGAACCACCAATATCTGTTATGATTTCTGTCTTTACCCAAGGAATTGGTACGTATAAACCGCTTCTCGATCTCCCGTTCATAATACTCCCTCTGTTGTAAGCAGCGTCTTAAAAAGGTAGGAAACAAAAACACAGAGACACAGAAAAGAACTTAATAAGGAGACAGATCAAACCCTTCGTTCTTTGCTGCTCCATCCGATGACTTCCTTTCTATCATCCCTTGACTGTTCCAGTGCTTCCTTCTCAGATAAATCCTTCCCACTGCCATTGGGTGTTTGGGCTTTCACTTCCACTTTCTGTTTCCTGGCCATTTTCTTTGGTGCAGCGTCCACTTGCTTGCTCCCACTATTAGAAATGAAGGACATGGTTGAACTTGAACCCAACAGAAAATCATTATGATATATATACACACACATATATCAAGGATAATGGATAATAGAATCAAGACCTTTTTTCCGATGCACTATCCTGTCTAGATGATCGGATCTCACCATTTCTTTTCTTTACTATGTCTCCATTCTGTCTTATATGATTACCATTTTCGGATGCACTTCCTTTACTCTCCAAATCCATTACTTGATCGACATCACACTCTGCCCTCAAATGTTCTTTCTCTTTTCTTTTCTTTCTGGCTTCCTCCAATGCTTCCTCCCTTCTTGTAGCTCCAAGAGCCTGCCTCTGCTCAACAAACTTATCCAACTTTTCCCTAAAAATATTTGTTTCAAGTGCATGATTAACCAATTCTCGAAAGATTCCCAATTTAGCATGAGCATCTAAAAGGCCATAGTGCCCCCGCTTGATAGTTGCTATGTAAGCACATAATTCAGGAATGTTGATCATTTCTAAACAATCGCACAAAAACTCTGTCCAAGTTATTAGTGTAATCTGAAAAGAAAAGAAAACAAAAACAGAAGAAAAGGTAATAACTTCAGAAGTGCATTAACACCAAACAATACATGTGCTATGAAAAAACAGGAAAGATAGACAAACATTTGTATTGACATAGATATTCATAGGACAAACATAGACGCTTAAATAATAGATTGCAAGTGAGTGATTAACCTTTAATTTTCGATTTCTTTCCCGCACAGCTGAAAAATATTCACCATTGTCTTTTATGAGCAACCGAAGAAGAGCCGAATGAGTTTCCACAAGAAGAACCAAATTGCCCTTCTTGTGGCAGATAGCATTTTCAAAATCTTCAAAAGAGAATGGCCATAAGTGCAACAGCCTACCAAAAGAAGAACAAAAATCCCAAACCATTAAAAGATCACCAACACATTCCATTGGAACATTGAAGTCCCTTGATGGAGAAGGGCGATCTGTGAAAACTGGATCATCTGCATCTGGCTGCACCAACAGGTCATCAATTGGATATTTGATAGGTTCTTCCACTGGTTCATCACCTTCTGCAAATTCAAGATACAATAATAGAAACATGAAATTTACTAGAGTTCCAACCAAGCAAACCTTTAAAGAGAATGCCCATGTACAGGGATATCCACCACTAACAAGAAGTACCAAGTAAAGATTTACATCTTTACACTGTACTCTCCACAATGTTAATTTTGCTATCAAAATAAGGGCTAAAAGCATCATTTCCATAACAAGAGTCTCCTAAGTTCATTTAGTCAACCCTCATTTTGACAACCAAATTAACAGACTATCATGGTAGGACCCAATTGTAACTACTTGTTGAGTTAAAGTATGTAATTGCCTAAAAAACGTTTACAAGACTCAATTGAAACTCGAGGTAAAGTTCAATGACCTTAACAGTTAGAAACCGTTTATTTTATTATTAATTTAGAAAATTACATATTAACCCAAAAGTTGAAGCATTCATTTGGAAAAACCCATGGGTTTTTTTAGAATCAATTATAGCCCATTTTTGGGTTTATATAAACATTTGAATTAATGGTGGTGATGATGTGTCAACAGAATGTTTGAGCTAGATAGGTTGACTTTTCTCAATACCCATTTTACCCTCATAAATATCCATTTTTTTTTATTTTTAACAAAAAGAAACATTTTCTCCATTTATTATGAAATTAATTGCAAAACAACCATTTGTCCCATTTGCAACCCTTAATTATTGTATGATTTAAAACACAGTGATATTTTTTAGGCCAATGGTGATTATTTTGACCTTTTTAATAATTATCACATTTAAGGTTATACCTTCTCATTGATTTGAGCATATCTCAAGTTGGTAGTTTTTTTGGGGGGTTGTTATATCTAAGTCCAAAATGTTTGGTTGCCATTAGATCTGGTCCACGTCTTTTGCATTTTGATTCAAGTCCTCATTCAAATTTTGACTTCTAATTTTTTTCAATTTCCATCATAAAGCCCACAACAATAAAAAGAAATCATCAATAAATAATATATCTATATGTCCGGTAAAACCCCATTTAACAAATACACAACTTTTTCTTTAACTTGTAACCTAACCCAAAGGTAAAAATAAAGAACATGTTATGTATTATGTTACAAATAGGTACAACACATAATTAAGATAAAATGATGAAGGCATGCATATATGTAGATATATAAACTTACCTATATATCCTTACTGACAAGAACTTATTGGTTAGGTAAGTTAATATAGAAAACACAAAAATCAACCTAATTATCCATGCCATTACCTAATATTGAGGTACATTAAGCACAAAAAATTTGCTACCTATAACTAAGGTGCATATAGAAAAGTCATAAAATGTGTTATGTACCCTACAACTTAGGTAGATAAAAAAGAAAAAGGCTTTTAAAGCGTCATACCTATACCTTAGATACATAAAGAGGCAAAATAAGATAAGAAAGAAATGCACCACGTGAGAGACCCACATGCTAAAGCAAAATACCCAAAACCTAAATCACCATGGAGAGCAAGACTTGTAAATGTGCCAAGAGCTTGCTCTTTTGCAATTGACAACTCTCTTTCTAGTCGATGCTGAATTTCAGAGATCACTTGGATGAGTTGCAATGATGGTCCTCCTTTCAATGATGTCGAACATTGGTATGGGGACTTCACTTGTTCAAGGAATGGTCTTGTAGACATAAACTACCTAAAACAGAAAATATGAATTAATTAGAAAACACTACAAAGATATAGAGTAACCTTAGGCACATAACCAGGGAAGAACCTTAGGCACACTACTTTCAGTTCATTCGTTGCAAGCTTCTAGACTTGATCAAGTGTGGGAAGGTCTCTTTTGCTAAGACCACACCTGTGTCCAAGCTCTTCCTTGTTTTGCAGAGTACTCTTGGAAATTCCAAAGATTTCTGAAATTGTGCTGCAACGAAATGGTAAGCCAACTAAAGTACAAGATGCATAGGATACAGTTGGAATCCGGATTTCGGGATCTAAGAGCCTGAGTTGGGGCCGGAGTTCGGAGTCAAAGTCGGGGTCTGGGGTCTGAAATCAGACAAATTTGGGGTCGGGGTCATCATCAGAGTCATGATCAAAGTCGTCGTCGTAGTCGAGGTCGGAGTCGGGGTCGTCAAAATAGGATCTTGATTCAAGATTGGGTTCGGGGTCATCAAAATAGGATCATGATTCAGGATCGGGTTTGGGGTCAAAGGTTGCATCTGGAGGAGCCGAGCCACTTGGGCACTCAACTCAGCTATGGTTGGTTGAGAAGGAGAGAATGAGTCGGTGGTGCTACCTCCGTGATGGTTGAAAAAATCATCAACCCCCATAGCAGTGGCGGGGTTTTGAAACTAAAGTTAGCAATTCCAAAATCGCCGCTCTAATACCATGCTAAAATATGAAACCTAATATGAGAATATTTGTTTGTGGGAATTTTCTGTGTATTCTTCTCCTTGTATGAGGTCATATTTATAATAAAACGAAACCTGAAGGGGCAAGTAAATAATAAATTCCTAAATCTATTTACAGGAGGAAATCAGGAATGAAAGTAAATCAATTACAATTATAATAGGAATTCTTGGTGTGTAAGGAAAGTAAGTCAATAGTCCACAAGTCATGTCAACATAATGTAATGTATATGTGTAAAGTTATGTTGTAGTGTATAAACTCTCGTCATCTACATACTAAGGTACGTACGCAATATTTTGAGCTTTAGCACACTGCTTTCAGTTCATTCGTTGCAAGCTTCTAGACTTGATCAAGTGTGGGAGGGTCTTCGGCTAAGACCACACCTGTGTCCAAGCTCTTCCTTGTTTTGCAGAGTACTCTTGGAAAGTCCAAAGATTTCTGAAATTGTGTTGCAACAAAATGGTAATCCAACCAAAGTACAAGATTGAATTTGTATTTTGGTTATCATAAAACAACGAGAGTATCTGATTAATGAATCTTATAAAGTAAATATTTGTTTTTTCAAGCAAATAAATGAAATTAGTCACATGAAGATACATGTTATACAATATAAAAGAATTGAAAAAAATAGAATGAATAACTTTTTCTAAAGCTACATTATTACATCAAGAGAGTAAATCTCTTATTAGGATCATAAAGTATTTTTATTTGACAAGAGTTAGTATAAGCCTCTTTTGAGTGACCAATAAAATGGGATGAATTTACGTCAATAGATCTTGAATGCGAATGTTTAACCTCCTGAGCCAAATAGAGTGCACAATCATGTGGAAAACATCATATCTCTTAGGGGTTCCATTCACCAAAAAATGTCGTTGCACTTGCTTCACTCTCCTTTGCATTCTGAGGTATTGTCTGCTGGATATGCTCATCAATATGTTCTTGATATCGGATATATTCTTGACTGGCACTTGCACAGAAAATGACTTCCAATCCAACACATCACTAAAAGGTGGAATATAGCCATCTGAAATCAACACGGGGACGCACTCGGCATAGATTGCTTCTACCACCCTTGGACTTGCTACTTCATACCCACTTGGGCATAAGCAAAACTTGCTTCTCTTCATCATTTTTTCATAGGACACTCCTCGAGGAGCTTTTTCATAGACTTGCACATCTTGGTCTTTGCCTTTCCATTCATTTAGAAGAAGATACCTGATATGGCCATGCAGACCGCCTGCAAAGAAAGCTAGTGTGGATCGCTTTGATGGAGGCTGACCACCAACCCTTGGGATTTCCGATGTTATAAGATTAATTTCTGGAAGCGAAGCATCTTTAGAGGGATTAAATCCCTCGGAAGTATTGGCATTGCACAAAACCCTAATAGACTTGTGGAATAAATGGGGGACAAATCCGGTTGTAAATGGCCCCTGTAAAAATTAATAGTGCATCAAGCAATTAATTTAATATTATTCAACTTATTTAAGCTAATCAGAAATAATGTTCTAATAGAAAAAGAAAAAAAGAAAAGAAAAGAAAAGATAATACATGAAATAAGAAAAAGGAGAAACAGCCACTAAGGCATTTTGGTACTATTTCTTAAACTTTTATGGTTTTGATGGTTAGAGGAGATTACCAAAATTTATATTATTATTTCCAAAATTAATAATTGCAAGAGACAAATACATGTTAAATAATGATAATAACCACATAAGAAGGACAAAAGTGATACCACATAAATTCAAAGAAACCACATAAATTCGCCACATGTGCGGAGCGTGTGAGAATGTGAAGGTAAAGAGTCCCACATTGGAAAGTTGAGAAACCTAACAAGGGCTTATAAGGAGTTGGGCTACTTCCTTCATCGCCAATTAGTTTTGGGGTGGAACCTCAACTTCCTTCATGGTATCAGAGCGGGTTAGCCCATGTGTGAAAGCCCAACGGCCAAACATGCTCCACGTCACCCAATATGTGTTGTCCATGTGTTAGGCTTGAAAATTCGCCACACATGCGGGGGCGTGTGAGAATGTGAAGGTAAAAAGTCCCACATTGGAAAGTTGAGAAACCTAGTAAGGGTTTATAAGGAGTTGGCCTACTCCCCTTATTGCCAATTGGTTTTGGGGTGGAACCTCAACTTTCTTCATGGTATCAGAGCGGGTTATCCCACGTGTGAAAGCCCAACGGCCACACGTGCTCCATATCACTCAATATGTGTTGTCCACATGCTAGGCTTGAAAATTTTCCACACGTGCGGGGGCGTGTGAGAATGTGAAGATAAAAAGTCCCACATTGAAAAGCTGAGAAACTTAGTAAGGGCTTATAAGGAGTTGAGCTACTCCCCTCATTGCCAATTGGTTTTAGGGTGGAACCTCAACTTCCTTCAGTTTTGAATACCAAGTCTAAAATGCTCCTTCTCCTCCTCCTCTATCGCCCTCTCTTCGCCTCCATCGCCACCTCCATAGCCATTTATAGAACTGAGGCCTCTGCCCTCTCATCGACCGCTCTTAAGAGTTCCTAAAGGTCTTCGGTCTCGCCCAACAGGGTCGAAAGAGTTGGCGAGAATTTGGCCATGACTATAACAATGTTCTTTAGGGTTTCTAACTCATGCTATGAGCCTATGGTCAACAAAGTGGAGAACAAGGTTGACAAATTTGCTCTCCAAAGTCGTGTGATATGCATGTGACTCTATTTGAATTGCTCTCAAGAGTAGCATATGGTATGCATGGGATTCTATTTGATGGAAAACTGAATGAAATGTGCAACACATGTCATTAATGGTGAGAGGGACATTGGCTAAATTAATTAGTTCAGATTAGAAAAAAAAATTATGAGGCAAATTGAAAATAAGGTACTAGTTAAGGGGGATTTCGACAATTTACTCCTTAAAATATTATAGAAGTCTTTCATTGGTTTCATGATATCTTTTTGTTTGATGAAAGTTTTTCCTTCATCAAAGAGAATATAGTGATAAGGCGGCTGGCTAGCTAGGTTTCTCTAAACCACAAATTGTAATGGTCCCCCTCCTATACCTGCAAAATGAAACCGACATGCAGAAAGATAAAATAAGAAAAGAGGAGCGTCAGGATGTGGTAAGTATGGGTCGTTATATATTAATTCGGAATGCCAAGAGTAATTTTAATTCTAAGGAAGGGATTGAACTTGGAAAAGAAAAGGTTAGTGATTTTAACACTCATTCTTTACCATCACTCACTTCAACTCTGCACACAACGAAAAATTGGAAGAAAAAATTGTAAAGTATTCAGTTTGGACTAGACACAACGAAAAAATAAAAAATGTAAATTAAATATATTACTGGAAAATTTGTGTTATGCGTACCCAATCGTGACAAGATAGCATGAAATGATCAGCGCCGAGGCTTCGGTTCCAGAAGGGATGCTTATGAGTAATGAGATTAATGTAGTCGATGACCGCAAGCTTCAAGCCATTTCGATCGTGTGAGTCAGGCAAATACAGGAACCGAACCATTCTAGCCACACTGAAGGGAAGAAAATAGACAAGTGCCTTATCGGGGTCTCTAGTGCGATACATGTTGCCCTTCTCCATCTCATGAATAAACCTTCCCTCTGATGAATATATGCTCCTGCATGGACCGTCATGAAATATTGGCACCTCTCCTTCTTCGTACACATAAATCTTGAACAACTTCTCCATCTCTAGATAACTCCTACATATGAATTATTTATAGATCGAGTAAGATTCGGACAGACGGTTCTAGTAACATAAGATGTTAAATTGTAAATTGAACTGCGTACTAATTATGTTTAATTTTTATTTTATTGCACGATATGTATAATTTGACAATGTAAGTATTTGTTTAACATTAAGTAGAGATGGACATGCATATACCTATGAAAGGCATTAGGGTTCCGATATATGGGGCCTCGAGGAACATAATCAGGGTCTTGATGGGTTGGTGTCTTGTTTCTAACTTTAGCCGCTTCTCTTATGGAAGACCTTGCTCTACCCAAACTTGCTTCTAATTTTTCAAGCTGGCTGCTGCTGCTGCTCATGAATAGTGTTTTATTAGGTCCTTCTACTTGCTGGGTTATCGTCTCTTGCACTTCATCATCAACTCCCTAATTAATCACCAAAAGCCAAATATATTAAGAAAAAATCAACATCGAAAGAGAGAGAGAGAGAGAGAGAGAGAGAGAGATGAATGTTTCTCACAAATATTTGAGGGGCAGGAGCTGGGGCACCTCTTTGATTATTTGAGAAAGTGAAAACGGGAGCTTGTGATGGTTGAGGCTGCCATATTTCTTCTGTAGATGAAGGCACAGAGTAGTTGCTTCTACTATTATTACTAGCTACTGGATTCCATGTAGTCTCCGATAATGACGACGACAATGATGAAGAGCTGAAGGCAGTTGGCTGTACGAGAAAGATTACCAACAAAACCACCAAAGGGATTACAAGCAATCCCACAAAAATTGAGGATACGGAAAAAACTTGTGTCTTTCTAGTAGGCCTCATCTCTCCAGTCTCCACTTTCGTTGATGCTCCATATCCAAAATACGCACCAAACTTTCTACAGTAGATACTGCGTATATCCACCACTACAATTTAGTTTCTTTTTTATTTTCTCTCTTTTCCAGTGAAGGATAGAAAAGAAGGACTGAGGGAAGGGTATTGGAATTTTGGAATTGCCTAGAGCTTGAACTTAGACAGTGACCTCTTCAGCAGTACCTGCTCTATGTGTGGGTGTGGTTCGCTTGAAATTTTTATTTCTTAAAATGCACGTGATCCTCTGTATCCTTTGACGGTCTGATTTAGATTCTTCGCTTGGATATTATCTTCTAGAATTTGCTTGGCTTTAAACATAACACTGTGATACCATTAAAAGACAATCTAAAGGTTTAAAGTTTGACATGTTGCAATATTTCTGTGCTTCTTTTCTTTAATTTTTTTTTAGGGTTGTTACGAGATAGGCCCTTGTAACTTTTATTTCCTAGACATAATAATCTCATCTGTTTTTAAACTATTATCAAAAACCCAAATTTGAATATAGGTTAATAGTTGTCCTAATATTACAAAATATTTACACACTATGCCATCTACCTCTTACTTGTCAAATTCCTTATATTTAGCTTTTATATTTAATTCTTTTTAATTTGGCACCTATTTAATATTGAAACTTTTTGAGAAAAAGAAATCAATGAATATATAAATAATAATGTAATACAAACCTTACACTAATATACTACTTGAATAATAACAATATTAAACAATGATAATATATATCTAAATCGAAATAATCTTTTTTGTCCAAAAGAATATTGATTAGGTGATTGTATATTGGAAAATTATGGTGACACATGCAAAAAATAATTACCTACATATCTAATACAAGATAGGTAAATAGATAGATACATACTTATGTTAAACAAAAAAAAAATTGGTACAATAATTTACCTACATATTAGATAGACAATTCGAAGAACTTATAAATTTGTATCAAGTATATTATTATATTATTTCATAATAGGTACAATTTTGATATACAATATAGGTGCATTATTTATTTCTCACAAAACAATTTTACATATCTAGGTACATTATCTTGTAGAAAATATATGTACATTATTTTTTTCCTACAAATTTACATATCTAGGTACATTATATATAAGAAAAATATAGGTACATTATTAATAAGAAAAAATATGTACATTATTGCGTTATCCTATTAGATAGACAATTTGAAGAATTTATAAATTAGGTACTTACCCAAAAATATATACTTGTGTGTGCATTAATATATAGACACTAACGTTTAATACTCATGGGATTGTATGTGCTAAACATTTTGAAATTTCAAACAATTAATGTGTGAGTAGTAAAATTTGCAATCAATTCCAAATTTTAGGAGGAAAGAAATCAATACAATAAATTGAGGAAACCAACATTTAATGCAACCACATAATAGGGTAAACTCTAATTAGGGGTACTTTTGGAATATGAAAAGTATAACAAATCAAATTTTAAGCTTAATTAGGTAACTTTCTAGTTGGATCCTAGTCATCGGGTTTTACTTATAATAAATTGGGTTTTCTTCATGGAAAAATAAGACGATGGGTTGTAGGTAAGAAAAAAATTAGTTTGAAGGAGGAAAGCCATATTAATTACTATGTTTTATTTATTACTGTTTTACTAGTATATGTGTATTTTAAACTTTTACATTTTATTTTAGGGTTTTTAAATGTTGAGGTCGTTGAACTTTACCTCCAGTTTTAATTGAGTCCCAAATTATTTTTTAGCGGCAATTACATGTTTTAACTCGACAAGTAGTTTCAATTGGGTCCTACCATGATAGCACTACTAAAAAAAACGCAAAAGATGATCAAAAAACAACAACAGTAGATCAAAAAACCGTCGTTTTTTCAAAGATGACGGTAATAAAAACCCGTCATAGATACATAACTTAAACACCTAAAAAACCAGGAACCGCATAGATATTTTTAAAACACAATGCACCAAATTAAAAAAGCGTTGTCTTATTAAAAATGTTTTATTTCGAGTTAAAATCAGAACATAAAAACAACGACTACAACTATGAAGTCACCACTGTAGAAAGTAAAGACGACGGAATTTAAAAATCAGCCACCATGTTAACTCATGAATAAAAATGACCAAATTTTCTTAGTCAGTGACTCATAAATTCAAAGGAATCGATGACCGTAAATTACAAAAAATTCGCCGTATTAAATATATTTACCACGACATTAAAGATAAATTTATCGACTTTATAATTACAGTACACTACGACAATATCTATAACTCTATTGTCCACATAATTTGTACTAACCACGACGGTTTGTTCAATTAATGACGTATAAAATTTTAATACCACTTCGTGGAGTTAAAAATACCATCGTATTAATTGACTTTATACGTCTATCATTATCTATAAACCGTTGTCTTAATTTTTATTGCTTTTTAAGATTCATTTATTGGATTTTTTTTCCTACGGCAATAGATAAACAATCATGTGGAAATACATGTTTTTACAATCGATAAGAATTGAAAGAATTTTTTTTTTTAATAAAAAAAGGGGAATAAATATATATCTTTGCATAACTTTTCTAAAGCTACTTTCCTTACTTCACGAGAGTTCTCTTTTAGGAGTATAAAAATGCTTTTATGACAAAAAGAGTTAGTATGACTTTATTAGTGACCAATAAAATGGGATGAACTAGATCAATAGATCTTGAATGCGAATGTTGAGCCTTCTGAGCCAAATAGAGTGAACAATCATGTGGAAAACATCATATCTCTTAGGGGCTCCATTCACCAAAAAATGTCGTTGCACTTGCTTCACTCTCCTTTGCATTCTGAGGTATTGTCTGCTGGATATGCTCATCAATATGTTCTTGATATCGGATATATTCTTGACTGGCACTTGCACAGAAAACGACTTCCAATCCAACACATCACTGAAAGGTGGAATATAGCCATCCGAAATCAACACCGGGATGCATTCGGCATAAATTGCTTCTACCACCCTAGGACTTGCTACTTCGTACCCACTAGGGCATAAGCAAAATCTGCTGCCCTTCAACATTTTCTCATAGGACACTCCTGGAGGAAGTTGGTCATAGACTTGGACATCTCGGTCTTTGCCTTTCCATTCATTCATTCAGAAGGGACCTGATATGGCCATGCAGACGACCTGCAAAGAAAGCTAGGGTGGATCGAGTTGATGGAGACTGGCCACCAAGCCCTGATATTTCTGATGTTTTAAGATTTATTTCTGGAAACGACACATCTTTGGAGGGATTAAATCCTTCTGAAGTATTTTCATTGCACAAAACTCTGATTGACTTGTGAAATAATAGGGGGACAAAGGATGTTGTAAATGGCCCCTGTAAAAGTTAATAGTGCATCAAGCAATCAATTGAATATATTTATGTTAATAATAAGAAGAAAAAAAAATTATTTTCCAAGCTAGAAGAAAAAAGATGAAACATGAAAAAGGAAAAAGAACAAACAGCCACTAATAAAAGGAAGGAATTGCAATCAAACACCAAATAAAGTTCCAAAATTTCTCCTCAGGACAAAGGAGGCTACAGGGAAAGGAATAATTTATCCATTTATGATGAGAGATGTTAGGTGCAATCTACCCATAAAATATCTAAGAAGTTTGGGTGGGACCGTGGGAGGAGAGGATTTGCAAGTAACCTATTAATTTTATCATGTTTTTTTGGTTGCGTGCGTCCAGGGCTGGGGACACACAGAAGTGACACCACATAAATTAAGTCCCCCTATATACTTGCCGTTATCTATACGTTCAAACTGTCAACACACTGATTTGATGATCAAGTAATTTAAACCAGGGTTAATTATATGCTGAAAGCAACCATGCATAAATATCCAGCCTACTTCACTGTTTATAAAAGTCGTACGTCTTCCATTGGATTCGTGATTATCTTTTTATCAAGGAGAATATAATCTTGCAAGCCACTAGCTAGGTATAGGTGTCTCTAAGCCACACATGCAAAACTGGAAACGTACACATAGAAAGACAAAATGAGAAAACAGGAGCGTCAGGATGTGGCCTTACGTGCATTTGGTTGCTAAGAGTAATTTTAATAATTCTATCCAAGGGATAAAAATTAGGAAGGAACGAAAAACAACACCCTAGTGAATTCGAACTTGGAGTGCAGATGATGAGAAGAAAAAAGTGCAATATGTACCCAATCGTGACAAGATAGCATGAAATGGTCAGCGCCAAGGCTTCGGTTCCAGAAGGGATGCTTTTGAGCTATGAGATTGACGTAGTCAATGATAGCAAGCTTCATACCATGTCGATCGTGTGAGTCAGGGATATACAGGTACTGAACCATTCTAACCACACTAAAGGGAAGAAAATAGACAAGTGCCTGATTTGGGTCTGTTGTACGGTACAATTTACCCTTCTCCATCTCATGAATAAACCTTCCCTCTGATGAATATATGCTCCTGCATGGACCGTCATGAAATATTGGCACCTCTCCTTCTTCTTCGTATACATAAATCTTGAACAGTTTCTCCATCTCCTTGTAACTCCTAAAGGGATTGTAAATTGTAATATAAGATGTTAAGACCTCGGTAATTGAACTATTAATTATGTCGAATTCTTAATTACGACCATCCACAATCTGATAACGTAAGTATTTATTTACTAGAGATTAATTAGAGTTGATTAGAATATAGCATATATTACCTATGGAAGGCATTGGGGTTCCGATATATGGGGCCTCGAGGAACATAATCAGGGTCTTGATGGGTTGATGTCTTGTTTCTAACTTTGGCAGCTTCTCTTATGGAAAACCTTGCTCTACCCAAGCTTGCTTCTAATTTATCAAGCTGGCTGCTGCTGCTCATGAATACTGTTTTATTTGCTCCTTCATCATCATCAACTGCCTAAACATTAATCACCAAAAACCAAATTAATATATAGATAAAGATAATTAAGAAAAAATAAACATCCAGAGAGAGAGAGAGAGAGATGAATGATTCTCACAAATATTTGAGGGGCAGGAGCTGGGGCTTCTCTTTGATAATTTGCGAAAGTAAAATGTGGAGCTTGTGCTGTTGGTTGAGGCTGCCATGTTTCTTCTCTAGATAAAGCAACAGAGTAACTATTACTACTAGTAGTATTACCAGCTGCTTCATTCCACGTCGTCTCCAGTGATGATGACGGCGACGATGATGATGAAGAGCTGAAGGCAGTTGGCTGTATGAGAAAGATTACCAACAAAACCACCAAAGGAATTACAAGCAACCCCACTAAAATTGAGGATTTGGAAAAAACTTGTGTCTTTCTAGTAGGCCTCATTTCTCCAGTCTCCACTAAAATTGAGGATGTGGAAAAAACTGGGACTACTACTACTATAGCTAGTTTTTTTGTTCTCTCTTTTTCAGTGAATGTCGGCTTAGGCTTGTAATGTTAGAAAGAAAAGGGGGAGTTAGGGAAGGAGAGGGGAGGGGTATAACCGTATAGTGGAATTTTGGAATCTCTCTTACAACTTGAACTTAGACAGGAACTTAGCAACGTCCTGTTCATAGTGATAGTGACCTCTCTCTCTCTCTCTCTCTCTCTCTCTCTCTCTCTGTGGATGTGGCTCGTTTGCAGTTTTTGTTATTTTCTTAAAATGCATTGTGATGCCATTTTCCAAAACGAAGTTACCTTCTTTGTTTGACTTAGAATCTGCTTGACTTTAAAGAGAAAGCTACGACACTGTTAAAATACAATCTAGAGGTTGAAAGCTCGACATGTTGAAGTCCTATTTTTTTTTCTTCACTTTTTATGTGTACTTTTTAAGTTTTTATGTTGAATTACATAACAGCATTATGTTAAAGGCTCTGGATGCTTATTTATTAGTATCACAGAATAACACAACTTTATGTCAAGCAGAATATAATTGAGAAAATCTAATCAGAATATAATCTGAATGTTTAACACAACATAGTATCGAAGAAATTATAATTATAGAGCCGTACGGTATCACTTTTACTGTAGCCCAATTCATACAAAGGCCACTAATACCAAGTTACGTCTACCGAAGTAATGTCCAGCTTGATCAATTAACGATCTTCAGGTTGGACTTTAAAAACTCGACTTTGTCAGACAGCTCCCTATTTCAATTCTGACGGCTCAAGCTGGCTGACCCCAGCCAATTCAACTACACCCAGATGACAAGTTTCTACCCGTTTCTTATACTCAATAAGAAAACTACGTTTGTTGGTGCCAGAAGAGTACCCAAACGGGCAAAACCAATATCTTATTTGGCACTTTAAACAAAAAATGATCATAATCTTTTGCCTCAAATTCTTGTGAGAAAATGTCAAGCAAGGTCATTTATAGAAATTGAGTGTCAAGCACAAATACAAGTCTGTCTACTGGACTGGTAGAGGAATGGATAAGAAAAAATTGATATATTAACAAAAGAAAACTGCTCCATCCCTATTCCTCTCCTACTTTTTCTGTCACCACTTCCTCGGTCCTCAACACTCCAGAGATGCCCACAAAAGTGATCACAAGAATGCAATGGACTCCAACAAAAAATTCCTAGTCTCTTTTTGTCCTAATCCAAGTTAAATGTAGTGGACTGTGGAAGCTCAGTTAGTCTTCCTTCCACTTGTTAACGTACTCAAGGAAAGCATTGGCAGGATTTTTCCTCGGTGGAGCTCGTACGCGAGAAGATCTTCGGAGCACTGCCTCCTCCAATGCAACCCTTTGAGCTAAGTCCTTTGATCTCTTTTCGATTTCCAGGCTGAAAAATTGCATTTGGGAACCAATACTGTTTAGATAAAGGAAACTGTTATTGGCACTCCAAAAAAGACCTTGCACTCAAGCCTTATGTGTTTACAAAGGAGTGCAGATGACTTTTTTTGTGGAGTGCCAATATAGTTCCCTAGATAAACAAAATATGGATGTTGAAATGCTTCTACTGAACTATCAAACTATTGCAATCCAATGAAAAAAGAGAATAAAATTAATGATAAAAACGACACAAAATTTAAACTATATTTTGCCAGTGGAGTAGAATCAATCAATTCGAGCAGGAATCTGTTTTCTGTATAACAGTGTAAGACAATAACAAATGTTTCATCATGTCCAGTGCCAACTGCCAACCAATTGAGCATTCAACAAACCATCTTATAAAATCCATTTGAATTAATAGTAGAAAGGTATTCTCTCCTTTACCCCAACTCATATATCTCAAGAGCCTCACCACATGTGATTAAAAAAATGGTCTCACCACATGTCATAAAAAAAACGTGTGGCTCCAATAATAAGCTGCTCCAGCTTATCAATTGAAGCTTTATGTCGTCAAACTTAAATAAAAATTTGACTCTGCCTAACATCTATCCAGCATGCACAAACTGGCATGCACAGAGTGGCTGAGACAAGGATTTATACTAGGAGGGGCACCTCCGACAATGTAGTTTATTTAATTTATATATTCAAACAAAAAAATTTCTTCAGAATCCTAATTTAATTAGAAACATATATCTTTAGAATCCTCCAAAATCAATTTCAAGTTAATAGAATCACCACCAAAAAAAAAAAAATTTAATGGATGCAAAAAAATTCAGGGTACTGCACTCAGTAGTATAACATTTAAGCTTAATGAAGAGAGAGAGACAGAATAAAGGATGAGAACAATTAAGAATGTGAGTACGCTTTTAGTAATAATTGTTATTAAAACTATATTGAATATTTCCTTTTAAAATATGTGGGAGGGGCAACCCCTGCATGTACATGCTAACATGCTGGCCTTACATCTCAAGGTTTTGCCAAGAAGAGAGGAAATAAAATTAACTGTTTGTGTCAGGATAATCAATTGCAAGAGGGAATCAAGGACTAACCATATTCTGCTACTAAAATTTTCCAGCTGCTTTTTAAGTGCCCTCTCCCTCTCACCCTTGCAATTTAGCGAGCCGGTCAACAGATAGAGCTGTACAAAAATGTCAAGGCAGAAGTAAATTAAAAAATAATAATAAAATAAAGACAACCGAGTATGATGAGATAGGCAGCTCAATACCTCTTCCTTGCTACTGTAATACCCCCACTGCTTGGAGTCAGAACTCTCAACAAATATTCTGCCATCACGCTGGAACCACCAATATCTGTTATGATTTCTGTCTTTACCCAAGGAATTGGTACGTATAAACCGCTTCTCGATCTCCCGTTCATAATACTCCCTCTGTTGTAAGCAGCGTCTTAAAAAGGTAGGAAACAAAAACACAGAGACACAGAAAAGAACTTAATAAGGAGACAGATCAAACCCTTCGTTCTTTGCTGCTCCATCCGATGACTTCCTTTCTATCATCCCTTGACTGTTCCAGTGCTTCCTTCTCAGATAAATCCTTCCCACTGCCATTGGGTGTTTGGGCTTTCACTTCCACTTTCTGTTTCCTGGCCATTTTCTTTGGTGCAGCGTCCACTTGCTTGCTCCCACTATTAGAAATGAAGGACATGGTTGAACTTGAACCCAACAGAAAATCATTATGATATATATACACACACATATATCAAGGATAATGGATAATAGAATCAAGACCTTTTTTCCGATGCACTATCCTGTCTAGATGATCGGATCTCACCATTTCTTTTCTTTACTATGTCTCCATTCTGTCTTATATGATTACCATTTTCGGATGCACTTCCTTTACTCTCCAAATCCATTACTTGATCGACATCACACTCTGCCCTCAAATGTTCTTTCTCTTTTCTTTTCTTTCTGGCTTCCTCCAATGCTTCCTCCCTTCTTGTAGCTCCAAGAGCCTGCCTCTGCTCAACAAACTTATCCAACTTTTCCCTAAAAATATTTGTTTCAAGTGCATGATTAACCAATTCTCGAAAGATTCCCAATTTAGCATGAGCATCTAAAAGGCCATAGTGCCCCCGCTTGATAGTTGCTATGTAAGCACATAATTCAGGAATGTTGATCATTTCTAAACAATCGCACAAAAACTCTGTCCAAGTTATTAGTGTAATCTGAAAAGAAAAGAAAACAAAAACAGAAGAAAAGGTAATAACTTCAGAAGTGCATTAACACCAAACAATACATGTGCTATGAAAAAACAGGAAAGATAGACAAACATTTGTATTGACATAGATATTCATAGGACAAACATAGACGCTTAAATAATAGATTGCAAGTGAGTGATTAACCTTTAATTTTCGATTTCTTTCCCGCACAGCTGAAAAATATTCACCATTGTCTTTTATGAGCAACCGAAGAAGAGCCGAATGAGTTTCCACAAGAAGAACCAAATTGCCCTTCTTGTGGCAGATAGCATTTTCAAAATCTTCAAAAGAGAATGGCCATAAGTGCAACAGCCTACCAAAAGAAGAACAAAAATCCCAAACCATTAAAAGATCACCAACACATTCCATTGGAACATTGAAGTCCCTTGATGGAGAAGGGCGATCTGTGAAAACTGGATCATCTGCATCTGGCTGCACCAACAGGTCATCAATTGGATATTTGATAGGTTCTTCCACTGGTTCATCACCTTCTGCAAATTCAAGATACAATAATAGAAACATGAAATTTACTAGAGTTCCAACCAAGCAAACCTTTAAAGAGAATGCCCATGTACAGGGATATCCACCACTAACAAGAAGTACCAAGTAAAGATTTACATCTTTACACTGTACTCTCCACAATGTTAATTTTGCTATCAAAATAAGGGCTAAAAGCATCATTTCCATAACAAGAGTCTCCTAAGTTCATTTAGTCAACCCTCATTTTGACAACCAAATTAACAGACTATCATGGTAGGACCCAATTGTAACTACTTGTTGAGTTAAAGTATGTAATTGCCTAAAAAACGTTTACAAGACTCAATTGAAACTCGAGGTAAAGTTCAATGACCTTAACAGTTAGAAACCGTTTATTTTATTATTAATTTAGAAAATTACATATTAACCCAAAAGTTGAAGCATTCATTTGGAAAAACCCATGGGTTTTTTTAGAATCAATTATAGCCCATTTTTGGGTTTATATAAACATTTGAATTAATGGTGGTGATGATGTGTCAACAGAATGTTTGAGCTAGATAGGTTGACTTTTCTCAATACCCATTTTACCCTCATAAATATCCATTTTTTTTATTTTTAACAAAAAGAAACATTTTCTCCATTTATTATGAAATTAATTGCAAAACAACCATTTGTCCCATTTGCAACCCTTAATTATTGTATGATTTAAAACACAGTGATATTTTTTAGGCCAATGGTGATTATTTTGACCTTTTTAATAATTATCACATTTAAGGTTATACCTTCTCATTGATTTGAGCATATCTCAAGTTGGTAGTTTTTTTGGGGGGTTGTTATATCTAAGTCCAAAATGTTTGGTTGCCATTAGATCTGGTCCACGTCTTTTGCATTTTGATTCAAGTCCTCATTCAAATTTTGACTTCTAATTTTTTTCAATTTCCATCATAAAGCCCACAACAATAAAAAGAAATCATCAATAAATAATATATCTATATGTCCGGTAAAACCCCATTTAACAAATACACAACTTTTTCTTTAACTTGTAACCTAACCCAAAGGTAAAAATAAAGAACATGTTATGTATTATGTTACAAATAGGTACAACACATAATTAAGATAAAATGATGAAGGCATGCATATATGTAGATATATAAACTTACCTATATATCCTTACTGACAAGAACTTATTGGTTAGGTAAGTTAATATAGAAAACACAAAAATCAACCTAATTATCCATGCCATTACCTAATATTGAGGTACATTAAGCACAAAAAAATTGCTACCTATAACTAAGGTGCATATAGAAAAGTCATAAAATGTGTTATGTACCCTACAACTTAGGTAGATAAAAAAGAAAAAGGCTTTTAAAGCGTCATACCTATACCTTAGATACATAAAGAGGCAAAATAAGATAAGAAAGAAATGCACCACGTGAGAGACCCACATGCTAAAGCAAAATACCCAAAACCTAAATCACCATGGAGAGCAAGACTTTAAATGTGCCAAGAGCTTGCTCTTTTGCAATTGACAACTCTCTTTCTAGTCGATGCTGAATTTAGAGATCACTTGGATGAGTTGCAATGATGGTCCTCCTTTCAATGATGTCGAACATTGGTATGGGGACTTCACTTGTTCAAGGAATGGTCTTGTAGACATAAACTACCTAAAACAGAAAATATGAATTAATTAGAAAACACTACAAAGATATAGAGTAACCTTAGGCACATAACCAGGAAGAACCTTAGGCACACTACTTTCAGTTCATTCGTTGCAAGCTTCTAGACTTGATCAAGTGTGGGAAGGTCTTTTTTGCTAAGACCACACCTGTTCAGCTCTTCCTTGTTTTGCAGACTCTCTGGAAATTCCAAAGATTTCTTGAAATTGTGCTGCAACGAAATGGTAAGCCAACTAAAGTACAAGATGCATAGGATAGAAGTCTGAACCGGAATCTGGATCTTAGCCTTAGTCCTGGCCGGTTTGAGAGTCAAGTCCGGTTGGGTCTCAACGAGAGACAAATTGGGGTCGGGGGTCATCATTAGAGTCATGATCAAGTCGTCGCAGCTCGAGGTCCTAGTCTGGTCGTCAAAATAGGATCTTATTCAATAATTGGGTCGGGGTCATCCAAAATAGGATCACGATTCAGATCGGGTTTGGGGGTCAGGTTGCATCCGTAGGAGCCGAGCCACTGGGCACTCAACTCAGCTATGGTTGGTTGAGAAGGAGACAATGAGTCGGGTGCTACCTCGTGATGGTTCAAAAAATCATCAACCCCCAAGGAGGCGTGCGGGTTTTGAAAACTAAAGTTAGCAATTTCAAAACGCCGCTCTAATACCATGCTAAAATATGAAACCTAATATGAGAATATTTGTTTGTGGGAATTTTCTGTGTATTCTTCTCCTCTGTATGAGGTCATATTTATAATAAAACTGAAATCTTAAAGGGGCAAGTAAATAATAAATTCCTAAATCTATTTACAGTAGGAAATTAGGAATGAAAGTAAATCAATTACAATTATAATAGGAATTCTTGGTGTGTAAGGAAAAGTAAGTCAATAGTCCACAAGTCATGTCAACATAATGTAATGTATATGTGTAAAGTTATGTTGTAGTGTATAAACTCTCGTCATCTACATACTAAGGTACGTACGCAGATATTTTGAGCTTTAGCACACTGCTTTCAGTTCATTCGTTGCAAGCTTCTAGACTTGATCAAGTGTGGAGGGTCTTCCTGTAATACCTCACCTTGTCCAAGCTCTCCCTTGTTTTGCAGAGAGTACTCTCTGGAAAGTCCAAAGATTTCTGAAATTGTGTTGCAACAAAATGTAATTGAACCAAAGTACAAGATTGAATTTGTATTTTGGTTATCATAAAATCAAGGAAGTATTGATTAATGAATCTTATAAAGTAAATATTTGTTTTTTCAAGCAAATAAATGAAATTAGTCACATGAAGATACATGTTATACAATATAAAAGAATTGAAAAAAATATAAACGAATAACTTTTTCTAAAGCTACATTATTACATCAAGAGAGTAAATCTCTCTATTAGGATCATAAGTATTTTTATTTGACAAGAGTTAGTATAAGCCTCTTTTGAGTGACCAATAAATGGGATGAATTTACGTCAATAGATCTTAATGCGAATGTTTAACCTCCTGAGCCAAATAGAGTGCACAATCATGTGGAAGAACATCATATCTCTTAGGGGTTCCATTCACCAAAAAATGTCGTTGTACTTGCTTCACTCTCCTTTGCATTCTGAGGTATTGTCTGCCGGATATGCTCATCAAATGTTCTTGATATTCCGATATATTCTTGACTGGCACTTGCACAGAAAATGACTTCCAATCCAACACATCACTAAAAGGTGGAATATAGCCATCTGAAATCAACACGGGGACTGCACTCGGCACAGATTTGCTTCTACCACCCTTGGACTTGCTACTTCATACCCACTTGGGCATAAGCAAAACTTGCTTCTCTTCATCATTTTTTCATAGGACACTCCTCCAGGGAGCTTTTTCATAGACTCTGCATCTTGGTCTTTGCCTTTCCATTCATTTAGAAGAAGATACCCGATATGGCCATGCAGACCGCCTGCAAAAAAGCTAGTGTGGATCGCTCTGATGGAGGCTGCCACCAACCCTTGGGATTTCCGATGTTATAAGATTAATTTCTGGAAGCGAAGCATCTCTAGAGGGATTAAATCCCTCGGAAGATTTGGCATTGCACAAAACCCTAATAGACTTGTGGAATAAATGGGGGATAAATCCGGTTGTAAATGGCCCCTGTAAAAATTAATAGTGCATCAAGCAATTAATTTAATATTATTCAACTTATTTGAAGCTGAATCAGAAATAATGTTCTAATAGAAAAAGAAAAAAGAAAAGAAAAGAAAAGATAATACATGAAATAAAAGAAAAAAGGAGAAACAGCCACTAAGGCATTTCCTGGTACTATTTCTTAAACTTTTAATGGTTTCGTATGGTTAGAGGAGATTACCAAAATTTATATTATTATTTCCAAAATTAATAATTGCAAGAGACAAATACATGTTACATACTGATAATAACCATATAAGAAAGGATAAAAGTAATACCACATAAATTCAAAATAACCACATAAATTTTCCACAGGTGCAGGAGCTTGTGAAGAATGTGAAGGTAAAGAGTCCCACATTTGAAAGTCTAGAGAAACCTAACAGGGCTTATAGCTAGTCGGGCTGCTTCCTTCATCGCCAATTAGTTTTGGGGTGGAACCTCAACTTCCTTCATGGTATCAGAGCGGGTTAGCCCATGTGTGAAAGCCCAACGGCCAAACATGCTCCACTCACCCAATATGTGTTGTCCATGTGTTGTGCTTGTAATTCTGACACGCCCCGTCACGCGAACTGGAGTCTCAACACATTGGAAAGTTGAGAAACCTAGTAAGGGTTTATAGGAATTGGCCCACTCCCCTTATCGCCGATTTGGTTCCCGTGAACCTGACTTTTATTGGAATCAGTCTGGTTATCCCACGCCGTTGAAGCCCGCAACGGCCACACGTGCTCCATATCACTCAATATGTGTTGTCCACATGCTAGGCTTGAAAATTTTCCACACGTGCGGGGCGTGCGAGAATGTCAAATAGAAAGCCCACATTGAAGCGAAACTTAAGGAGTTATAGCTCAGTCGAGCTACTCCCCTCATTCGCCGATCGGTTTTAGGGTGGAACCTTAACTTCCTTCAGTTTCTACAATTAACCAAATGCTCCTCCTCCTCTCATCGCCCTTCTCCGCCTCCATTCGCTCACTTCATAGCCATTTATAGAACTGAGGCCTCTGCCTTTATTCACCGCCTCTAGAGTTCCTAAAGGCTCTTCGCTTCGCCAGAGGTCGAAGAGTTGGCGAGATTTGGCCATGACTATACAATGTTCTTTAGGGAATTTCTAACTCATGCTATGAGCCTATGGTCACAGCTTGAGAACAACTGCGTAATAATTTGTCTCCAAGTCGTGTGAATATGCATGTGACTC